>JAIGNY010004514.1:0-223943 GCA_020152595.1 Chiridota heheva
AAGCTCTCGGCTACTTTAGACATATAGCCAGACGTCAAGACAACTGCCTGGAAAAGGTTATTTTGCAAGGAAAAGTTGGAGGCTGTAGAAAACCAGGACATCCTAAATCCAGATGGATTGCAATATACAGGCTGGCAGCAGACCGGAAAAAGTGGAGTGTCATCGCAAAATTTCTGAGCCGTCAGCCATGATAGAGACGTACCAACCAACCATAGAATGTAGAAAACAATAACTTCATTGTTATACAAATTGACTATCCAACCGAACGAAATTTCATTTCTGTCCATTTTAATGACTTGCACTTGTTTCTTTTATCCCATTATATTCCTTTACAACTTGCTTCGCTGCTTTGTATGAGTCGACCATTAAGATAAACAGCTGGATCACAGTTTCGGAACCACCATCCACCTTCCTTTAGTGCGGAACACGAATATTCGGCATCTTCGTTGTCTTTATCTGTGGTAGAAAATTCTTGTTTACTATGGATTGATAACCTGTCTCCTATAAAAATAAAGAAGTACAAAGAAGAGAATAATATTTGTTAATAATCAATTAATAAAACCAGATGGAATTGAAGTAGTGAACATTAATGAAAATCATTTGGTTGCTTTCATCTCCTCTTTTATCATTCAAGTTTCCAAAATATGAAGAATAAACGTAGGCCTACCAAATGATAATTTTATTGACACTTTTTGGCCACGTAAATTGAAATGATTATGAACAATTAGCTATACGATTAGCACTCCATCCTTTGTTAATTAAATTTGTACATTTTCTCGTAGAAGCTGTTGTTCTTTAGAGGTGCAGTGGATCAGTGTTTAAAGATTCTTGCTCTTATGGGAAGGACTTGATGCTGCCGGGAGCACTGCATTGTGTCCTTGAGCAAGACACTTTACTCTGCTTAATCCGGTTCACTCAGCTGTAAAATGAGTACCAGCATGCTTGCTTGCGCCATGAAAGCTGGGGATAAGCACTGGTACTATGGGTCTAATGACTCAAATAGATTTTGCTTTTGTCTAGAATGAAGTAATACTTTCTTCTTCTGCAGATCATTTATTTTATTTTCATTGTTGAATTTTGACGAAGTGTCCAAAACATGATTATATGATCAACATAGATCGACTGCATAATAATTTTACCAACTGTATAACATTCAAAGTACAACAAATAAGTGCAACCTGTACATTTATACTGTGTTGCTAAATAATGATTGTAAGATAGAGGTAAAGTACTTAGATCAATTTTGTCGATGTTTATTTTGAAAGTTTTCACATATAACAGGTGTAGAAAAAGTTGTGTTAAATATAGTAACGTCACACACAAATCCTTATCAATTGTTAAGTAATTAAAAATCATATGTTGAAAATTAAATTACCATTTTAAAGTAATTTAAAATCATTTCCCCAGAACATTTCACAGATAGATAAAACAATTCTTCAATAGCCTCTGTTTTATTATCTTCCTTACATATTCAATAAGGCATACAATTTTATGAATAAGGCATACAATTTTAGAAATATGAAATACACCCAGCGTTTTGAAGAAAGCGATGTCAGAACGAGTCTCCATAACAGAATAAGGTGTATTCACTATTTTTTTCATATCGCTGTTTACTTTCAGAAATGCATGACCACTGTGCTAAAACTTTTCAGTTTTACCTTACAGATACATGTAAGTCAATGGGTACGAAGGAATGACAGCTTCAACGTAATACAGAAAGGAAGTATGGTCATGAGTTTAGGAAACTTTTATCACAATCAATTGCTCGCCCTGAGGAACTATATACAAAATAGTTCAGACAAACCATAACACAATCTGACCATTCATACATTACAGAGTTGCACTGATTTCAAAGCTATACTTTAACTTTCTATCTTTGGCCAGAATACACTGTATTAACGATATGGATGATATGCCATTCATTTATCTGTGGCCATTAAATTTAGATCGGACGTGAATTTGAAGTGAAATCAATACCTGGTCATTCAGTGCTTTATAGACCAGATATTCTATTTGGTTTATATCAACAGGGATTGTGTGCTACTGTAGCAGTTGGCAAACGTCATCATGGTTAATAATTATTTAAGTTTTATTTTCTCAATAGAAATTTAGAGTTTATGGAACCAATAGAAACACAGCATTGCCAAATTAAATTGTTAAATACCGATAAGTTTCCTAATAACCAAGACAAAAACGTTATCAAGATTTTAACCATTCACGTCGCCATATTGACACATAAAACCAAACCTGTTTTCACCTGCATTTCCACTGTAGTTTCCTATGTGGAGTCTGTAGTTATCCCTTTCAGATGCAATCCAGAAATCATCATAAACAGCATATTGTTTGTTTCCTTGCCAATCTGCCATGTCTACACGTAGCTCATAGGTTCCATGCTCTGTCAGAGCACTAATCCTATCATTTCCCAACCAGAACTCGCCAGACAAATTGCCGAAGCCTTGTTTGTAGTTCTGCCAGCGCATATTGAAATCCTCCGAGCCATCTATACGACGCTGAAACACCTATGGAGATATTCGCAAAACGCAAAGCCCATAATGCATAACGACTCTTTGCTTCCTAATAACCTATCATGATTTCATGTTGAAGACGTTATTGACAATGCAGTTTCGCCGAGGCGTCTAATTATTTCAGAAACTTTTAAAATTAAAATGCATTTAGCAGAGGGAAGTCCGATTTTTATGCAACTGTTCAACTTTCCATTCAAAGAATACAAGAAGATATTTCCTTATTACCTAAAAAAAGACAACAATGATTATTACCAGAGAGATTTTCATACAAAAAATAAAGATACATGTTTCCATCAAAGGAAGTGTTTAAACATTAAATTAAATCTGATAGATCAAAAAAATGAATATCTCGAAATATATAAGTTGATGCCAACGATTTTGTACAGTTTACGTGGATTTTAATGAATAAATTATTAAGCATTGACTAGTAAATAAGAAATTAAAGCGCACTTCTTGTCTTCTACAAATGATATTTGATTTTTGAAGACACAATGCCTATCATGAAAAAACAGTTTCTCAAACACGTGCCACAAGATCGACTTAAACAAAACCTTTGTTACATTATTGCGCATTTCTAAATAAATACACCTTTCAACTTATACATGATTTATCATCTACCGAATACAAATATATCCATCCATATTTCCATTTCATCAAATTTCAACTTGAAATCTTAACCTTTTTTTAAGAGACACAATACAAAAACACGCCTACCCACCAATAAAAATGAGCAGTAAATCCTTGAAATCATTAAGGCTACGTAGTATCATAAAGTAACACAAATATTTGCTTGCTATAGAGATAATAAATCATTGCGTTCAAGTTTTATAGTCTTAACTTATTTTAGCTCTGAGTGAACCTTATAAAGAAAACATTGTTTTGGCATCTCCCATACGATATCCCGATAAGCGTCGTCACACTTACTGTCCATCCACCGCCATCAGTTTCCATATCACAGTAAACGTCAAAAGAGGACTTATAAGACAAAGATACAAAGAAAATACCACTTGAAGCGCCATCGGAAATCTTCCATGTTTTGCAGTCATGAAAAGCTTCATTTTGAAAAAATATAAAACGGAATACATTAATATGTTGTAAGTCCAACAGTCCGGCTCGTACCCCCAAGCGAGAGAACAGCTTTGTTCTCCGAGCTGCCGAGCGAGAGATCCTTTACAGAAGTATCCCACAATGCATCTATCCCAATTAAAACTTTGTCAGGTAAACTTTTAGAATACGACTGCCTTACCGTAATACATAATCAAGTAACTCAATTTTCACTGTGTTTTTTCGAAATTTACAGTGGAAAATTGGTTACTTCGTATTTTAAATGTGTATGATTCTAATATTATTCCTATACAAAAAACATTTTGAGGTTTTGTTTCGGTATAATTTTTGACCAGCATGGCAACATTGTTCAAAATAATTCCCAAACAAAACTTAATGTTTATTTTTCTTTAAAAAATCTTGTTAAAACGCGACTGCTTAATGGTAACGCATATTAAGAAGTCACCACTTGTCTTAAATTTCTCGAAAATTCCACGGTAAATTTTAAAAGCGCACGGCGGAAAGATATTTCATATGCCATATTTCAAATTGTAAAAGAAAACAAACTTGAACCCTTTGCAATGGTCGAGTTCCCCGCGCTGGAGATGTGTCTGATTCTGATGTTATTTTCTATACAAACTTTAAATTTGGATAAATGCATAAATGCATTGTGGGATATTTCTGTAAAGGATCTCCCGATCGGGAAAACAATACTGCTCTCCCGATCGGGAGACCAATATTGTTCTGCAGATCGGGGGTACTATCAGACTAACCAACAAGGAACCCAAGCAACAAGTAATCAGGACATGAATGTTTACATGAAATAATCCTAAAGACTATAAATGCTAACTACATATGATGTGAATATAACCAATATTTTTGGTTGTTAATGTGTAAATTTTATGATGTACGTTATTGCAATGGTATGACTGGAACAATGAGCAGAAAAATCCCAATTAAGCAATGTTACTTACAAGTAGGTAACATTGTAAGCAATGATGACTTCAATCGTATTCATCACGGAAAGATACTAAATTTAAATTATCATATTTTTTAACTGTATGTGAGGCCCATTACACTATAAAGTCTGGATAGACAGCGTCATCAAACGCGGTGGCTGTGTGAGAAGAAGCAATATGAAATCAAAATCATAAAACTTGCTGATAAAATTGATAGTTAAAGCTAGCTAAATCCATCCGAGCCATTAGGACCACAGAGCTAGTGTTTATCCCCGGTTTCAATGGCGTAAGCGAATGAGAGCACATGACTCCCCCGGGAGGGACGCCAGTCCATCGCATTGCTCAAGGACACAATGCAGCGCTCACGATGGGAATCTAACCCGGTACCTTTCGAATACGAGCATTACTCTTCCTCCACTGAGCTACTGCATCTCTAAAAGAATTTAAAGGAGACTACTTTCAACAAGTAGCAATTAAAATGGCAAAAAGAAATTTTATAAATAATTATGGCCATTTGGAAGCAACATATCAAAGCCTTATTGATTTTTTTTCATATCTGTTTTCCTTTTGTGGATATTTTTCATATTCACTTGGTTGGTGCCACTTTACTTCTGGGAGATGACGTCATTTTCTGGGGTGAAAACAAACCTTTGGGCAATACACGTGGGCAAGCCCGTATGTGTTCACTGTGCGGTATGTTTGGCATGTAAACAAACACAGCTGATCGCTTTGTTTCCACTACAATGCGGGGTAAATGCGCTCGGTTGCTATGCGGTCTGATGACCTCGTAACATTTCCATTCAAGTGAATATGTATATCATATCTTAGGTTAAAGCTCTGTTAAGACTAAACGCATAATATGGGGAAACACTATCAACCATTTAAACGTTAACATGATACTTTGCGGAATGTGCTGGAGTGATGGCACATATTGCCTGATTCCATTTTTCTCTTCATGATTGTTAAACTTGAATAATTAGGATATCAACATGGTTGTTCACTAGTTTGTCTCTTTAGATTTTCCCATATCATGTAAATGCACATGTATGATCACGGCGCTATTCCTTTAGGTGTGTTATGGAGGTAAATTACAAACTAAAATTAGTCATGATTCACATCTGTAAGGAAAAATATTCAAAGACCTGAAGACGTAGATAAGATATTTATAATTCTAATTTCGCGTTGTACATAAACGTCATTATCAAAATTCTTCATTTTATTTCGTGAAATTTGAATTATAACCATATGGGTCTCTTTTTAAACGGTAGGCATACATTTCAACACTAAACATTATATTTAAAATGATATTTTTAGCCTGAAAGACTTACATTTAGTACAGAGAGGGCCAAAACACCCTTTATCCAAAGTAGCATTGTGTTCATCCTGGAGATTATGACTCGCAACATCATTTTCACAAGGGTTCCTCGGAAATGTATCAACACCTTGGAATATATGTGTAGAAAGGAAATGCATTATTAAAAAGGATTTTATGTATTTACGTAAAATGATATTATTTAATGTAATATGATTATCTGGTTTTAAGGAGTTTAAATGCAAGAGGTTTAAGTAAATTGTTTCCGGGGAAATATCGTCTATGGATAATATCAATTTAATCATTTGTAATTTGTTCGTGTCCCAGCCATCTGGCCATCCAGGCACATCCACAGGTGCTTTTGAACCCACTTTCTTACCAAGAATCGACAGATATGACATCTATACATAATGTGCAGCTGGAAAAAGGAATTCTAAGGTGGAAAGGGGGATGATATTGCTCAATTAAAACTGCTCACACACTAACGTAAGTAGCGAAGACCAGTGGAAACATGCGCGTAATCTACTTCTGAGTATGAACAACTGAATATGTTTATGCATAGATTTCTCTGTTCTAAAGAAATTAGTTGCTGTGACTAACCTTTTCGGGAAGAATGATAATGATAAGTGTTTGTTTCCACGAGAAGATAAAATGTTACGAGTAACATTTAAATACATTTGAAAACAGAGTAACAAAAGAGGGGGAAATACTTTATATTTTAAAATATGATAAAAGATGTCTTAGCAGAATATAAATATGAGATGTGATATGAAGTTCTTATTAGCTATAAGGTTCGATCATAAAGCTGGTTAAATGATACTTTAGATTAATTTTAAAAGAAGTAAGTGAGGGGCCTTTGATGATAAAGGGCAGGGGATTCCAATTGCTAAAGCCTGTTTACTTATTAACTTAAGATAATGGTGACAGATATCCAGTTTATAGCTATATATATGGATAATCAGTTCGTTGCCAAAACTTCCTGTAGATTGGTAGAACCAGGATGATATTGGAACATGAAAATAGATGTACAATAAATCATTAAATCAAATGCGTTGATCGCGTTTAGATCAAGTAAAAGGAAGGGCCCATGGGGATTAAAAGGAACATGGGGAATAGCTCGTATAGTTGTTGTTTTTTCTTTTGGAGAATCAAAATCTTATTAAGATTACATGTATAAGTAAAACCCTACACAGTATAAGCAATACTGTAAGGAGTATACGGAAATATTAAATCATTGTAAAGTATAAACAAAATGTTACAACGAAGTTCAATTTTAAACGACCAATTATTCCAACACCTTTTGATAACTAACTTGTTACAAATTTAACTCACATGATTACTCGAAGTTATGAGATCACCGATTATAACCCCCAGAATTAAATTAGTGTATTATAAATTATGACTTTATAGACGGAAATTGTCGTATATTTCTGTTGATGACAAAATAAAATAATAGCTGTTAACCTTTTATATCCAGGATGTAATTTTTTTTTAGATTTTACTTTTGACATTTCACATTTCATTAACGTTGTTTACTAAAAATACATATCCAAACCATTACAAAATAAACTTAAACTTAGTACTAACTCTTGAAAAATCATAATGCTATATCAAGGTCAGAAGTGGTCCGAGAACATAATTTTGGGGTAAAGAATATTTCTAGATAGGTAGAATTAAAATTTGATATTAATATCTCTTACATAAATATATAACTTACTTAACAGAATAAAAGTTTTACCGATGACCTTAAATTAACATATTGAACTTAGGGGAAACATTAGACCGATCCTAACCTCAATCCATTGTTATAAATCATCAGCGGGTATATATAATTTTTCCAATGGAGTTCTAAATTTGCCAAAGAAATGTTGCAGTAGCAACAAAGACTTCATGCGGTTTAGGGAAACCGTTCCGCGAGCCTTTGTTGGCCTGGGATGTGCATGGTAGGCGTGAAGCTCAAAAAAATAAAAACATTTCAAAGATTCTCAATGGAATAGAGCTAGTGGTGTTGTCAGTTCTATAAATAGAAACAAGTCAAGCACTTATTGTAAGATCGTGAGATCATAAATCACAACATAACATAGAAGACACAACTCTATTTTATACCATTTCAAAATTCAACCCTTGACGTGCTCTATTTGACACCGTGGAGCTTTGGAGCACATTTGAAGGACATTTAATCAATGTCTTCCTCATGAATTACGTAATCAGCTGGCCTCCCAGGAAGTTGACAAAAAGTATAATTTGTTTTTCTTCGGATTTTATTATTTCATTCTAATTTTGATAATTTGTACCTTCTTACCTAGTTTTATTTTCAAATTCAGTGCGGAAATTGTAAAACTAGCAAAATAGCAAATGGAGTTGCGTTCAAGGGGCATATTTCGATATGTTCGTTTTTTAAGTTCTACTTGCAAACATGAGGTACTTTGCAGTGCGCCTAGTGTCACGTTACTAATATAGTAATGA
This sequence comes from Chiridota heheva, assembly GCA_020152595.1. NCBI lineage: Eukaryota > Metazoa > Echinodermata > Holothuroidea > Apodida > Chiridotidae > Chiridota > Chiridota heheva. The sequence goes on from JAIGNY010004514.1 coordinate 8,307, forward strand.
TAAGAATGCAATTTTTGGAAGCGCATAGAATACAATACCTTTCAATTTACTGAACAAATAGCAATACAAAAACACAAATACTGTTCAGGAATTAAGAATTAAACCAATTTAAAGCGCGTAATTTTTGTGTTTGGTTTGGAATTGCAAAAAAGGGTGTTACGAATTTCAATGATTTCCTGGTAAGATGAACGAAGTACAAGAGAAGACATATAAGGCACGACCAGTTCATTTACGTGGGCAGGTTTTGTGTGGATGACAGCCAGTAAGTGACAATAATAAGTTTGTAAATCATCTTGTTGCAGACATGTTGACTGGAGTGATGTGTTCATTTTCCCGATGAGAGAGATGAGGCAAGATATGTAATTTTATATTTGCTGAAGTTTTATTCATCACTCAGTGGTACAATTATTAAACATACATACACACGTGTATTAATCTATGAAGTGTTATACAAAGTTTATCAACGTATGAAGATTACTTAACAATAACGTTAATTGAACATATATTATCGAGATTATCAGGGTGATGCATGTGTACCGTAATTTATATCTCAAATGTTACCGACTAGAAACACGAAACAGAAGGTTTACTCTACCTGATGTCATAGCTTGAAGGATAAGCGTAATTGCAGCTCCAACACCTACACCGACAAAAAAAGACGCAATCTTAATGAAGGATATTATAATGTAGTGCTTTTTGTCAGAAACGTATTCTTTTGGTCATTTCTACCACAGCTTGTGGATATTTCTATATTGTCCTCAGTAGTAGCTGTGACCACTGAGTCTTGTACATGTTCGGGCGCAGTCAAGCTTACATTGCTTGACACCCCAGTGTTATTTTCAAAATGATTTTTTTCTTTAATTTCCTCATAAGTAGATGATTTCATATTCCTGAGGGAAAAACTATTAGCTTCACAATCATTTCCATCAAGCGTGTAATACAACTTGTCTTCCATGTCTTTTGAATTTAACAATACACAATTAGTTCAAGAGTATATATAATGCGTACGCTCACTTTAAATCTAAAACGTTTACGTTAAAAAAGGATAACAGGCATTGTTAATGAAATTCCCCCTCCTTTTGATATGCGAATGGAGTGTCAGTGAAGCTTCAAGATGGAGGCTCGTCTCATTAAAATACGGTAAGATTGGGGATGCGATAGTTTGACGTCACTTCCGGTTGTGGACGCAAGATCTAATCCACTGTCTGTACCACAGTACAGCCAGACACTAGCATGTACGTTGTGTGTGCCGAGTTACATGCACAGCGCATTACGTTACTGTGACGAGAAACTTGTTGTTGTTTTTTCAATGCGTTTTTGTCAGAAAGCGAAAGTGAAATATTAGTATTATAATACTACAATAATAGTCACCAAATAAAAATTACTGAATTATAAATATTGTGCACATATGACGATTTCGCCTCTTCGAAGCAGTCTCAGTTAGCGAACAACTGACGCCAGAACTAGCCGAAATTATATTATTGTCTAAAATGAACTTAATGATATTAAAAGCAAAGGAAAAAAGCTTCATGTATTTTAGAATTACCAGTGATCTTAAAATATATTATTCACAAAGACGTGAAAGTCGTATAATATAACAAATCTGCAAGGACGTACTTTGGTCAGTTTATGTTGGCTGTCTGTTGTTGAGTGTAGTTTCATGAAAGGAAATCAAAATGAAACAAACTATTTAATTATCAGTTTTCAAGGTTTAGTATTCAATAAATAATCTTTTCATTTTCATTGCTTTCTTTTATACGTCGGTGTGAAAAAAATTAACATTCTAAAAAAGAAAAAAAAAAACTGAATTTTTTGTGTGTAGATATGTTTCCGACAGAAAAAATCTCTTACGCTTCGATTCAAACAAACTAATTTTAAAATAACAGTGCAAAACAGTCACTATTACACATATACAACTTGATCCTCTTCAATTGTTTAAAGAATTCAACAAGTCACCACGCAATATGTCTTTTGGGGACATTTTGGGACATTTTTTTAGTATGCCTGACGGCTTCAATAAATATGGAACCTGTATGAAATTACACCATTTCTTTTAAAGTCTAACGTGTATATGCGGGTATGTTGGTCCACGAGCTATTTTAGAAGCCCCAGGGCACCAAAAGGGCCGAAAAACGCCAATGTCAACAAGTCACCACGCAATATGTCTTTTGGACATTGGGACATTTTTTTAGTATGCCTGACGGCTTCAATGGATATGGAACCTATATAAAAATACACCATTTTCGTTAAGGTCTAACGTGTATATGCGGGTATGTTGGTCCACGAGCTATTTTAGAAGCCCCAGGGCACCAAAAGGGCCAAAAAACGCCAATGTCAACAAGTCATTATGTTTTGGGGACATTTTGGGACTTTTTTTTAGAATGCCTGACTGCCGGCTTCAATGGATATGGAACTTATATGAAATTACACCATTTCCTTAAGGTCTAACGTGTATATTCGGGTATGTTGGTCCACGAGGTATTTTAGAAGCCGCAGTGCACCAAAAGGACCGAAAAACGTCAATGTCAATAAGTCACCACGCAATATGTCTTTTGGGGACATTTTGGGACATTTTTTTAGTATGGCTGACGGCTTCAATGGATATGGAACCTATATAAAATTACACCATTTTCTTTAGGGTCTAACGTGTATATGCGCGTATGTTGGTCCACGAGGTATTTTAAAAGCCGCAGGGCACCAAAAGGGCCGAAAAACGCCAATGTCAACAAGTCACCACGCAATATATCTTTTAGGGACATTTTGGGACAATTTTTTAGTATGGCTGACGGCTTCAATGGATATGGAACCTATATGAAAATACACCATTTTTCTAAAGTTCTAACGTGTATATGCGGGTATGTTGGTCCACGAGCTATTTTAGAAGTCCCATGGCACCAAAAGGGCCAAAAAACGTCAATTTCAACAAGTCACCACGCAATATATCATTTGGCCCATTTTTTTAGTATGCCTGACGGCTTCAATTAATATGAAACATATATGAAATTACATCATTTTTCTTAGAGTCTAACGTGTATATGCGGGTATGTTGGTCCGCGAGCTATTTTAGAAATCCCAAGACACCAAAAGGGCCGAAAAACGCCATTTTCAACAAGTCACCACGTAATATGGCAATTGGGCCTATTTTTATAGTATGCCTGACGGCTTCAATGGATATGGAACCTATATGAAATTACATCTTTTATCTTAGGGTCTAACGTGTCGGTTTTAATGGATATTTAACATATGTCAAATTATTCGTAGGTGTCTGGTCTTTCATTTATTTTGTGGTATGTTAGTTCACGAGCTAGTTTAGAAAAAACATGATTCTTTGTTTTTTAATTTACAGGAAGCCCTTGATACCAATGACCGAAACGAATTAAAAAGCAACATGCATGACGGCTTTAATGGATATGGCACATATATCACATTAATGCTTTTGTCAACCGGTTTCATGTGTATATTGCGGGCATGCTGGTCCTCGAGCTGGTTTAGGAGCTTTAGGCAGCCAAGACAACCATTTAGGGCCGAAAACCCCGATTTTTTTAATTGAACACATAACAATACCATTTTGGCCCATTTTTAGGGTGCCTGACGACATAAATCTAAATGTCACATATATCAAGCTATCATTTGGTCTTAGTGTTACATGTGTATATGCGGGTATGTTGATCCAGGAGCTAGTTTCCTGAAATTCATCAAATTAACCATATAACATGCCATTTGAGCCCACTTTTAGGGTACCTGTCGGTTTTAATGGAAATTTAACATATGTCAGATTATTCGTAGGGGTGGCTGGTCTTTCATTAATTTTCTGGTATATTAGTTCACGAGCTGGTTTAAAAAAAAGATTTTTTTGTTTTTATTTCATAGGAAAACAAAACATATATTTGGAGAAACCATAAAACAAACAAACATACAAACATAAGGAAAAAGTACGTTTGGTTGGAAATTCATGGCAGCATTGCAATATAACCTCATAGTCCAAATTCGAATCTGAGGCTAAATGAATCTGAATCTGAATCTAAAGCTAACTTCAGGTCGGTTCACGCTTGTTGTTTACAACGGCTCATGAATATTCATGAGCCTTACCATATATGGATTTGTCCAGTGTTCAGTGAAATGAACGATCACCGCATCTGTTATGTTACTTGGAAATGTTTATAAATGTTCTTTTGCTCTTGTGTATGTACCTTTTTAAAGATTATGTCTTGATGGCAGGTTTATGTTAAATCATATGGCTTATTAATGTTCATGTTCGTGTTTACGGGCGTGGCAGTATACAGAGTAGAAGAAGAAAGGAGTCGAAGGAGAAAGGAGTCGAAGGAGAAAAGAGTCATATTCATGTGACAAATTTTATTAAGAGGTTTGAGCGTAAAGTTGTTACAATGTTTAAGGCCCATCAAGCGTTCAGGTATTCAATCATAGTTCTGTTTTGGGGTCTAAGTGTAATCACTCTATGAATTATGTCAAAGATTTCTGGAGTATAAATGTATTCATAAAACATGTTATTCTTTATAAATGCTATTAGTTGCATCGACTATGAATTAATGGATATGCAGCTTTGTTTACCTATTGTTCATAAAGGGGCAGAAGTTGCCAACTTCCCGGGCGGCAATTATGTAAGCTTGGTCGTTGTTGGGTGATGTTTCCAAGTACCACGGTGATCAGAGTAAAGGTTAAAGGTAAAATTACAAGTTAACGAGTTAATGTGCAGTAGTGCAATTGTGTTTAAGGGTGATTGCAGATTACTTCACAATCTATTATTTGATATTATTGTTATACTGTTATGTCATGTAATCGTATTCATATCTTGATGGAAATTATTGAGATTTCCTTGTACTTTTGTTTATAGTCACCGAATGGAAGAAGTCATAACTGACACAGTAATAAAGCCTGAAGGGAACAGGACTACTGATGGTCGACTTTGTTTGTTTTCGTTCGCTTTGTATGATGAGACTAGGACGCCCTCTGTATTGCAATAGGTCGCCCTCTGTAATGCAATAGGTCGCCCTCTGTAATGCAATAGGTCGCCCTCTGTAATGCAATAGGTCGCCCTCTGTAATAGGTCGGTCAGTAGGTCTCCTCTGTAATGCAGGTCGCCCTCTGTATTGCAGGTCGCCCTCTGTAGGTCGCCCTCTGTATTGCAGTAGGTCGCCCTCTGTAATGCAGTAGGTCGCCCTCTGTTATGCAGTAGGTCGCCCTCTGTTATGCAGTTGGTCGCCCTCTGTATTGCAGTAGGTCGCCCTCTGTAATGCAGTAGGTCGCCCTCTGTATTGCAGCAGGACGCCCTCTGTAATGCAGCAGGACGCCCTCTGTAATGCACTAGGTCGCCCTCTGTAATGCAGTAGGTCGCCCTCTGTATTGCAGTAGGTCGCCCTCTGTTATGCAGTAGGTCGCCCTCTGTAATGCAGTAGGTCGTCTATGCCCATAACTGGCTCCATAGTGCAGAGCAGTCAAACCATCTACCAACCTCACACCTAAAATCCTCAATATACATACCATTCTAAAAACTTATCATTCAAACTGCTGGCCGTCTGCATTTGGGCAAAGATTCAACTCAAACCTACACCGAAAAACAACTTCTGTTTTACCCATCACCCATGCACTTGTCATCTACACCCACCATCGTTCCCATCAATCCGTCTACTTTACCAACCCATTTCATACTTAAGTAATAATTTTGTCCTAAATGCGAAAGCTGTTCTGATCTCAATCCGCTAAATTCAATCCAGTAGTAGTTAATGTGAATCTTACAGGGAGTATCTACTAAAATAAGGTATGGTAGGGATACCACACATCTGATTTTGTGTTGTTTTTTGCGTATTTTTCTGTATATGACACGGTACACATTTAATTTAGATGTAATTTTTCCTAAACAGCTAAATAAAAACCTCAAACTCCACAATATATTCATATACCTCCGGAACTTGTCTTTATACTTCTGAAAAAGATTCTTCACATTTACTTATATCAGCCATAGCCAATTTGGCCTTTCATCAGTTCATAATAAAATGCGTAAAAGGTCATGTCAATCTGTATCTCCTCGCGTCGGCGCAATTCCGAGGGCGTGTAGCATGCAAAGCACACGATTTATGAACGATGGACGATTTATTCTTTTTCTGCAGGAAATTATTGCGCTTTTTAAACAAAAAAATAGAAACATGCGTGTTTAATAGCACGATGATTGCTAATGACCAAAATGTATGGAGAGATTTTTAAGAGGAAGTGTGCCGAGCATTGGTCAAGTAAATTGGGTGCGTGAAATGTCAGGTGTGCTACAGCTGAAAGTCATTATGTGCAAATTTGCATGACTGGGTAGTGCATTCTCAATACAATTTGAGGGATAGATGTTTATAAAAAAAAAAACACGTCACTTCCCATACCCCACTTATGTCAAGGACTAAATTTCGGAACATTTTCAAACTTTGACATCTCGAACTTTGGGGGAACCTGCCATAAACCCTCACCCCACACCAGCGTAACTGTGGGTAGAAGATGTTCGGATTACAATTAATATTTCAGGTTTGAAAGAAAGTCTACTACCTTCCCCTTTCAACTTTTACAAACGTATTTTGTTAAATGATATTCAAGAAATTAGTGCAATGCTTTTTTTTGTTTAAAAAAAAGTTAAAATGTCTTTCGCTGTTCACGATTATGTGATATTATATAAAAGAGAGAGTTTAATTCACGTAGAAGTTACATATTTTATACGGATATAATTATGGCAGAAATTGTTTATATAGAGTTCCCCTTTTAAAGGAGATTGATTTGTTTTAATGGTAAACAATAAAATGTTACAAATTGCTAATCGATCTCTTAAAAAGGGTATTTTTACAATTGTCGATAGCTGACAACAGAGAGAGTACACTTGCTTGATATTTTCAAAACAGATATCGCTGCAAGACGATGGCAAACTTAAAGCCGTAAAGAACAAAAGCGCTTTGTTTAAACGTTGCAAAATAGACGATTGATATTCTATTATAAATTACGTTTTAATATATTATGTCTCGATTGATTAGGTGGTCATTTTACTATATTAAACTTTTAATGGAGAGTTGAAACTTTTTTGAAATTTGCTAATAAGATATTTTTCACGAAGACACATCACTTTATATTGAAACAATTCCGTTAAACAAATTAATTAATATTCCGAAAGCAACTGACAGACTGAGTGAGGTTGGAAAGTAAAACACATAGGCCAGTGTTTCGTCCATGTAACACTATCAAACGCGTTGGTTGTTTGAACTCGAGTTCAATCAACTTCCGAGTTTTTGGTAAGTTCGGCGGGTAGTGAATCGAAAAGTAACTTCCTTTTACCACTTATTGCCATAAACACATTCGCGACACACAAAAAACAATATGTATCACAATATAGAAGTAATTTAATAAACAACGAAACATACTTGTAAAACAAGCTATAGCATTGCTCAAAACCTGACAATGAAATACCCCAGCTCAGGCGGGACAACTGGGGTTACCGTATCACTTGGGTTAATTTCCACGGTTGCAGAACCAATCTGAAGTCATCGTTAAAGCGAACCACCGACTTAATTAACGATTGCATAGCTGTTGCACCGAACACAATATTATATGCTTAGTACAGTCGTAAGCAATGTTACTGCCAGTGCACCATTTAAACACATACCAACAAATTTCATACTCTCCAGTTGATGATTGAAATGGTTTAGTAGGGAGAGCATTGATTCATTCAATAGCATAGTTAAATTTATCCGAGCCATTAGACTCATACTACCGGTGAGAGCGCATGACTCTCCAATCCATCACAGGTTAATTTTCCAGTAGTGCTGGTACTCATCTTATATCCGAGTGGACTGGAGCAAGTAGACTAAAGTGTCTAGTTTAAGGACAAAATGCAGCGCTCGCGGCGGAATTCAATTACATAGGAAACTGTTATTAAGACAAAACAGTTGCTTGGTAAATTATTTTTGATGCAAATAAAAATACATATTTTGTCTTATACCTCCCACTCGAGAAACGTAATGCAGAGAAGGGTACATGGCGTACGTTTAATCTTATACTACTTTAAGTATTAAGCACAACTCAGCGAAAACTAGTTCTGTGTCATCTACAATGAGTAAGCTACCTACTTAATCTGTTCATTAATAATTTAATCTATCATAGCTTTTCGCAATTCAATGAGCATGCAGTCATCTGATGGAAGATATCTAAAAAAATATGGCAATGGTTGTTGCGGCTTTACATCATGCTCTGCACATAGTGTTATATTATACAATAAGTACAGTACAGTACCGTAATTAATTGCGTCGTCATTTGATTGCGAAAAGGATCACATACTTACCTTCTAAAATACTCACGGTTGTTCGCCTTTATTGCAACTAATTAGCTTCCTCAGGAATTTTCTCAGTGCAAAAACTTTAGACTCACCAATATAAAACATGGAAATGATTACTTATTCAAAAAAAACATTTTTTTTTAATTAACATGGAAGTTGTAACATAATTGACCAGGATTAATTGGGCAAAATAACGAGACCACTGATGGAAAATCTATGACCTCTTTCGTGATTATATTTAAATAATATTTTTTTCGGGTTAAATTTAAGCACTGTTTCTTTAAAACTGATATTCCAGAGAACTAGTTAATAATTCAGCTGCCTATTTATATGCAAACTTGTCTTTTGCATGGCAACGTAATGATGAGCATCATCTTATGTATCATAAAGGAACTACTACGCGGCAACAGACCAACTTGAACTTGAATAACAAATCTATTAAACTACGGGCCCTAACAGACACAACATTTATTCTTGAAATATCATTTGTACCTATTGAAAGTACAACAGTATGTTCACCCTTACACTAAAGTCTCAACACGAGATCTCACGTCATCAATTCTAGCCCCTGGAAGACACACCCAATTTCTGCTACTACCATCTACTCCACAAAATTCTGTGTCAATATACCTAACAAGTGAATCTTCTATTCACAACACCTTCTTCCTAACAGAATCCGCAGGCAATGTACCAAGCGAATCAAAAACCTCACTACCAATGGCACCTGTACAGTCATTAAGTACAGACAATCCAACATGAGGCCTGTCACATTGAATCTGATCCAAGACTATCTACCCGAACAGAAACCCTATCAACTTCCTCACCCAAGGAACTATCAACATCACATGTCTGACTAACTCACCATTTAAACCACTAAACTCAGTCTGTACACCGGCATCAACCTTTTCAACAATACAACTACTCCAAAGCCTTCAACCTTATACACTTTAAACAGACAAATGGGTGCTAACATTTTGTATTTTATATCTTCGTACCCTCACCACAGACATCAACATCTTCCCGACAACTGCCTTCTTCACTTGCAATAACCATAACTCGTATGTGATGGGCATAGAATAAAAAGCAAAATCCTCTTCGATATCATAATACATTAAGTGAAGGAGCTTTTAAAGCGTGTGTGGCATGTGTGCACATACTACATACCAGTGAATATAAATATATAAGGTGCTGGAATCGGCATTCTAGTTTTAAGTTACCCTACAGACACAACACCTTAGAATGGACCTACGTTTGGGCACACCATAAGGAGGGACACCTCGGGCTTGAGCAAGACCGCGTATTTCTTGATGATACGTTATACACGCGAAACATGCACTGAATAAATTGTTTCCACTTGTGTGGGTGTTTGTCTGCGACTATCAGGTCACATTTTGACATGGTGTAGAGGGGTTGGGGGTGGAGGGCATTTGTGTTTTTCGAAATTGTTCCAAAAATCACAGAGTAGTTAATACAAGATTATAAGTTATTGTCTAAATGCGAATTGACGGGGAATCAGGCAGTGGCGTAGAAAGCGGAGGAAGGGGGGGGGGGAGACTGCCCTCTTAACGAGGTTTTGCTTTCCCGATCGAGCCATCTCTTCCCTGGTCTGACCAAAATTTCGGAAAAACTTGCCAATATGTTCCGAAAATTGGCCAAAAGGACTCGAAAACTGGCAAAATTTTCACGAAAACTGCCAAAAAAAATTCCCGAAAACAAAGAAATTTTCCGAAAATGAAGGAAATTTCTCTGAAATTGAAGGGAATTTCCGGATTGGCAGCAACTTTTCATGGAAACTTAATTTAACAGTGAAATTTATGCACTTGTCACAGGAAAAATGTCTTTGTTTGCCGCTTCCCCTCTTTGTTTGCTGCTTCCCCTCCCACCCCCCCCCTTCATCACCTAAAGAGGTGAATTCCTACGCCCCTGGAAGCAGGGGGTATCATCGGGAGCTCTACCAATTTATCCTCAATTTTCTGACTGAGAGAAAATCTCAATTGATTTTAACTGAAATGGAAATTGCATGCTTAATAGCAGGAACAAATTTTGACTTAAATTAAGCTAATGGATCATTTATTAACAACTTAAGTTTGCAGAGATAAATTATTTGAAGACTTGTTAATTACAATATGGAACTTTTTTTGTGTGTGTGCAAATGTGTTCATAGCACTTTTGTTGCCTATATGACGTAGGCTGGTGACATGCTGGGCACTGGCATGGGGTGCAGGGTGGTGGTGGGGTCGAAAAGGAAGCCCTGGCGATCCACCAAAAGTGGTTGTTGTCCCCATCCCACATATGGATGAGACCTTAAGGCCTTCATAGGGGTTGAGAGCCATTAATGTGTTCTATAATATAGATACGGAAATTGCAAATGTCACCACTTGGAAAATGCAAACATCGACCAAAAGGCTTTAACTCCTTTCAACTATCATTTCTTCCCAAAAATGCTGTAGCGCTTTCTATGAGACCCCACACTGCAGTTACCAGATAGTGAGGTCCTGTTTGAATCTATACTGATATTGCAAATACCATCTCTTAAAGGAAAAGTATAGTGGTCAAGCAAGCCCATCTTATATGAAAGAGGACTGCAATAGAAACAAAATATTAAAGAAACCATTCAAAAATCGTATTTCATGAAGAAGAAATCGAAGTTTAAATTTTGGTATCATTTGTGTAGAAACGATTAAAATCAGACTAGTTCTGATGTCATAGCCTCAGATTCCTTAAATTCGTTATGTATTCTAACATATTCTGTCCTGCGATTTTGAGGCTTAAAAACCATGGGCTTATAATATAATATATGGAAATTATATGGCGCATTTTCTAGATAAAGTACTGATATGTCAGAAGTAATAAAACTGAATCTGGTAAGGGTATCTATAATGTACCACATGAAAAAAGGTAAGACGAAAAATAATTTGAATAGTACAATTTTGTAATACATTTTCTTTAAAATACATTATCAATGCTAAAATGAGAGGATGAGGACACCAACTTTCCATAGTAGACTTATTAAACCAGTCATTTCTACACAGATAAGACAAAAGCTTTAAACCTAAATATCTCCTTAACGGAATAATTTTAATTTTAATGCTTTTTCTTTACCATTTTGTTTCTCTTAAAGTCCTCTTTCATATAAGATGGACATGCACAGAACTTATCATTTATCATAATCACTATCAAATTTCTTTTAACCATCATCACATTCTTCCAAATAATGCACGGAATATTAAAATATATCAGTTTAGTAGTTTGGGTATTTTACATCCCTTTCTCAACAGCTAAACTTATATGAAGATGTCCATGGCCGTTTGATAAACCAGTTGAGATGTACTGGTACATGGATGTAGCCAGGGGATGGTACAACTCCCCCTCTAAAGTTAAATAATTAAAATAAAGTAATGTAAAAAGGTTCAGAAAATTTGCTTAAAGGTTTAAATATTTTCCTGGACGACCCCCTACCCTATCTCTCCTACCCCCAATTCGAAAGGCTGGCTACACCCCACCCCCAATTCGAAAGGCTGGCTACACCCCACCCCCAATTCAAAAGGCTGGCTACACTTCCGTGGTGACTGAAGACTGCTAGAATGTGAAGGTGATGCTATGGCCTCTAGACCACAGACTTAGCAAACAAGAAGAGAAAACTCAATAAAGGATTTGTTGTTAGGCTGTTTATTTTGGACCTTTTAATCCCTGACATGAGCATATGTGATTATACAAAAATATACATACTACTTATTACAAAAAACATATCTCTGAGTAACATAATAAACTCATGCGGTACAAAGATTAATTATTCTGAACAACCATTCTCCTGTAGGTGTCATAGGTCTTCACAAAGTTTAACGGTAACAAACATCGCTAATTAGCATTATCGATATGAAAAGGAATCATTAACTGAAATTCAACAGTGATCTGTACATGTGATTTAAGATTTACCTATGTACAATAAATATTCATTAATATTCAAAAGACTATATGAATAATCACAGGAATTCATGCATAATCAAAAGACCTTCTGAATATTCACAATGCTTTATACATACTCCCAAGACTTCATGAATATTCACAAGCTTTCAGTTATAATTTGTGATGCAATGCAATAACTGTGGATGAATATCTTAGTATTTTTAAGTTAGTACAAGCATGGCATCTGACTGATAAATGTTACAGCCTGAATTTGTAAATTAGTGTGATAAAACCTCCAATATGCCAAGATGCCTTTCGAACATGGAAGTGCTGCAGTGCACCAATGTGCCTCAGTGCACTGTCGTGTCTCCTGTACATTGACGTATCTCTAGTAGTAGACTTATCTCCAGTACATTGAAGTTGTCTCAAGTACAACAGTGCCCCAGTACAATAAACTGTGCTCCTCAGTGAATAGTAGTGCCTCCAGTACACTGACATATCTCTAGTAGTAGACTTATCTCCAGTACATTGAAGTTGTCTCAAGTACAACAGTGCCCCAGTACAATGAACTGTGCTCCTCAGTGAACAGTAGTGCCTCCAGTACACTGACATGCTCCCAGTACACAAAAGTGGCCCCAATATACTGAAGCGGTCCCAATACATTGAAGTGGCCCCAACACATGGAAGTGCTCCCAGTACACTGCCGTGCACCCAGTGCAACAAGGGGCCACGCTGTGCACCCAGTACAACAAGGGGCCTGTAGTGCATCAAGGTGCCCACAGTCAGCGCTGGCAAATTGAATCTAAATATATCAACTCCGTATCAGTACATAAAATCTACACTTTTGTGCAACACTTGTAGAAAATTCCTTACCAGCTGCATTTACATAATTTCAAGAAATGAATATGTTACTTTGTTGCCTCAGTTTTCAATTAAATAGTTGCCAAAATACTTTTTTTTATAAATTTTTAGATGAATATACATTACATGTACTTCTATCGGTACAATACAAAATACACATATAATTCTTTTTAATATTCCTAACGAACATGAATTAAAACAAAAGAATAAAGGGTATGAACTTGAAAATTAATAAAGAGTAGCTTTGTATGACATCTTTCCAGCAAACAATCCTACCCACTCTTAATTGCTACATGTAATTGCTACATGTAATTGTTACATGTAATTGCTATATGCATCTTTACAGAAAGAATGTTACATCATATATTAAAGAAAACAACAGCAAATAAATTCTGATTCCATGCTTAGTATTGAAATAATGAGTGCATTTTCAATTTATTTCAGGGTTTACTATAAAAATTGTTCCAGATTTTGTATCGGTTTATCCAAAGTTCATATTTAGCATAAACAGCCGAGTTATTTTAATCAACTATTCTTGGTCTGAAGGTAACAACACATAACCAAATATAATTGTTCTTTTCACAAAAACAAATATAGTGAAATTAATTTTTAAAAGCTGTTCATATAATTCTGACAAACCCTCCAGGCACTAGTCTAGAAATAAACAACATCAAAAATAATCAAGTTTCCATTCCTGTTAAATGGAAGAATTTTGTTAGACATGTGGCATGAAAACACTCCCTATCCACCCCCATAGGTAGAGGTGCCTTGCCCCTTAAACACATGTAACTTATAACTAATATTAAAAATATTTCATCAACTATAATAGTGCTAGTTGATACGAAATGTGTATGGACAATCGTCTTTATAAGATTGAAGAAACTCCTTGAGTCAGTATTTATACAAATTTTCTGATTCATTATGCATGCGTATTCTTTGTCATACATACCGTTAAACCACCAAATGTATCTTGAAATAAAATGTCTTATTCCAGTTATCTACCCTTGAAAATGCCTCAATTGAGATATGTTACGAGAGAAAATAGATATTGCCATTTGGTTTAATATATAAAAATTGTGACATCCTTTAATTGAAAACTACACATTTACAATGAACCAACCAGTGGTATTTTACCCAAAATAATAAATAATACATCAGAAAACAATTTGCATATATATCTATGAAAAACGTTACAAACGAATACATTTTACACTTTCCACATGTGGTTTGAAGAGAAATCCCAATTGAGCTACATTTCAATTAAGTGCCTACATCTACTGCATACAACTGAAGATATCTGTTGATGGAAATGAGAAGAAAAAATCAAATATAGAAAAAATCAAATATAGAAAAAATCATGGATTTACACCAGGAAGAGTATCCAATTTTTCCCAAGAATCCCGAGGAAACTGTTAAGCCCTGTATTGTGTGTGTGTGTGTGCAACAAGTAACATCTGAACCATGCAATTCAGGAGGTGTACATTTGAGTGTACGTGTGCTTGGAGCCTTCATGCTTGACTGAATTACAATACAATTTTCTTTCCCCTGGATCCAGCAGGAAGAATTGGAGACTCTTTCTAATAAAAAAAGAGACTCTGCCCCCAACACAAACAAAAATTTGCATAGTTGCAAGCACAAACAAAAATTTGCATAGTTGCAAGCTGTAAAATAGAGACTCTGCCCCTAACACACAAATTTGCATAGTTGCAAGCTGTAAAATAGATACTATGCCCCCAACACACAAATTTGCATAGTTGCAAGCTGTAAATGGCCAATTTTTAACCCAGTTTAATGACGTTTTTTGCTTCCTTCATATTTTAGTGGGTTTTAAATTAATATAGCTGAAAGGTTGCCTCTACGTGTCCTTATACCTTTGAAGCAAGTTAGCTAATGCTGATTCTATTATTTCTATATGCTCCTAGAGTTTTATTTCCAATCTCATTCTACAAATTCCCTATCTAAGAAAAAAAAAGATTCTTTTGACCTACAATGATGCAGAAGTTGAAGAAACTAGAGTTACAACTCACCCTAAACTTATATTTGAAAAGAAGTCAATTTCTTAATTTAAAAGAAGTAATAATGGTGTGGGGTTATACCCCCGGGCCCACACTCATGAGTAGGGGTGCCTCACTCCTAAGACACAAGTAACTTACGACCAATATTAAAAATATTTCATCAACTATAATAGTGCTAATTGATACATAACATGTATGAACAATCGTCTTCATAAGATTGAACAAACTACTGGAGTCCGTATTTATCAAATATTTGCATGAGGAAGAAACAACTCACCTAGAATTACATTTGAAAGAAGTTAATATCTCAATAACGTTATGGGTTTATAGCAATCCTTTCGAATGTTCCAAAGAACCCTTGTCGTTCATCTGCACCATTTGATACAAAAAGGACCTCAACGTTCAAGTCAACTGGGGTAGAACTCCACGTAAGTGGTGGGGTCAACTGAGTACACACATTCGTCTGACTGCCAGTTGCAACACCTGAGATCTGGAAAATACACAACAACAAAAAAAGATATGCAATAATACATTTGTTCCATAAGGTATACGTTGGAACGACTATTCCAAACTGCACCCCTAAACCCCCATTCCTTAATTCCTCAAAATCAATACCACCTGATGATCCAAGAGGTCTATCAAAATCTTGTCCAGAAACCCCTTATCACAGTAACCACAATTTGTCTACCAATTATCTGAGAATTACCAATTACCTAAGAAGTTTGTATTCTTTTTCATAAAGTCCATCTAGATACTAATCAGGGAAAACTATTAGCGAATCAAATGGTTGGCTTGGTCCAAGAAATAAGATCCATTGATAGGGCTCTATAGTTGTATAGAACCAGCAAAGTAAGTTCACAATTACTGTGGTTAATCAAGCATTGGTTTTAACAAACTTGGAGTCTAGGAGAGTGAGACATAGTGGAGACGGGATTTGAAATATGATCTCCTGGCTTGTTCCCATTGCAACCCAAGAAATGGTGGTGGAAAGTAATAGGCTAGCAAGGGATCAATTAAATCATAAATCATATCCCCACCCCTCCACCCCAATGAAATACAAATACATGGGGACAATATTTAGGCAGTTTGTTACATTTTCTCTCACTACGGGAAGTCATTTACTACATTGACTGTAGTGCCCCTTGTTCCAGGGGGAAAGAAGAGTAGGATTGTTGCAGGATTCAACATTTAGGCAGTTAGTCGCATTGTCTCTCGTTACGGGGAGTCATTTACTACATTGACTTTAGTGCCCCTTGTTCCAGGGGGAAAGAAGAGTAGGATTGTTGCAGGAATCAACATTTGAATCATTTGCTACATTGACTGGAGGACCCTTGTTCCAGGGGGAAAGAAGAGTAGGATTGTTGCAGGAATCAACATTTAGGCAGTTTGTCGCATTGTCTCTCGCTACAGGGAATCATTTGCTACATTGACTGGAGGGACCCTTGTTCCAGGGGGAAAGAAGAGTAGGATTTTTGCAGGATTCAACATTTAGGCAGTTTGTCGCATTGTCTCTCGCTACAGGGAATCATTTGCTACATTGACTGGAGGGACCCTTGTTCCAGGGGGAAAGAAGAGTAGGATTGTTGCAGGAATCAACATTTAGGCAGTTTGTCGCATTGTCTCTCGCTACTGGGAATCATTTGCTACATTGACTGGAGGGACCCTTGTTCCAGGGGGAAAATAATTGTTGCAGGAATCAACATTTAGGCAGTTTGCAGGATTCAACATTTAGGCAGTTTGTTGCATTGTCTCTCGCTACGGGGAATCAGTTGCTACGTTGACTGGAGGGACCCTTGTTCCAGGGGGAAAGAAGAGTAGGATTGTTGCAGGAATCAACATTTAGGCAGTTTGTCGCATTGTCTCTCGCTACTGGGAATCATTTGCTACATTGACTGGAGGGACCCTTGTTCCAGGGGGAAAGAAAAGTAGGATTGTTGCAGGAATCAACATTTAGGCAGTTTGTCGCATTGTCTCTCGCTACAGGGAATCATTTGCTACATTGACTGTAGTGCCCCTTGTTCAGGGGAAAGAAAGTAGGATTGTTGCAGGATTCAACATTTAGGCAGTTTTCGCATTGTCTTGCTCACGGGGAATCAGTGCCCCTTGTTCCAGGGGGAAAGAAGAGTAGGATTGTTGCAGGATTCAACATTTAGGCAGTTTGTCGCATTGTCTCTCGCTACGGGGAATCATTTGCTACGTTGACTGGAGGGACCCTTGTTCCAGGGGGAAAGAAAAGTAGGATTGTTGCAGGAATCAACATTTAGGCAGTTTGTCGCATTGTCTCTCGCTACAGGGAATCATTTGCTACATTGACTGTAGTGCCCCTTGTTCCAGGGGGAAAGAAGAGTAGGATTGTTGCAGGATTCAACATTTAGGCAGTTTGTCGCATTGTCTCTCGCTCTGATTGTTGGGAATCATTTGCTACATTGACTGTAGTGCCCCTTGTTCCAGGGGGAAAGAAGAGTAGGATTGTTGCAGGATTCAACATTTAGGCAGTTTGTCGCATTGTCTCTCGCTACGGGGAATCATTTGCTACGTTGACTGGAGGGACCCTTGTTCCAGGGGAAGAGTAATTGTTGCAGGAATCAACATTTAGGCAGTTTGTCGCATTGTGCTACAGGAATCAACTACGTTGACTGGAGGAACCCTTGTTCCAGAAGAAAAGAAGCAAGATTGTTGTGGGAATCTAACTCAGTACCTTCTTGATATTACTTTGACCCCAGAACACAAGAAATCTAAGGGGCATTTCGAAATAAATACCATTCAATTAGCTGTCAAACACAGTATGACTCATGTAGGAGTTCAAAACCGGTATATGATGAATTTTTTTCATTAAGCCCGCTAAACTGTAATATACCCTTGTTCCAGAAGAAAAGAAGCAAGATTGTTGTGGGAATCTAACTCAGTACCTTCTTGATTCCTGTGGAGATAGTCACTGCTCTCTTCTTTAATTGTATGTGCCATCTCTTGTATATCATAACATAACTAACAAGTCAAGGTTTTTACAACATGCAAGTCTTTTTATTAAAGTTTTACATATCATTTTATTTAAATAAATGAAGTTCTTAGTACATAGCATGATTAGGCAATTGAGTGCCCAAGAGAACAGTGAAATAACCCCCAAAAATGTTCTCCATAGCTAGCTGACGGTACAAAGCAAAACATTTTGGAAAAAGTGAAGTTTGTCTAACTAAATGTTGTCTAAAAGAATTATTAAGAAAGTCACACTTGAGCAATGATGACTCAACAGGCTTGTACATATTTCCCAGGGTTTCATGGCTCCCCTGGACAGTCCATTGCAAGTCAACTTCCCAGCAGGGCTGGTGCTAAATTACAGCTGAGCAGATTGGAGTATGTAGAGTAAAATGTCTCGCTCAAGGACATTATGCAGGGCTCGAAAAGGTAGTTTAACTCAGTACCTTAAACTCCTTAACCATTGGATGTTGTTGGTTTGTCATAAGGTTGCTGAGTGTGGTTTAAGCTCGGAATGTGCACCAATATTTTTTCAAATGTGCCGGGTTCAATACCCGCCTGGTGTCATAGGTTTTTCTCTGGGTACTCATCTTTTCCCCTTCTTGGCAGCATTGGCTTGTTTAAAAATGTGAAGCAACTTTGGGTGAATCACGCCATCCTTTTTTTTTTTTTACAAACAAATCCCTAACAGATAATAATTTCAGAGCTTTTTCTCACCCTGAAGAAATCTCCATTGCACATGGCATCAAATTCCAGATCGATGACTGTGAACTGGAAATCAAGAAGAAAGTCTGCCGACCCTGTAAATGTGATGAGGCAGTTCTGATTGGGAGGATAATTCATTGGGAAGTTGGGACTGGTAATGTTGCCCATTAGAGTATTGATTCCAACGACATCACCACATTCTGTAAATGACAATGAAGAGAGAAACACCTTGAATTAAATGACAAAAGAAATAGGGAAATACTTTAAATTCCAAAATGTATGAACACATTCTGTAAATTACAGAAACAAGAGGAAAATAATTGAAATTTCAATATTTATCACTAAATTCTGTAAATTATAGAAGAGGAAAACAATTTGAAATTCTAACATTTATCACCACATTCTGTAAATTATAGAAGCAAAGAAAAAACAATCTAAATTTCCAACATTTATCACCAGTCTGTAAATTACAGAAGCAAGATGAAAACAATTTGAATTTCTAACATTTAACACCACATTCTGTAAATTATAGATGAGGAAAACAATTTGAAATTCTTACATTTATCACCACATTCTGTAAATTATAGAGGCAAAGGAAAACAATTTAAAATTCCAACATTTATCACCAGTCTGTAAATTACAGAAGCAAGATGAAAACAATTTGAATTTCTAACATTTATCACTAAATTCTGTAAATTATAGATGAGGAAAACAATTTGAAATTCTTATTTATCACCACATTCTGTAAATTATAGAGGCAAAGGAAAACAATTTAAAATTCAACATTTATCACCAGTCTGTAAATTACAGAAGCAAGATGAAAACAATTTGAATTTCTAACATTTATCACCACATTCTGTAAATTATAGAAGAGGACAACAATTTGAAATTCTAACATTTGTCACCACATTCTGTAAATTATAGAAGCAAAGGAAAACAATTTAAAATTCCAACATTTATCACCAGTCTGTAAATTACAGAAGCAAGACGAAAACAATTTGAATTTCTAACATTTATCACCAAATTCTGTAAATTATAGAAGAGGACAACAATTTGAAATTCTAACATTTGTCACCACATTCTGTAAATTACAGAAGCAAGACGAAAACAATTTGAAATTCTAACATTTATCACCAGTCTGTAAATTACAGAAGCAAGACGAAAACAATTTGAATTTCTAACATTTATCACCAAATTCTGTAAATTATAGAAGAGGACAACAATTTGAAATTCTAACATTTATCACCACATTCTGTAAATTATAGAAGAGGACAACAATTTGAAATTCTAACATTTATCACCACATTCTGAAAATTACAGAAGCAAGAGTTTTTTCAAACTTGTTTATATAAGGAAAATGTACTAAATTTTTGTTCACTATTTGAATTATATTTCCTCAAACTTTCTTCAGGTGGTAAGTCATAACTACCCATTTCTAGATTATGTTTTTCTGCTTTGCTGACATATTTACCCCGCTTACCGTAGCAGGGATATTTACGAGAGTTACACTTACTTTCCATGCTATAAATATGCAATCTGGTCCAATGACCTGATTCTAATGCACTTCTAACCAAACTTAAAAATGTAGTTACCAACCCGGCCCTAACCTCCATTATACCTCTAACATCCCTCACTTAACATTCCACTGAGGCCTGAATGAGAGGGGAGGCAGGCCTGGAGGCATGGAAGGTAAGTATAACTCTCGTAAATATCCCCGCTACGGTAAGCGGGTTCAATTTACTTCAAGTTATATCTTACCTTCCATGCTATAAAATATGCAATCAGATTGCAACCGAGGATCGGAAGGAAGGGAGTTCAGGTCGAAGCCCATACAAAAGGCTAGTACTAATACTCGCACCAGTTTAATCCAACTAAAAGAATTAGATTCCTTATCCTCTTTAAGGACAAAAAACCTCTGAATAGGAATTACTAAACAATAATAAATTACTCGTAGTTATAATGAAGGAACAGGGAACCTATTAGTAATAACTGAGGTAAAGCGTAGAAAGAACATGGGTTAGTCACCCGAAAACACATGTTAACAGAAAGGTGTTAGCAAACAGAATCAAACTGTAAACGCCCAATACTACATGGTAAAAACTTCAGCAAAACTAAACGAAACAGAAATTGCCTGAACAAGAGCAAAATTTTTTTAGTAAAATTAAACGAAATAGAAAGTGCCCGAACAAGGCAAAATTTAGTTAGTAAAGTAAAATGAATCATAATGTGCTTAAACAATGGTCAAAATTCGTTAGTAAACAAACAAGAAGTTAATCAAAGCGGATGAATCGTAACTGAAACGAGAAAACGTAAATAAAAGACAAAAGATATTACCTCATGAAAGAGACAATCCTCTTCTTGAAAGAACGGCCCTAGCAACTCCGCCTTGGTAGTCTGGCATGTCCTGCAGATATGCAGAGACGAAAGTGGCTGGTATTTGCCATACAGCAGCGCAAAGTATCTCCTTGAGATGCAATTGATGTAGCTATGCCTTGTACTTGATGTGCCTTAACCGATTGTTCCGTAACCAACGCAGATTTATTGCACTTAATTGCTTGAACAATCCATCGTGAAATCGTATCACGTAAAATAGCGCGATATGGACTTTGTAAAGACACGAATAAAGCTTTTACTTCGTTCCGTAAAGGTAGCATACATTTAATGTAGTACTTGAGACATCAAACGGGGCACCAGACCACTGATGTGTCAGAAAATGTAGAGAGTGCGGAAGGAATATCAGTTCCGGTAGAAACCCACCCCACTTACCATAGTGGGGGTATTTACGAGAATTATACTTACCTGTCATACTATAAATATGCACTCTCTCAGTTATGTGCTCTATTATCGCACCTTACACCAACTAAAAACCTTACTCCACCTTATCACTCACGTCACATCCCATACAACTCATACTCTCGCACCGCCAAGCGGGACTAACCGGGGAGGAGGGTGGGAAGTATGACAGGTGAGTATAATTCTCGTAAATACCCCCACTACGGTAAGTGGGGTGGATTTACTTCAAATTATAGCTTACCTGTCATACTATAAATATGCACAGACTCCCACCGCTCTGCGGGGAAGGTGGGCAATAGTCCCGCCCCCTACCTGGGGGGGAGGGGGGGGGGTAACTGCGGCAAAGTATGACAGGTAAACTATAAGAAGCAAAAGACGAGAAAAACTCACCACAGACAGTGCCCCTGGATCACAGGTGAGAAGAGCATCTCGCCCGAACGGCCGGGGCACAGACCGCCCGCGCAACCGGCCCTTCATCCGAAGACACATCTCGCAAGTAGGATGTCGTGAATGTGGATGCTGTTTTCCACACACCATTTGGCGAAGATTCGAATCCTTCCCGAATACATAGCCACAGTGGACCTCCTTCGAAAGTTCGCGGCCACATCTGCAGCCTCCTCCGAAAAGCCCTTTGCAAGTAGGGATTCGCGGACAGAGGCCACACAGTCAGGCGCAGATTGGCTGGGCTGTCGTGAAGCCTGCCCGAGCCTGGAATTCGAAGAAAATCTGAACGGACCGGCAGAAGCCGGGGTTGATCGACTAACAGCCGGAGCAATACTGGGAACCACGCTTGACCCGGCCAGAGAGGGGCTACTAGTAGTAGGCTCCTGCAGCCGTCGGTCAGGAGCTTCGACAGAACGCGGGCCACTAGCGCGAACCGCGGGAAGGCATAACCCACCAGATCTCGCCAGTCGCTTGCGAATGCGTCGACCCGCCACGCTCTTGGACGGGGGGTCAGAGCGCAGAAAATTGGAAGCTTGTGGTTGTCCGGGGAAGCGAACAGAACAGGTCTATCTCCGGCAACCCGTACCGCGCCCAAATCCACTGGGCCACAGACGGGAGAAGAGACCATTCCGTCGGTGAGTCCGACAGGCGGGACAGAAGGTCCGCTACTGTGTTCTCCTTCCCCGGCAGGTGTACTGCCCGTATGAAGACCTTGTGGAGCCTGCACCACGTCAAGAGTTCCATGGTCAATGGGATTTGCCACCATGCAATGGCCGCTGTGACATCCGCCCAGAGTGGTACTGGGACAGAGAGATCGCGCGTTGACGGATCGAAAAAGCGGAGCAAATGGAACTGAAGGTCTCGCATGTGGAATCAGCACCATGGCACGATATCCACCAAACTGGCCAGGTAATCCAGTAACACTAGCCATGCATGCGCTGTGAACTGAGGTTGTTGCCTGAGCAGTCGGGCACCTTCGTGGACTGCTAGGATTCGTTCTGGAGTCGGACGAGCGATCCCTTGGGAAATCCAGAATCGCACCTAGGAACCGAGGAGATTGGGACGGTACCAAGTTCGATTTCTCCTGGTTGATTATCCACCCGAAGGCTTCTGCCTCCTGAACTACCCTTTGTGTATCTCGGGAGGCTGTGTGACAATCCGGTGCCACTATGAGCCAATCATCCAGATACATGTACACCTGTATGCCGAGTCGTCGCAGGTGTGCCCCAACACTTGGGTGACCCTGGTGAATACCCTTGGGGCCGTGGAGAACCCGAAGGTAGAGCCCGAACTCGTACATCCGACCGCTACCGCGAACTTCAGAAACTTTCTGTGGTTGGGTGGACGGGGCGTGAAGGTAGGCGTCTGTCAGATCGACTGGCGCCGCCACCAACCTCGTGTAGCATGGGTAGAATTGTATGAAGGGTCTCCATGCGGAAACGCGGCGTGGGGCGTCTGAAGCGAATCAGTGGTTTTAGGTTTAATATGGGCCTCCACTTCCCGCCTTTCTTGGGGGCGAGAAAGAAGGTCGACATAAAGAAACCCGCCGGTAGGGCGTAGAGTTCTGAGACCGCTCCCTTTGCCAGGAGTTTCGCGAGCTCGTCCAGCAACAGCCGAGCGAGCTCGGTGTCCTGTGGCACGGGTGTCTCTCTGTACACACCCAGGTTTAGTGGGGTGTCTGTGAACTCCACCTAATAACCCTCCTGAATCGTTCGTAGGACCCACGCATCGGACGAAATCTTGGACCAGGCTGTCCCAAACTGACCCAGGTGGCCCCCTACCTGACCTGCTGGTAGAGAGCTCGCCGGGGGCGCGTCAAAAACGCTTCCTAGACCGGGGTTTCGCAGCGCGTTCCGCCGATGGCGTGAAGCGGCGACCCCCCGGGTCACGGTGACCTGCCCCAGATTCTGTCCAGTAGGAACTTGCTCCCTGCCCAGAGGACCACTGGGCCTACGTCTCCGGTTTCTGCCTCGTGCAGAGCCAGGAGAGCGGCCGCCCCTAGACGGGGGTTTAGAAGTGGTCGGCACAGGACAAGTCTTGCTCAACAGCTTTTGAGTCTTACGGAGGGCGTCCTAGCGCTGAGCCTGTCGGGACACTACGTCCCCAAAATGGCCTG
The DNA here is from genome assembly GCA_020152595.1 of Chiridota heheva. NCBI lineage: Eukaryota > Metazoa > Echinodermata > Holothuroidea > Apodida > Chiridotidae > Chiridota > Chiridota heheva. The sequence goes on from JAIGNY010004514.1 coordinate 32,434, forward strand.
CAAAAAGATCGGGGCCCTCATGGGGGAGTCTCCGTAGGTCCGCCAGAGTGGCGTCGCTAAGGCCCAGGAGAGAGAGTATGTTTTCGCGCCTCTCGGCGTTTAGCCGGGCGGAAATTCGGGACAGCCGACCGACAGTCGCGTCGACCAGGCCTAAGATCCCTCGTAGCAGAGGTTCAATGCGCTCTGATAAGCCCTTGGAGGGCTCCACAGTGCGTCTTAAGCATTCGGCCACCCAAAGCGCCAAGCCTTGAAACTTGATCCCAGTCTTGGCGGCACGATCAAGGGCGCGGAGAGCCTCTTCGTGGTGCTGCAAGGATGCATCGCGCAACCTTGGACTGTGTCCTTCGCTCACCGTAACGCGTGACGCGCCGGATGTTGGGCATTGTAGGAGGTCAAAGACTTCCTGCGGAATTGGGTGGGACTGGATACAGGACTGATAATCCGCCTCGCAAACACTGACTAGGCGGTTCAAGTCCTTGGGGTAGGACGTCCAATCTCGTGTTGGTGTCCTAGCCCATGCCTGGAAACGCGTCCCTATCGACGTTTCCAGGGGGAATCTACGAATCGGAGCCGTAGATTCCGTCGCAGGCCCCACCGGAATCAGCTGGTGAAGCCGATGGTGCGAGGACGCTTCCGTTGGCGCTCCTGCCTCGAATATCAGACCCAGCTGGGAATGCATTGAGTTTAGGAGGTGAGTGATGTTACACTCGGCGGGCAGTGGGCCCGCGGTAGGGGCAGAAGGGAACAAGTCCCTTTCCGCCAGAACCGGCCGGTTTCCCGACGGTTCTCCCAAGTGTGACATCCCCGCCAACAGGTCAGGAGCCGGAGCCACTGCAGGGAACATCGGGTCCCTGGGGTGCGGGTCCTGGGACACAGGAGCGGCCAAGGGCACGTCCAGGTCCGAAAACTCTCTATCCGACGGGTGGACTGACAGCATGTCATCGTCCAGCGTATGGGAGCGAGGCCTGCTCTCCGTCACCGATGGTGATAGGAGCCGAGGGTCCGAGGAAGTATGGGGTGGTGCTGACCACTGATTAAACAGTGTATGAGCCCGTTCTTCCCATTAGGCTTCGAGTCGTGCGAAGCCCTGCTGCAGTAAAGCAGCGAAATCAGGGGCGCCCTTGGGTTGCCGGCCTGTGGGAGAACCATGCCCATATCCTCGTGACCGGGAGCGGGACCTGCGTCGGCGTCAACGAGGTGACCTACTCCTGCCTCTTCCGCTTCCTCGGTCCCTACCACGGGAGTGAGAGCGGGATCTCGAACGGCGGGACGGAGCCCATCGAGAGCTTCGAGAGGAGCTTTTGGTCCATGACCGGGAGCGGTGCCCCCTGCGTCTGGACCGGCGCGAAGCGCTCCGGACACTCTGTGACCTGCTCCGGGAAACGGACTTGGAGGGACGGAGTGACTGTGGCGACTCGCTGACCGACGCGGGCACACTCGCATGATGGCTCGGTTGGTCTACAGCCGGGTCCCCGGCCGTCACCGCCGGCCCCGGGTAGGGGGCGGAGGGAGGCAGAGGGGGCGACAGGCGCTCACCGGGTGTGGGACCCGTTGACGGTGACGTCAGACGGGTCACGAGCTCTTTGGCTGCCAAGGCCTTGGCAGTCGCCGCTCGAAAATTGCCCAAATCGGACCAAAACTGTGCATCCCACGCTCGACAGATGGAACATGTCTGGGCTCTACCGCAGAGGCGGCACCGATAACAATCCGGGTGGCCGTCCCCGGGAAACAGTGCCATAAACTGCCGGCATTTAGAGCACTGTTTGGGCCGCGGGGGGCCATCACCGGCCGAGGCTGGGCGCGGTTTTGACTTGTTAGACCCGCTCATGGGGAATGAAATCAGACCGCGACTGGGAATCTGTCGAAGCCGGCACTGGCTTGGCAGAGACTGAACCCGTACTGGGGTGAGCCGGTAACAGGGCCGTCCATGGACGGGCTTGTAAAATCAACCTATCGCCATCAATAAAGATGAACTTATCCCCACCTTCAGAACTAATACAAGAAATAATCATGACCTTAATTTCCAGGTTCCCTATGCTAAAAAGAATGTATATAAACACTCTTTCTTCCCTCACACACTAAAGGATTGGAATGCTTTACCGTCAGACATTGTTCATGCACTAAGTCTCAACTATTTCAAAGCTGAACTTACTAACACTTGTATTGCTAACTAGTTTTAAAGAAGCAGCGCTGCAATTACGTCATCGCAACGTTTCTTTTAGTTTGCAGCAAATTGTTTGACGGATAGATTGTCTTGACGGTAATTTGGTAGAAAATTTATCGTTTGTACATCTAATCAGAGAAAAATCAACAAATACTGTAGCTTATACACCAGTACATGAAGAAGGGAGTCTCCAGCAAATGTGAGTAGAGTAAAAAAGTTTAATTAAGATTCGCGAGTGGTCAAAAAAAGGATTTTTTTTGTACGGTTCGATAGTCGCGTTAGAAAGAGTCCTACCTTTCTTTATATATATATATATAGTGTAAGCATATAGGTTGTCATAACGTTAGGAACACCTGTGTTCCGAAGTGTCTATATGGTGTACTACTGTAGGGCCTACGACGATCAGATAATACCATATGTGTAAATATCTTTAAAAATACGAAGTAGGAACAATATTACCAAGAAGCTTCAGGCGTTTAAATTCCACAGTACTTGTGCTAAAAACGCACGAATCCGTGGCGGAATAATTATGAATGAAACACAATAATTTCTCGTAAACACTTTTCTAGGAAGCAACAACTGAACAAAGCGTCTGTTCATAACAGCGCGCAAGAGAGATATGAGTTGTATGGGATGTGACATGAGTGATAAGGTGGAGTAGGTATGGTAACTGCGGTTTTTAGTTGGTGTAAGGTGCGATAATAGAGCACATAACTGAGAGAGTGCATATTTATAGTATGACAGGTAAGCTATAATTTGAAGTAAATTCTAAAAGTTTGATTTTTGGCCAAGAAAGCTGGGTAGGGCACCAACCATACATCCCAGAATATTGGATTCTTTAAGAGAAAGCAAAGGTGCTATGTGAACAGCACCTCTGCGTCTGGCAGAGGCTGCAGAGAGTAGAAAAAACGTTTTGATCATCACTTCTTTAAGCGGACACACAGACACCGACTCGAATGGAGCCCGTGCTAGTGTCTCGAGAACTACTTGCATGTTCCACAGGGGAACAAGGTTCCGAACTGAAGGTCTTTGTAAGAACATTCCTTTAACTATTCTATCCAGAGGCTGCATGTCGGTGACAGTCGACTCATCTGGAAAGTCCCGGTGGATAGCTGCAATGGCTGTCCGAAAACCCCTTGACTATATTGATGGATTTGTTCAGATTAAACTGACACAACAAGAAATCTGCTCTATGTCACCAAGATATGTATGTATGTGGAGAAACCGATCCACTCTGGCACCAGTCTTGGAACATTCCAAGTCTGGCAAAATACATCCCCAAAGTGGAGGGTCTCCGACTTTCGGCTGCCACTTGGGCAGCTCCCTCCGAAATGCCTTGGACACCAAAGATTCGAAAATTGAGAGGCCACACAAGTCAAATGGAGTGCTTTTAGATTGTGATGCAGTTTGCCAGAGCCTGGGATCAGAAGCTTGTATGGGAAACCTGCGATTATATTGAGGAGATGAGGAAACCACTGTTGGCCAGGCCAACTGGGAGCAACCAGAAGCAACATGTGACACTAATCTTTCGTCACCTTGTCTAGAACGCTAGGTACTAGCGTGAATGATGGAAAGGCGTAGCCCACAAAGTGAGGCCGCTTCATCGTGAATGCATAAACTCTCCATTTAGGGGATGTGGGTCAGAGCGCAAAATGTTGCTAGTTTGTGGTTGTCCACAGATGCGAACAGGTCTACGTCAAGGAAACCAACCAGATCGCATTGGCCACCTGCGGAAGGAGGGCCCATTCTGTGAGTTTCCTGGAGGTGAGATAACAGATCTGCGATCGTGTTCTCCTTGCCTGGCAGGTGGACTGCCTGAAGGCCAACCTTGTTTGTCATGTACCAAGACAAAAGGGACTTGGGCAAGGATCCAGAGTCTCCTGGATTTTGTGCCTTCCTGTCTGTTGATATAAGCCACTACCGTGGTGTTGTTGGTGAGTATCAAAACAGTCTTGTTCCATACCTGTGGTAGAAAATGAACAAGAGCCCGGCGCACTGACTCTTGTTCCAACATATTAATGTGCTGTGCGCACCAAATGCCCGTCCAGATTCCCGCAACTTGGGACCACGCTAAATGCACTCCCCACCCCATCAAAGACCCGTCTGTCACCACTGACAGCGAAGGTCTGGCGGGTGGGAAAAACACTCCCCATGACAGGTATGAATGGACACACCACCACAATATGAGGGGGACCACTGCCTGTGTACAGGGGATGGGAACACTCCTGAATGGGACAAAATGATCAAGTAGGTGGAATTGTAGGTACCGCATGTGAAACCTGCACATTGGGACTACATTTACCAGACTGGCTACGTATCCTAGGAATACCAGCCACGCTCTAGCCGGCTGCAAGAGGAGGATGTCAGCTCCTGCCTTTATAGCTAGGATCCGTTCCTCTGTCAGTCCCATGGGACCTTGTGTGAAATCCAGAACTACTCCCAGGAAGGTAGGAGTCTGGGAAGGTTTAGGTTGATGATTGGGCGCCACTTGTTCCCCTTCTTGGGAGCCAGGAAAAACGGTAACATTAAGAGGTCCATGGACGCATACAAGATCGGGGTGATGGGGTTCTTTGCCAGCAGCTCTCTAATCTCTGTCCTTAACAACTCGCGTGATTGCCCAAGCGAGGAGTGAGGGTGGGGTAAAAAACCGTCCCTGAGGTGAGGGGGTTATGAACTCTATAAGACGGTAACCCTGCTAAATGGTTCTCAGCACCCACATATCTGCAGTGACCTTTCCCACGCCTCAGTGAATTTCCCCAGATGCCCCCAACATAAGTGCCTGTCAGCGGGGGTGTCGGGTGGGTTAACGTTGCTGCCCCATGCCTTTTCTCCACCCTCTTGAAGAAGAGACACCCGCACTGCATGCAGAGGGGAAGAAGCGTTGACCACTCTCTGCACATTCACTCTGCTGGAATGCGAAGTGGGACTCCTGGCAAGTGGAAGAAGCTGTGTTGGACTTCCTGCCGCCACACAGCTGACGTGACGCCTGCCGCTGATCAGCCGTGCCTTTGCCTTTCGCAGAGGCTGGGGCCCGGCGGTGTTCAGGTAGAGAGGACCTTTCGCAAAAGCTTCGTGGTCTTCCTATGATCATCCTTTGGCCGGCCTGGCATGATAGGACATCTCGAAAGCAACCTGCGAAGAGGTCCAGGCCTTCCGTCAGCAACCCCCAAAGATCTGCCTGTGTGACTTCAAGAGAGACCAAGGAGAGGGAGGATATTCTTGCGCCTCTCCGTGGCCACCTTTGTAGAAGCTTGGGTGAGTTGGTTGATTGTCCCGGCAATCAAGTCCGACAGCCCACCTAGCAAAGGTGTGGTCGTTGGGATGACGTCGGCCGACAGATGTCTGCGCAAGACCGAGTCCAGCCCCTCAGTCACCCATATGGCAAGAACTTCAAACTTATATCCCCATCATATGGCCCGGTCAACAGCTTTGAGGGAATCTTCCCTCCACTGCACCACAGGGTCAATAAACTTATTGGCCCTAGCCGCAGAGCTTGACACCGCTGGAGTGCTGATCATGGGCTGTTGGAGGAGTTGTCATACTCAGCCGGGATTGAGGTGGTACCTACTAGCACCTGGTAGGCTGCTGACTGGACGCAAGTGGCCTACTCAACCTCTTTGTTGTAGGCCGTCCAGTCCTTGGCGGGGGTCCTGGCCCAATGCTGTACTCTGGTTACCAGGGAAGCATCAGTGGGAAATTGCTTAGCTGCTGGTTTAGCGTCCCTTTCGGATGTAGTGAGCACTCTGCGCTGAAATTGCGCACTTGCCTCTGCAGGAGGTGCTACCACTACATCCAGCTTGATCTCATGTGCCAGGAAATCTAAGACCTGGGGGACCCGCTCCCTTGTAGCAGGGGGTCTACGGGACAGGGTGGCAGGAAGAGGACCTCGTCTGGTACCCGGCAGGATGCATGGGTCTTATCCAGTGCGACCTGCGTCAGCAAGACGGCACCAGGGAGGATGACTTGGACAGGGGTGGCGGGAGGATTTCGGGGGATGGTCTGGTGACCTGGGAGTGTCCGGAAGCTCCGCAGGTGGTCCAAACATCTATGAGGTCAACATCTTTGCCAAAAGGGTAGATGTCGAAGGCATCCTCCTCCGAGACCACGTGGTCGGTGGCTGCCTCACCTCTGCAGCTGATGGGTGGTGGAGCACCGGGCGGTAGCGAAAGAGCCAAACAGCGTTAAAACATTCACGGTAGGAGCTGCAAGGAAAATAAATGTTAGGAAAAAAGAAAATTACAAGAAAGTTTCTTCCAGCCATGTTCTGACAGCAACGCACTGAAAAGAAGTGAGCGATGTTAGAGGTATTATGGAGGTCAGGGCTGGGCTGGTAACTACGTTTTTAAGTTCGGTTAGAAGTGCGTTAGAACCAGATTGCTTATTTGTAGCATGGAAGGTAAGATATAACTTGGAAGTAAATTCTATAGTTTTTTAAGGCAAAAAATTGTAGGAAAAATATGATATAATACATAAAACAAGTGAGGAATCTGAGGTTGTAACGTCACAACCAGTATTGATTTCAGTTGTTTTACACTAATGATACAGAGCTTTAAACTTACATGTCTCCTTCACAGAATAAGATATTGAAGTAGTTTCTTCAGCATTTGATTTCTTTTGAAAGTCCTCTTTATATAAGATAAACTTGCTAGACTACTGAACTAATCCTAAAATAGAAATAAATGGATTCTTACGTGGGTTAGGGTTTTCACATGAAGGCAAATTGCATGACTGTGAAGTTGCAGGTACAGGTGTACCACATGCAGCTAGAGCTAATTGTACGTTTAAGCTATCAAAACATTCCACTGTCCTTGTCTGTACCTCATCACCACATGTATCCATGCACTGAATAGAAAAAATAAAAAGATATAGATCTTAAAGATTTCTGAGTACTATGAAAAATGAGTACTATGAAAAATAGTAAGGACAATATTTGATATTGTGCACACACACAATTTGAAGTTCTGCAGATAACATGAAAAAAACAACGTTGGAAGCCCAACAGGAGGAAGCCCAATTTAAAGATCAAACGTTACCATAAAAAGCTGCCCTTGAGGGAAAAAAGAGGATCCACAATCTGGTGCACAAGTACTATACAAAGTTCTATCAGTTCCAAGGAAACTTTGAAACAAGATTAGGATGCACAATTGAAAGATCTATGTGCAACATGGGTCAATGTGTCTCTGCACACTATCAACCCATTTACCAACAATGTAATACAAGATACCAGAAAACATGCCCATAAAATGATAAAAATGCAAAATGTGAAGGTTCTATAGATACTATGAAATGCATTGCCTTTATCTTGTGACCATCCGCACAATGTGACTGGAAAATGCAAAATGTGAAGGTTCTATAGATACTATGAAAAGCATTGCCTTTATCTTGTGACCATCCAAACAATGTGACTGGAAAATGCAAAATGTGAAGGTTCTATAGATACTATGAAATGCATTGCCTTTATCTTGTGACCATCCAAATAATGTGACTGGAAAATGCAAAATGTGAAGGTTCTATAGATATTATGAAATGCATTGCCTTTATCTTGTGACCATCCGCACAATGTGACTGGAAAATGCAAAATGTGAAGGTTCTATAGATACTATGAAATGCATTGCCTTTATCTTGTGACCATCCAAACAATGTGACAGGAAAATGCAAAATGTGAAGGTTCTATAGATACCATAAAACGCATTGCCTTTATCTTGTGACCATCAAAACAATGTGACTGGAAAATGCAAAATGTGAAGGTTCTATAGATACTATGAAATGCATTGCCTTTATCTTGTGACCATCCGAACAATGTGACTGGAAAATGCAAAATGTGAAGGTTCTATAGATACTATGAAATGCATTGCTTTTATCTTGTGACCATCAAAACAATGTGACTGGAAAATGCAAAATGTGAAGGTTCTATAGAGATTAAAAGAGCCTTTAACTTCAGAGCAGAACTGTCTTTAAATGGCCACAATAGCACTATTAGTTTCGAAGTTATGACAAAGCACGGTTTGAAAACTTTTCAGCATACATGCACAAACGTGATGATGTAGAAACAGGAAAACAGCTAAAATGATTGATAGAATTCTTCATATTTCTTTCCAAAATTTCAAATATCACAGGTTCTCAAATTGTATTCTACTGCTGGATCTAGGTTAAGGTTATGATAATATCCAATTTCCTGTTGACTACAGCTAACTTATCCTGTTAAAAATATGTGGGAAAAGGACTGAAAGTTAGCGTAGGCAATCTTCTAGTTTTCCCATTCTGAGGTCACAAAATATTGTGCAATTTATACAAAAAATGCTTGAAATGCTTTAATATTGTCATTTTCAAACCAATTGTGATGGGATTTTGTCATTGTTTTAGTACATATAAACATTTAAGCTCATGTTACTGCTACCAATCCATATACCCATCCATTTGTTGTTCATTAAACTCTTGAAAAAATGTCAACTAGAGACTTACCTCTGTGAAATTGACACCACAAACTGTGGGCATTCAATCTCGTTGCATGGTTCACTTGATGCAGGCATTGCCAGTCCCTCAAAGTCACAATCAGCGGTGGTTGCAGTAGCACCATCGACATCCCTACATTGCACCAATCTATTTCTTGTACCCCCTCCACATGACACGGAACACTATTTTTAAAAAGAGCAGTTTAAAGTATGTGATTGATTGCAACAAAATGATCTGTTTTGCTTTCAAAATGCCCTCTCTACAAAGAGACACTACTGTCAAGAAACACTACTGTAAATTGAAAAAAGAACATTTTGTTGTTGTTTATTGTTGTTATGATTTGATTAAAACTAATATGTTTTTAAAGATTATTTTGATTATTAATGTAATTGATTTGCAATATTAAAGTGAATAAAAAATAGCATATTGAAGTAAGTGATTTCATTGCAAAGAAAATGATCTGCTAAATTTTGCTTTCAAAATGTCCTCTCCACACTGGACATGAAACACTATATTAAAAAAAGAACATTTTGAAGTATATGATTTGATTGGAAAGAAAATGATCCGTCATGCTTTCAACCAAAACCCATACACCAGATTCACATGTCATTGCACCAATCAGAACAGATGACGATCGATGCCATAGTTGTACTAACTGCATACCCCAAATAATGAAAAATCCCAGTAGAGCGCTTGGTAAACTGCTATATAGAGTTTCATGAAGTCAGATTAGTATGTATTTTTTGGATTTTCATTTTCCTTAATCTTTTTATTCTTGGAATAATAAGTCCAATTTTTTAACACAAAAGTTTAGGAAGAATATTTTCAGTTACAACTATCTAAACCAAATTGATAAAATCCACCAATTATTCTTTACATTTTCAGTTATTTTAACAACGAAATAAAGTTGAATTACAAGAAGAATATTTTGCCAAAATTGTTCCACTATACTAGAATTTTACCATAATAAAAATAAATCCAGGTATTGAGATGCACTGTTCACTATAGCACCATGGCGGATACAAATATCAAACTCTTAGAACAAAAACTGGATGAACAATTTTGAGGTCTATGGGTACAAAGCATAAATATCTTTGGAAAAATAAGATGCAAAATTGAACAATCTGAAGATACCATGAAAAGATTTCCTTTGACACAAAACTAGCACACAGAAATTAAAGATCTATGAGCGCCATAAAAAAAGATCTGATATAAGAATAGAATCCACAATTTAGATATAATCCAAATGTTTAGATGTCTGGGAGCCATATAAAAATGTCCTCCGAGAAACTCAAAAGTAGAGGCATACCATGAAAAAATATCCTTGGCTTTAAAAATGTGCACCATATACTTCTTGGGACAAAAATATGATGTGATTAAATTGTATATCTAGAAAACTTTCGACTATTATCCACAATCAACCAATGCTATCTTAATTGTGTAAGAACAAAAAATGACTATGCATTTGGTACTCAATGACTATACAATAAGTACTCAATGACTATGTATTTGGAACTCAATGACTATGCATTTGGAATTAAATGACTATGTATTTGGATCTCAATGACTATGCATTTGGTACTCAGAGAATATGCATTTGGTACTCAATGAATATGCATTTAGTACCAAGGAATTTGGTACTCAAGGACTATGGATTTGGTACTCAATGACTATGCATTTGGTGCTCAATGACTATGCATTTGGTACTCAATGACTATGCATTTAGTACTCAATAGCTATGCATTTGGTACTCATTGACTATGCATTTGGTACTCATTGACTATGCATTTGGTACTCAATGACTATGCATTTGGTACTCATTAAGTATATATTTGGTACTCAGTGACTATGCATTTGGCACTCAATGACTATGCATTTGGCACTCAATGACTATGCATTTGGCACTCAATGACTATGCATTTGGCACTCATTATCTATGCATTTGGCACTCATTGACTATGCATTTGGTACTCAATGACATGCATTTAGTATTACTCGACTATGTGTTTGGTACTCAATGACTATACAATTGTACTCAATGATTATGCATGACTTTATGAAATATCAAGTCATTGAAAAACTTGCCAAAATTACTGGCAAACATTGGTTAACATGCTTTAATCACATGATGCAATATCTTTCCTTAGGAGAAATGGTCTGTCAATCATCCACATTTATTTCACACATCACTTCAGGCATATGATACACAGCTATTTTCATCACCAGTTTGCAAACAAATTTCTTCCACTAAGCACCTAACATGGATGAGTGATTTCAATCACAAAAGTACCCTGATTACTCTTCACTGGCTTCTGTAATCTTATACACACAAATAGCCTTGGGTTACTTGACTGTGGTTTGCATGGGGTTGGCAGATAAACGATCATTGTTTGGAGTGGAAACACAATACACTGAACAGGAAGTCAGGTTGGTAATTGCCATACCTGAGTTTTCAGGATTAACTCAGGTGCCGGGTGTGGGTAGGCTTAAAGAGAAACTTTTCGGCATGCAACATACTTTGACCCCCTCTTCTGCCCTGCCACATACTAGCTTTCTCCCGTCCCCATTATGTTAACATACTTACCGATGAGAATGTCCCAGTGAAGTATTCAAAACAGTTACTTCCTGAACAAGATTGCATTGTATCAGGAGGCATCCCATCACAGAGTGTCTCATTCACAGCATTCCCCATATCATCTTCGCAAGTCACTGTCCTAACCTGAGTACCATTACCACATGTCACTGAGCACTGCAACATCCAAAGAATTTAAAGTAATACAGAAATTAGAATCGAAATAGAAAAAAGTATGTTTGCACAGAAACTTCTTGAAAAAACAGCAATTCAAAGAAATTAGACAATAAGATAGAACATTAACATTATCTAGAAATAACAACATGAAGGTATTGAGTGAAGCGCAGGAATCCCTTCGGGGTGTGGTCCTACAAGGGTGACTATTGCCCTTTGTCAGACTGAAAGTGGGTGAGGTGCAGGTCCCCTTTCGGGGTGTGGTCCCACAAGGGTTACTATAGCCCTTTGTCAGACTGAAAGTGGGTGAAGTAGAGGGGGGCTCAACAAAGTGGATTTTTAATTCATGAAGTAGAGGGGGGCCAACAAAGTGGATTTTTTATTCATGAAGTAAAGGGGGGCCAACAAAGTGGATTTTTTATTCATGAAGTAGAGGGGGGCCAACAAAGTGGATTTTTTTATTCATGAAGTAGAGGGGGCCAACAAAGTGGATTTTTATTCATGAAGTAGAGGGGGCCAACAAAGTGGATTTTCCTATTCATGAAGTAGAGGGGGCCAACAAAGTGGATTTTGTATTCATAAAGTAGAGGAGGGGGCCAACAAAGTGGATTTTTTATTCATGAAGTAGAGGGGGCCAAGAAAGTGGATTTTGTATTCATTAAGTAGAGGGGAAAATGAAGTGGATTTTGTATTTATATAGTAGAGGGGGCCAACAAAGTGGATTTTTTATTCATAAAGTAGAGGGGAAGGGGGGGGCAACAAAGTGGATTTTTTATTCATGAAATAAAGGGGGCAACATTTTCACAAAAGTATATATTCATTTCTTAAATTCAAGGTCAAAATGGGGAGGGGACAAGTCCCACTATCCCTATGGGAATTACTGCATGGGTCAAATTACCACTAGGGTCAAATTACCACATGGGTCAAATTACAGCATGGGTCAAATTACCACTTGGGTCAAATTACCACATGGGTCAAATTACAGCATGGGTCAAATTACAGCATGGGTCAAATTACAGCATGGGTCAAATTACAGCATGGGTCAAATTACAGCATGGGTCAAATTACAGCATGGGTCAAATTACAGCATGGGTCAAATTACAGCATGGGTCAAATTACAGCATGGGTCATATTTAAGCTCACTTACCGCACCAAATGTACCTAGTACAAAAGAAAACATCGGAGGAGGGCATGTAGGTAGATCACATGACCGAGTTTCGTCTGGTTTCATTTCTATACATAGAGTTTCATTTGCAGGGTCTCCAAGTTCATTTACACACGTCACGTTACGTGTTTGTGTTCCTACTCCACATGTGGCATCACACTAGGAAATGATAAAGAAATTCAAATAAACCAACATAGAATTAATAGAATGGATATAGCATCATTATAACCAATATAGAAATGATATAGAACTGATCTACTTATTACCTTAATAGGATTAATATAGAACGCATATAGAAACAATATATAAAACTGATCTAAAACTGGTTTAAAACCGATATAAAACTGGTATAAAACTGGTATAAAAGTGATATAAAACTGGTATAAAACTGATATAAAATTGGTATAAAACTGGTATAAAACTGGCATAAAACATAAAACAGATATTAAACTGATACAAAACTTGATGCAGAACCAATGATAAAGCTGATATAGAACCAATAATAAAGCTGATATGGAGCCAATATAGAATCAATTTCAGCTACAGCTACAATATATAGAATGAACGAAAATCAATTCTAAGAGTGTAGCCAGCTAATTCAAAGAATTAATGAAAAAGAGTAATTTAGTATATGTAAATTCATGAGTTCTCTATTTGGTGCCACAATTTATTATAAGCCCTTGTAATTAAAACTTCTGTAAGAAGGTCCCTTTTTGAATGATTTAAATGTAACTTTTTGTTATTTTTCATGGTTCCAAACTTTTCTTTTAATATAGCTAGGCTGTTGGTACCTTTTCATATAGCTAGGCTGTTGGTACCTTTTAATATAGCTAGGCTGTTGGTACCTTTTAATATAGCTAGGCTGTTGAAACACGTCCATTATCGTTAAACTTTAGCCAGCATAATGAGTCATATAATACTTACATCAGAATATGTTCCAGTCTCCCACGAATATGCTGGGCACAATGGAAGCACTGGGAAGCACGCTCTGACAGAGGGTGGTCTTGCACCACCGCAGGAGCTGTCGACCACTATATTGCCCATTCCATCTAAGCAATCAACCTGTCTACTCTGTACACCCTCACCACAGGTCGCTGAGCACTGTAAGAAAGATCAGAAATGGATCAGTGCAGATGAGTTTTTCTGTGACTTACAGTAAAGATTTTTTTTTTTTTTAATAAAATCTTTAAAAAGAAATAGCAAAATAATTCAACGATTCAAAAGACTTGTTAAAATAATAGAAGTAGATGTTCAACCAAAAAATCAAGAATGAGATACCAATGTTTGCTCATGTGCTTTCTTTAATGAAAAGCTTTCACATTATGACCAAGATTAAAGCAGCCCCAATGATAATGGCTTCTAATGATCACGGTCTCAAATGATCATGGCCCCAAATGATCATGGCACCAAATGATCATGGCACCAAATGATCATGGCCCTTAATAATCATGGCACCAAATGATCATGGCCCCCAATGATCATGGCACCAAACGATCATGGCCTCAAATGATCATGGCCCTAAATGATCATGGCACCAAATGATCATGGCACCAAATGATCATGGCACCAAATGATCATGGCACCAAATGATCATGGCACCAAATGATCATGGCACCAAATGATCATGGCCCCAAATGATCATGGCCCTAAATGATCATGGCACCAAATGATCATGGCCCCAAATGATCATGGCCCCAAATGATCATGGCCCTAAATGATCATGGCACCAAATGATCATGGCCTCAAATGATCATGGCCCTAAATGATCACGGCACCAAATGATCACGGCACCAAATGATCATGGCACCAAATGATCATGGCCCCCAATGATCATGGCACCAAATGATCATGGCCTCATATGATCATGGCCCCAAATGATTATGGCACCAAATGATCATGGCACCAAATGATCATGGCACCAAATGATCATAGCACCAAATGATCATGGCCCCCAATGATCATGGCACCAAATGATCATGGCCTCATATGATCATGGCCCCAAATGATTATGGCACCAAATGATCATGGCACCAAATGTTCATGGCCCAAAATGATCATGGCACCAAATGATCATGGCACCAAATGATCATGGCCCCAAATGATCATGGCCCCAAATGATCATGGCACCCAATGATCATGGCACCCAATGATCATGGCACCCAATGATCATGGCACCCAATGATCATGGCACCCAATGATCATGGCACCAAATGATCATGGCCCCAAATGATCATGGCCCTAAATGATCATGGCACCAAATGATCATGGCCCCCAATGATCATGGCCTCAAATGATCATGGCCCCAAATGATCATGGCACCAAATGATCATGGCACCAAATGATCATGGCACCCAATGATCATGGCACCCAATGATCATGGCCTCAAATGATCATGGCCCTAAATGATCATGGCACCAAATGATCATGGCACCAAACGATCATAGCCTCAAATGATCATGGCCCTAAATGATCATGGCACCAAATGATCATGGCACCAAATGATCATGGCCTCATATGATCATGGCACCAAATGATCATGGCCCCAAATGATCATGGCCCTAAATGATCATGGCACCAAATGATCATGGCACCAAATGATCATGGCCTCAAATGATCATGGCCCCAAATGATTATGGCACCAAATGATCATGGCACCAAATGATCATGGCCTCAAATGATCATGGCACCAAATGATCATGGCACCAAATGATCATGGCCTCAAATGATCATGGCCCCCAATGATTATGGCACCAAATGATCATGGCACAAAATGATCATGGCCCCAAATGATCTCCATCATGTGAGGCTTTTTATTTCATTTTAATAATTTTATTCCAGCCAAACAATTACAAAATGTACACATATAAATTAAGAGATTTAAATGAGATGTACCACAGTGGCTGGTGAGAATTTTCACCAAAAAAAAAAAGTACCTAAAATCTTCAAGAAGCAAAACCCCCTTATAATACAATAAGAGAAAACAGACAATAAATAAATTCATGATGTATATACCTAAGGAATTGTATAAATAGGTGAACAAAGCCTTCCTTATATACCCACCCCTCCCTATATACCCACCCCTCCCTAAACCCCAAACCTCCCTAACCCCTCCACTCGAGGTAAACAGCGATTCCAGCTTGCAAGCAATTCTGAATACACATTAAATGGAATAAAAGAACGACCCTTGACCTTACCGTGTATAAAGATGTATAGAAACTGCCAACCGTATTTGAAAAGCACTAAGTGCATAGTATATATACTTTACTAGCTAAATGGGGATGCTGGGTATGGAATTAGCTCAAAGTACTGGTCACGGGGGATGCTGGGTATGGAATTAGCTAAAAGGACTGGTTATGGAGGATGCTGGGTATGGAATTAGCTCAAAGTACTGGTCACAGGGGATGCTGGGTATGGAATTAGCTAAAAGGACTGGTCACGGGGGATGCTGGGTATGGAATTTAGCGGGGATGCTGGGTATGGAATTAGCAGGACTGGTTATGGAGGATGCTGGGTATGGAATTAGCTCAAAGTACTGGTCACAGGGGATGCTGGGTATGGAATTAGCTAAAAGGACTGGTCACGGGGGATGCTGGGTATGGAATTAGCTAAAAGGACTGGTCACGGGGGATGCTGGGTATGGAATTAGCTAAAAGGACTGGTAACGGAAGTTTAAGGTGAAGAAAGCATTACAAAATTGTGCTTTGTTAAGGAGATATATAGGTTTAAATTCTGAATCATTTGTGTAAAGTGTGTATGACTTAAGTCACGTAACAACCAAATCTGTATGATTTTATCATCTTGAGATTTTGTAACTTAAAAACCATTGGATATGGTAGTAAAACAGAATCTAGAAAGGGTGTTTATTATTTACCACCTGAAGAAAATTTGAGGAAAATTGATTTAATCTAAAAATTAATTTTCCTTAAAATACATTAACAATTGTTAAGAATGTGAGGATGGGGATCCACCCTTCCATAGCAGACTTAGTACTTTCCAAAGTCAGAAAACATGTCCCAGACAGTCATGCATATGTTAGTTCATGCATTCATAGCCATTTAGATTACTGTAACAGTTTATTTCACAATATTCCAAATTATCTCATTAAAAGGCTCCAACGTATCCAAAATAATGCTGCCTCAAAAGTCCTTCTTAATTCCCTTCACTGGCTTCCAGTTAAATTTCGTATTAAATTTAAACTTACTTGTTTTTGTTTTTAAATTCCTACATAAAGTGTTTTCTCTCTGATCGCATTCGCCCCGTTCACAGCAATAGGCATTCGTTACACTCAATGATTCTCCTTTCTTTTTGTCTCCAGATTCAGGTGTAAAACATTAGGTGACCATGGCTTTTATTATGCAGGTCCAGCCCTTTGGAATAACCTACCTGCCTCTATTCACTCAGTTACCAATCTTAGTTTGTTTAAGTTTGACTTAAAAACATACTTTTTTCGTATTGCCTTGGTTTAGTTTTATCTTATTGTGGGTGAAGCGCATTAGAATGCTTGCAGATTTTTGCCATATATAAATGTATTATTATTACACCAGTCATTTCTACTTAAATCTGAGCATTAAACTTAAATATCTCTATAACAGAATAATACGATTTTTGAATTGTTTCTTCACTATTTGACTAAGTTCTCCTTCATTAACTAAACTAGTAAGTATTGCATTTTCAGCCTGTTGGGGTCAATACTCCTTTTTAAATATGAGAACAACATATACAAAAGCTTAAAAAGTTGGTTGGGTATTTTACAGCTCTTTCTCAACAGCTGATGTTATACAGAGATTTCCATGGTCATTTGATAGATCAGTTGTGCAACACTGGTTAGAGACCCACATAGAATCGAACCTGGAACCCTAGTTTGCTAACCTCGTGCAATAACTGCTAGACCAAAGAGGTCTCAAATTACAAAAAGTTGAAATAAGTTGAACAAAAAAATTGGAAGAAATTCAACAAAAAGGCAACTTACAGCTGCAAAATTAGTTGCAGTGAACGTTAGGGTTGGACAAGTATCTGAGAAGGCATAGAAGGCACTGTATCCATTACCACGAACTGAGCCATCGGACACCAACCTGATGGTAACAACACTTGTGAAAGAACGCCACACACTTGTTGGTTGCTCACTGCCGCAGTATCTCTCACTGATTTCATCGAAGCTTGGATCAGATATCTGTGAAGAGTGCCAAAGCTTACAAGGGATTGTGTACCTTTATAATGGGTTTGCTGAGTAATATAAGCAGAGACCAAGAGAGATGACAGAGACCAAGAGAGATGACAGGGACCAAGAGAGATGACAGAGACCAAGAGAGATGACAGAGACCAAGAGAGATGACAGAGACCAAGAGAGATGACAGAGACCAAGAGAGATGACAGAGACCAAGAGAGATGACAGAGACCAAGAGAGATGACAGAGACCAAGAGAGATGACAGAGACCAAGAGAGATGACAGAGACCAAGAGAGATGACAGAGACCAAGAGAGATGACAGAGACCAAGAGAGATGACAGAGACCAAGAGAGATGACAGAGACCAAGAGAGATGACAGAGACCAAGAGAGATGACAGAGACCAAGAGAGATGACAGAGACCAAGAGAGATGACAGAGACCAAGAGAGATGACAGAGACCAAGAGAGATGACAGAGACCAAGAGAGATGACCAAGAGAGATGACAGAGACCAAGAGAGATGACAGAGACCAAGAGAGATGACAGAGAGATGACAGAGACCAAGAGAGATGACAGAGACCAAGAGAGATGACAGAGACCAAGAGAGATGACAGAGACCAAGAGAGATGACAGAGACCAAGAGAGATGACAGAGACCCAAGAGAGATGACAGAGACCAAGAGAGATGACAGAGACCAAGAGAGATGACAGAGACCAAGAGAGATGACAGAGACCAAGAGAGATGACAGAGACCAAGAGAGATGACAGAGACCAAGAGAGATGACAGAGACCAAGAGAGATGACAGAGACCAAGAGAGATGACAGAGACCAAGAGAGATGACAGAGACCAAGAGAGATGACAGAGACCAAGAGAGAGAGACCAAGAGAGATGAGACCAAGAGAGATGACAGAGACCAAGAGAGATGACAGAGACCAAGAGAGATGACAGAGACCAAGAGAGATGACAGAGACCAAGAGAGATGACAGAGACCAAGAGAGATGACAGAGACCAAGAGAGATGACAGAGACTTGCTACAGTGCTGGGCACAGATTCCTTGAATATCAGATGTACAGATAAGAACACAAAGGTATTACAACACAAAGAAATAGTTGCATCAAAGTCAGGTACATTAAACTCAGATCTATAACATTCTGGCAGGAATAGACTGTTCTCATCACTGAGATTACACTATATTTACATAATCATTCAAATAACAAGAGTGATAACCCAGTCTGCAGGAAGTCCATCATCCCCCCACAAATGGATGCAAGGGTAAACTCATCTAGTAAATGAGCCCTGTTCATTCATGCACATCTTTCATATTTGTAAAAACAAGATTTTTATTAAAACTTAAAAAACAACAAAAAGAAACAAATGAAGTGAGAGAACTTCCCTACAGAAAAGTAGAATAAGCCTCTACAATGGATTATGTTCACAACGTCCATTTGTCACAGGTTAATCAACAATTAAAATTAGGGGTGTGCTCCCTCTCGTCCAATCACGTAGCATAAAACATAGATTTCCATAAATCTTTCACAGACCAGCCCCAACTTTCTTACACACACCAAAATAGCTGGCCTGCTTTACCTCCACGTAATCTCTGTCACACATGATGGGCAGAGTGCCCTCCTGTACATCCAGCTGACCAAGGGTGACCACAACGCATCCTTGGAAGTTAATGATGTTGTTTACGCAGTTAAGATTATTATCGTATTTGCTGAATCCAAATCCGGGAGACTGGATCAGGTCTGGCCCAGGGTTGTCTGTGCTGAACACAAGATTGCATTCTATGAAACAAAACAAACATGCGACTCTCTTGAAAGATATATGGGCAAGTGGAAGAAAATACCCATGAAACTCACCAAAAAAATTGTCAAAATTGGTAAAAAAATAATAATCATACAGCATTTTGAATTTTCATGCCTTATTATTATGCTTTATTAAAATTTTGTGACATCGAAACACAGGAAAACCAATGCATTTCCTGACGTTAACTTATTGTTTTTCAATGCTTAACCACCATTATTTAAATGGAGAGGTTGAATATGATTATGAGTAGGATAATTTAAAAGAAAATTTTAATGGCAATTTGTAACTAATTTAAATAATTGTGCAGCATATTCCCACAAGAAAATACAAAGCATAAAGATGAGCATTTTTGAACACTGGCCGTGAATATGTAATTAGGCACATGAACATAAAGAGAAAAATCGCTTTCAAACAATATACACTTGTAATGATATGAATTGAAAGGTAAGTGTACAAAATAAGCATCACCTAAACAGTTGATCAGAATTACAGCCTCTAAATAGGGGCTCTGGGTTAATTCTGTTATATTGAATTAATTCAAGTTATTCTTTTAAAAAATTCCACAGCGACGTAAGGCGACAACAAAACATTCCGTTGATGTTGTATTTTCAAAATTGTTATACATTAAAATAGTAAAACAAAACATACGTTTGGTTTGATGAGGTTTAACGGCACTGCGACAGTCAAACGTGCCAAAAGGGTGTTAAATAATTAAGGTGAGCAGGTTAGGAAAGAGATGAGTGGAAAAGGGAAAAACATCAACCAAACATACATCACAACTCTTACATACTTGACAAATTCTTCAAACTTTGATTGATGTGTTTTTGACATAATTCAGTCTTATTCTGTTCAGAATTTCAAGTTCTTTCCGAAGAAATAAAAAACCTTTCCCTGTACATACACAATTAACATTAAATAAAAACTCCAGTTTATTGCGGTGGGTTTATCAATATTTTGTGTCAAATCTCAAGAAAGTAGCAATTTGTTGGCTCATACCTCGTGGGCAATCTTCCACATTGCAGGCAACAAAGCTTTCAGGTTTCTCATCAATACAATAATCATCAAGAACAACATTGCCCATCTCGTCCTGACATTCTACAGTGCGGTTCTGAACGCCACCTCCACAAGTCCTTGAACACTAAATAAGACAAAATATACAACTTTTATGAAGATTTAGATTTATAATATAATCAAATGAATAATCAATCATAAATTATAATAAATATATACAATTTTTAGTAAAAGCTCATCAGGCCTAGTTTCTACTGTACGATTGATTTTGAACGCCACCTCCATTCATAGAACACTTACAAATTTCAAAGATAAAATATATTATATATTTTTAATACATAAAGTTAAGAATAAATTTGAATAAATAATCAATACTTACTTTTGTAAGTATATATAATCTACAATCAATTTAAATAATGAATAACAAATCATAATAATTTTTTAAGTAAAACCTTATTAGGACATAGTTTATTATGTGTAAAGAAGTGTTACAAGCTAACTTAGCGACTGAAATTTCTTATTTAAATTAAATTAACTTATCCTGAACAACTCAAAATAAAAGGGGAAGGAAGAAGGCTCTTGAGGTCATGTAATTCAAGTTTTTGAAGGATATTGGTCCCATAGGTGTCAATGGACCATTAAAGGATTAGTTCAGTGGTCAAGCATGTCCATCTTATATGAAAGAGGAATTCAAAATAAACAAAATGGTGAAGAAAGCATTGCAAAAGCTTATTCTGTTAAAGAGTTATTAAAGTTTAAAGTTTGGTATCATTTCTGTAGAAATGACTGAAATCAGACTACTGTAGTTGTGATGGCACAGCCTCAGATTCCTCAAAATCTTTATGTAATTTAAAGAAAGTTTATTCAATTTTTTTACTATTTAATTTATTTTCCCTCAAACTTTCTTCAAGTGGTATATTATTATTACCCTTCCTAGATTTGGTTTACTACTTTTTTGACATATCCCATGGTTTTTAAGCCACAAAATCACAGGAAAAAATATGATAGAATACATCAAGACTGAGGAATCTGAGGCTATGACATCACAACTAGTCTGATTTCAGTCATTTCTACACAAAATGATATTAAACTTCTACACTTAGATATCTCCTTAACGGAATAAGATTTTTGGATGGTTCCTTCACCAATTTGTTTCTTTTGAAGTCCTCTTTCATATAAGATGGACATGCTTGACCACTGAACTAATCCTTTAAAGACATAATGTGACCTTCTCACAAATGATATTTTTTCTTCAAACAAAGCTCAGTAGCTACCTGTAAAATGGTTCACAAAGAAATCACCTTTCCTTGTAAAAATCATGCAGTTTTATTAAATTTAGGTTTGCAAAATTTCAACAGTAATGGCCATAGTTTTCAAGAATTTTCCAAGGAGTTTTCAAACTATTACAAACTACCTTAAGGTAGGTAAGTTGATTGTTTGGGTCTTTTACATCCCTTTCTCAACAGCTAAGGTTATATAGAGATCTCCACATCTGTTTCATAAAGCAGTTATGATAAAGACCCAACAGGAATGGACTCCTGGACCTCTAGCATGCCAAGCAGATGCTATGACCGCTACACCACGGCCAAGCTACAAATAAAGGAACAAATTTTCTAGAAATAAGAGATGAAATATATCAATAAGATGCATCAATGAAATGAAAAGCTTGGCTCACCATTCCGATCTCTTGTACAACGTAACTGTAATCAGAGCAGGATACAAACACAACATTCAATTCAAATCCCATAAATCGCCCTGTCGGATTGCTGTAGAATGTGACATTAACATCACTGCTAAATGATCGCCAGCTTGGCGGAAGGGTGTTGCCGCAGAACGCTCTGTTGAGCTGGGAATTTCCAGCATCCGCAATCTATAAGGGAACAGTAATATTGATGAATAGGTAAGTCAATTCCTTTTCCAGGTCATAGAACCCAACAGGTGCTTATATCACGTTTCCATGGTGTCAGGATGAGAGTAATTACTCCCCTGGATGGGACATCAGTCCATCACAGGTTAACTCCCCAGGTGAAACTGGTACTCATTTACACTTAAGTGAGCTGGAGCAAATGGGATAAAGTGCTCTTGATCAAGGACACAGCACAGCACCCTGGCTAAGGTTCAAACCCGGTACCTTTTGAGTACAAGACCGACCCCCTAACAACTGGGCTACAGCACTCCCTATGCAGGCCGATAGGTTCAAACTCTGTACCTTTTGAGTACAAGACCGACCCCCTAACAAGTGGGCTACAGCACTCTCTAAGCTCATTTCATACTCATTTCCAGTTTCTGTGGTGAGAAACAACGACTCTCCTTGGACAAGACATTCAGTTCATCACAGATTAACGTTGCAGCAATCCATGTACTCGTTTAACAGGTCAATGAACTGTAGCCAGTGGAAGAAATTGTTGCTGGATGTGATGGTACAAACATGATAACCATTTTTTGGTCAAAAGCATTACAATATAAACTTCTATAGAGGTGCAGCATTTATTATATACACGACTTAAATAAAAAAGCACATAATTATCAACACCCCAATGACAGGATTATAGAAAGGGTCACCACTCAGGGAGGGACAAGAACACCCACAACTTCCCAGTTACAAATGGAAAAAATCACTGGTAAATTATGTTTTTATCAAATGTTGCTGCTAATTGGGAGATCTTTAATTATGGAGATATTTCTGTCAGTTTAAAGGATTACTTCAGTGGTCAAACTTGTTCATCTTATACGAAAGAGGACTTCAAAAGAAACAAAATGGTGAAGAAAGCATTCAAAAATCTTATTCCGTTACGGAGATATTTAAGTTTAAAGTTTGGTATCGTTTGTGTAGAAACGACTGTAATCAGACTAGTTATGATGTCATAGCTTCAGATTCCTCAAAGTCTTTATGTATTCTATCATATTTTGTCCTGCGATTTTGTGGCTTAAAAACCATGGGATATGTCAAAAAAGTAGTAAAACTGAATCTAGGAAGGGTATTTATGATATACCACTTGAAGAAAGTTGGAGGGAAAATAATTTAAATAGTGAAAAAATTAAATAAACTTTCTTTAAAATACCAAAAGATTTTAAGGAATCTGAGGCTGTGACATCACAACTATTCTGATTTTAGTCGTTTCTATAGAAATGATACAAAAATTTGAACTTGAATATTTCCTAAATGGAATAAGATTTTGCAATGCTTTTTTCACATTTGTTTCTTTTGAAGTCCTCTTTCATATAAGATGGACATGCTTGACCACTGAACTAATCCTTTAAAGAATATTTCGATTTGTATCCCAGTCAGTTTAGCAATCCATGATTACATGAAATGAGTACATAGATTGCAAGTACATGGATAGACAGCAAGTATGAATACAAAGGTCAAAGGTCAAATCAGAAAAAAACTCACCATAACACCATCGGCAGCACAATCATCTGACTGTTCTATATCTATTGCAGAGAAAATGATTTGAATGCATTCGTCTGCCATGTTCTTGATTTGATGCAGACACTCGGCATTGTTGGGATACCTCATGGGGTAGCCAGGGCTGGTTATTATGCCTGGCATAGTGACGAAGCTATCACAACCTTGAAGGAAGAACAGGGATCAAACAATTTATCATCATAAGAGATGAAAAATATTAAAATCAATATCAATAAGTAATATCACAATCAATATCACGATCAATATCACGATCAATATCACGATCAATATCACGATCAATGTCACGATCAATGTCACTATCAATGTCACTATCAATGTCACAATCAAAGTCACAATCAATATCACAATCAATATCACAATCAATATCACAATCAATGTCATAATCAATATCACAATCAATATCACTATCAATGTCACAACCAATAAAGTTCAATAGCATGTTCATTGTAATGATCTTTATTAATGCATAAATTGTGCAGATGGGCAAGAATCCCCCCAGTATAAGATTTTGGTCATGTGACATTATTTAGATTGGGTTTTTCTGATATTGCCGATTCAGATTTGAAAAGGTCTAGAATGTAAGGGAGTAGTCCACTTACTTGGGCACGGCGGCATGGAACAAGGTACCGACTCTTCGGGAGGTGACTCTGGGCAGAATGAATCTGCAACCTCATCCATCGTTTCAAGATTGATACAGGAGATATTTCTTGTGATGACTCCTTCCCCACAAGTAGCGGAACACTATGAGAAAAATCAATTGTCCTTTTAAATTTTCTGCAAAAATCTATCTTTTTTTTTCACCATAAAACAATTGATATTACAAAAAAATGACCATGTAAAGTTAATGTTGTGTGTTGACCAGGGCTGACCAAATATCATGTTTCTTTGGATTTGTAGGGAAGAGGGGGAAGGGGAGGGGGGGGGGGAGTATATCCATCCAAGCCATCAGGGTCTGTGCTTATCGCCAGTTTCCTTGGCAATGAGAGCACATGACTCACCCCAGACAGGTTAGAAAAGTTCAATCCAATTAAGCAATTAGGCCCATAGGGCTGGTGCTGATCCCCGGTTTCCTTAGCATATGCAGAAGAGGCCTGAACGGGACTAGGCCTGAACGGGATGAGGCCTGGACGCCAGTCCATTACAGGTTAACTCCCCAGCAAGGCCGGTGCTCATTTACCAGCTGAGTGTTCTGAGCAAGTTGAGTAAAGTGTTTTTCTCAAGGACAATGAAGCGCTCTTGGCAGGAGTCTAACCTGGTACCTTTCGCATATGAGCAAGACTCCTAAACCACTGAGCCACTGCACCTCATTGCAGGTTAAATCCCAAGCAATTTTAAGGGGGAAGTACACTAAAGAATTAACTGTCTAAAACCCTTTATAAAAGACCTTTGGTGGAAATTGGAGGATGGGTCACCGTCCCAAATTCAATTCATGATCATTTCCTAAAGTGTTCTCCATCAACATTGGTCTTTTATTGGCTATTTTTTGTTAAAATTGATGAGTATTTGAGCAACCTTGTTGTCCTTGCCTTACTTGGGATCCATACTAAAAGACATATTGTTTTGAATGTTGTGAAGAAACAAATAAATGAAATAAAATTCTAGAATAAGCGTAAATTGTTGTCTTAGTTTATTTAAGGAAGCATGTTTACCATGCGTTTCTTAGATTAGTTTTCATTATTCTTTTTATGCTTGGGGCTAAAATTTCATTTTTAACACAAAACTTCAACAAGAATATTCTCATTTATAATTATTTAGGCAAATTGATAAAATCATTAAATTTATTTAAAATTGTCAGTTACTTTAAAAATGGAACAAAGTTATATTACAAGAAACACATTTTGCCAAAGTTGTACTGCTATACTAGCATTTAATTTGCACGAAAGTACTTACTGCAGACTGATCACTGTAGATGTATCCATACGGAGGGCAGGATTGGAAGGAGGCCACCAGATTAAAGCCAGAGAATTCATTGTTGGCATCAGTCGACAGAGTGATGGAAACACCACTGGATCGTGAGTTCCATGCAAAGAGAGCTGGAAGATTGCGTCCGCAGAATTCGCCTGTCAAATGCTCCGTAAATGGTGCGTTGTCTTCAATCTAACAAAAAAGGTGGAAGATGTTCATGAATCAACAAACAAAAAGGTCTCTTTAAATGAGAAAAAGGAAAATAATCAAACGAAAGAGTTTGCCATAATATTCACTTTTTGTGTCACTACTTTTGCATAATAAGAAAGGCCAATAGAACAACATATTCGCTTACCATGGGGGTAAAAGTATGTGCCCAAGCTCTACCCACATTGTGCCTCATGATATTTATTCATGATTGGGTAGAAAGCATGTGCCCCTCATCCTAACAAGCTCCACCCACTCTAGGCTATTTTTCATCATTGTCCATTATATTTGGGTCACTCGTTTCATTTCTTATGTTCTTCAAATCTAGCATGGGGTTCTGGTGTCCAGATATTTTATAGCTTGGTCAGGTTTAAATTTTCTCCAAGGACTTTGGTTTGGTGAAGAAGTAAGTTATCTCGATTAAACTGACAAATAGCTCCAAACTACACACTACCGATGGCATGATGTTATGCTACTGATGTTATGCAATGCACACTCTTGGTGTTATGCAATGTACATGGCTGTTGTTATGCAATGCACACTGTGGATGCTACGTAACGCACATTGTGGATGCTATATAACACACTGTGGATGCTACGTAACGCACATTGTGGATGCTATATAACACACACTGTGGATGCTACGTAACGCACAATGTGGATGCTACATAACGCATAATGTGGATGCTACGTAACGCACAATGTGGATGCTACATAATGCACACTGTGGATGCTACGTAATGCACACTGTGGATGCTATATAACACACACTGTGGATGCTACATAACGCACATTGTGGATGCTATATAACACACACTGTGGATGCTGCGTAACGCACACTGTGGATGCTACGTAACGCACACTGTGGATGCTACGCAACGCACACTGTGGATGCTACGCAACGCACGCTGTGGATGCTACGTAACGCACGCTGTGGATGCTACGTAACGCACGCTGTGGATGCTACGCAACGCACGCTGTGGATGTTACGTAACGCACGCTGTGGATGCTGCGTAAGGCACAATGTGGATGCTACATAACGCACGCTGTGGATGTTACGTAACGCACGCTGTGGATGCTGCGCAAGGCACAATGTGGATGCTACATAACGCACGCTGTGGATGCTACGTAACGCACGCTGTGGATGCTATGTAAGGCACAATGTGGATGCTACATAACACACACTGTGGATGCTACGTAACGCACACTGTGGATGCTACGTAACGCACACTGCTGATACTACACAACGCACATTGTTGTGTTGAAGTATGCAATGCAAACCACTGATGTTCTGCAATACATCCTTCTTTGATGCAATGCATCTTTAGTTTTTGCAATACATCCTTATGTTATACAGTCAACCTTCAAATACTATGCAATATATCCCCAATTGCTAAGCAATACAAATTAAGTGATACTAAGCAATATGACTTAGCTGATGCTATTTAATTCATCCTTCTAATGGTGTCCAACACATCACTGATGAAATCTATGCAATACACTACAAACGATGCTAGCAATACACCCAAATGATGCTAAGCAATACACCAAATGATGCTATGCAGTACACCCAAATGATGTTATACAATACAACTGCTTTAATGCTATCAATGCAGTACATACAAAAGATGCTATGCAATACACCCAAATGATGCTATGCAATACAACTAATATGAAGATATCTATGCAATACAACTGATAGGTAGGTATGCAATACAACTGATATGATGATATACAATATACCTGATACGATGAAATGCAATACAACTGATGATGTTAAGCAAGACACCCAAATGATGTTACGCAATTGATCTTACCCTGAGAACATCCCTATTGCAGACTTCCATTCCATTCGGGTCTTCCAATTGAAAGTCAGTGAATGTCAACCTGATGCAATTTCCTTCAGGGTTCTCCACGCGGAAGGTGCACACCTGGCTGGGCTCGTAGTCCAAGGGATAGTTGGGGCTCCTGATGACAGCGCCCGTTGTGTTATAAAATTGATCACAGCCTGTGTGTCAAAAAGGTCAATACGCATCACACCAACAAGTCACACGACACTTTTACCCATGTGTTCCTGCACAGCTTTTCAAAACGGAATCTACTGTTTTGTCCATTGGTTTATATTCATGGGTGCAAATGCAGTGAAGCTCATACAGGAAAGTGGTCTACTTTAATGCACCTCGGGGTTTAGGCCTTTACTCTCCACCCCTGAAGTACTCCCACACCCCTCTCCTACTCCCGACCCATCTCAGTACTTCCCCACTCCTCCCTCTTCCCCCACCCTTCTCTACTCCCACATCACAGATCAACCCTCACAAAGAGCTAGTACGGTACCTGGAAAGAAAGGGGATACTCAAGCCATTGAGCCATTAAGCTGATTACTTGCTTAATTACATGCTTATGCTGTTTCTTTGGCGAAAGCGGATGAGAGCAAATAAACTCCCCAGCAGTGTTGGTACTTATTACACCTAAATAGACTTTAGCAAGGACCCAACACAGGAATCATGTTAGGATCAAATGTTTTGACTATGTGTAAGACTCTGCATGCCACATAATTCCATGTAAATAAAAATTGTAGTTTACTATTTCAAACTTACTTGGGCATGGATCCACATTACAGGGGAGAGTGGTCGGAGGGGCAACATCTGAGCAGGCACTAGCAGGGAAGCCTGCACCGGTCTGAAGATTGACACACCTTACTGTTCTAGTCTGCTCGCCACCCCCACAAGCTTTACTGCACTGAAAATCAAAGAGAAATCAAAACAAAATTCAAGAAAACTGTCTTTATATAATATGTGAAGAAATGGACCCAAACTACTTTTAAAATTTAAAAAACCTTAATGGATATTTAAAGTAAATTGGGCTATTTGTACCTGTCCACATACTGTACCTCTAATCTAGTCTATAAGATTTTAATCTTTAATCTTTTAATATAAAGAACAATAAGAAAAAAGACAAATGAATAAAATACTACTCTTATTTGTTTCAGAAGATTTCTTTCGATGTCTCCAAGTTTTAACATGATACTCACACTTACCATTTGAAATTATTTTGAAAAATAGATGATAAACCATGCAATGGTTTGGGTCACAATTTTCAAAATTATTTTCTATGTTGATTTCAGTCATTTCAACACAAAATTTAACCTAACGATATTGCAGACAAACTTTAAGCGGTTGCTTACCAGCACTATTCTATATGAAAACTTCAAATATTCAGCGTTTGCTGCATAGTAAATTATAAATAGTATCATGCTCATCAAATAACTGAAAAAATATTCAAACTGAAGAAGGAGTTCAACCATGATAGTTTTCTTTTTTTAATTCAAATTTCTTCATTTTTACTCACATTTCCAAACTCTCCTGCGACAAAGCCAAACATTGGACAATCTGTGAGAAATCCTTGTGCTTGAAATCCCTGTTCACCAGTTGTGTCGCCATCTGTCACTAGGGTGATTGTTGCCCTTGGATATCTAGTGGTTATGTCAAAGACCGTTCTGGTACCACACTCTCTGATCTCTTGTCCAAATTCACCTTCCTCCTCGATCTATTAAAAAAAAGTTATGATTTTCTCATTCTCATTTCTTATTTTCATTTTTCTACACAAGCATCACAAGATTATATAAACGTGTTACATTTTCATCCACGTGCATCACATTTATATCCACATGAATCACATTTTAAAATCCAACCGTGCTTGACCACTAAACTCGACCATGCCTGCCCACTAAACACAACCGTGCCTGCCCACCAAACCCGACCATGCCTGCTCACTAAGCCAGACTGTGGTTGACCACTAAACCCAACTGTGCTTGCCCACTACACCAGACCATGGTTGACCACTAAACCCAACTGTGCCTGCCCACAACACCAGACCATGATTGACCACTAAACTTGACTGTGCCTGCCAACTACACTCGACCGTGGTTGACCACTAAACCCGACCATGTCTGTCCACTATACACAACCATGGTTGACCACTAAAACTGTGCCTGCCAACTACACTCGTGCCTGACCACTAAACTCGACTGTCCACTATACACAACCACTAAACCCAACCGTGCCTGTCCACTACACTCGACTGTGGTTGACCACTAAACCCAACCGTGCTGACACTAAACCCAACTATGCCTGCCCACAACACCAGACCATGGTTGACCACTAAACCTGACTGTGCCTGCCCACTACACTCGACCGTGGTTGACCACTAAAGCCAACCGTGTCTGTCCACTACACCAGACAACCATGGTTAACCACTAAACCCAACCGTGCCTGCCCACTACACTCAACCATTGTTGACTACTAAACCCGACCATGCTTGTCCACTACACTCGACCATGATTGACCACTAAACCCAACCGTGCTGACACTAAACCCAACCAAACTTACTAACCAAGATGTAGTCTGAATCGCATCCTCCGGGACCTGCATCTGGGAAGTTGAATTGGAAGAAGAATATATTCCAGCATTGCTCAGTGGGTGACTGAAGCCTGTATTCACATTCCTTGTTTTCTTCCAATAAATCAGGGAAGCCACTGGTAAACTGCTGCATATCCAAGTTGATAATCTCATCACAACCTGTGGAACAATCAATGTCAGTCATTGTATATGCATTCTTTCATTGTAACAATGGTGACAATTAACAGAATTGCTTAGCAAAAAACAACATTCATAAAATGTTATGGCTATGGGGGAGACACCTTCCCAATATTTTCAATGTTGTTGTTGCCCTGAAAGCTTGTACCATCACTAGCTGGATGTTTAAAGCTGTACCTAGTTTTTATACATATTTATAACTTGAGAGTACAGCAGTGTTTACACTACACTTCAAAATCAAAGATTTCCCAACTTGTGTTAAGTTTTTGGGGAGGGGGGATTTTCTTTTTTCCAAAGGGCGGGGGTGATTCTTTTTTGAAGAAAAAAACCCCAAAATACCAAAAATACCAAAAAAATCCCAAACATACCAAAAAAGCCCAAACATACCAAAAAAGCCCAAACATACCAAAAAAGCCCAAACATACCAAAAAAGCCCAAACATACCAAAAAAGCCCAAACATACCACATGACTTGTGCTTCTCCTTAAAAAAAAAAAATCCAGCAAATCATAGCCACAAGCTTAATGTAATAAATAATGAGACACTTATCTTAATTAAAATAAGCCACACAATAATTAAGAACTTAATCCATTGCTAATTTGATACTCAACACCAACTTCCACAACAACCCAGGACCAAATGGAGAACTAGTACAATAGAGCCATTAATAAGGGAAATTTGTTCCTATTTGCTTGTGGTTTTTAGAATAAAGAAAACAATGAGGAGAAGTCTGACCCAACCTGCTTATATATCAGGTCGGGTCTGACTGTTTGAAATTTTAAGGAGTATGACAACTAATGCAGTGCCATTTTGGCCATATATTACGATAATTCCCCCTCCAATTATTTTTGAGGGAGAATTTGATAACATGTGCAGGAATCTCGCACCTTAGTGTGAACACTAGTATACAGTCTCCTGCAGAAGCTAGATGTCACACCCTCACTTTCTGATGGAAATATTCCTGCAAATTTTTATTTTGATGTATATGATACCAGACTATTAAAGCAACTGAAAGAGAACCTTTTTTGGTTTGATAGAGATGCACAAAAACTGACTTAAATCTGCATTGGTATTGCACAGTGAGGGTCACTCTTCAACACACTGGTCAAATATTTGAAATGTGATAAACTCCTAAACAGAATATATCATAATTAAGGTTTTTTTATCAATTTGTTTCTTCAACAGTCATCTATCATTTATATGAAAACAAATTCATGGGAATATTTCTTTAACAATTGGCTATGTAAGTATTGACAATTGATCAAACTTCCTTTTAGATATTTTCTTTTTGTTGCAATTTCTTTCAAGTGGTAATTCATAATAACTTGACAGTTTCACCACTCCCCTACCATATCCAATCTTCATAAATCCCAATGTCTCAGAAGTAATGTAAATCACCTGCAATAAAACACCCAAAATTGACACAAATGCAGGCCTCCCAGTGACTCTCTTTTAAAATAAAGCTTTTTTTAAAGGTTGGAAAAGTTGAAATAAAGGTTTTTAAAGGTTTTGGATTTAAATAAAAAGGTTTATAAAGGTTAACTCATGGAATAAATTTTCATACAATAGGCATATTCTGGGGCAAAAGGCAGTTGGTGGCGCCAAAAGTCCATTACTTACGTGAAGTTGGAAATTTTATTTTGGGCCTGCTACTTTTTAAATGTGTGTTGAGAACAGATATGCTATTAAATGGATGTGTATACTTACCAATGAAGCTAAAACCTTGGCACTCAAATCATTTACCTTACTTAACTTTAAAAATAAAGGTTTTTAAAGGTTTTAAAGGTTATTTTGAAAGGAATAAAGGTTCAATTTGTCAATAAAGGTTTTTAAAGGTTTTTAAAGGTTTACCGGGAGGCCTGCAAATGTGCCAAAAATTTACCAACAAGGATTCCAAATTAGGCAACTAGTGTCCACAATTTAAAAAATTGATATTTAATGTGACGATGGGATGTTAGGTCACATCTGTTACTGTATCTCTACTCAAACCAAATCAAAACATTTATCTCCTTATAATTAAATAATATTTTTACACATTTCTTCAGCATTGTGTCAGCATTATTTTCTTCTTCCTGTATATGAATTGTGTTTGACCTTTGACCTCCCCTAATTATGACCAGGAAGTATATATAAACCCCAAACAAATGACATACTTGGGCATGCAGGTAGCGTACACCTTCTGGTCTCCGCAGGTTTGGCATCTTGACAGAGAGCCTCATCTACCTCAACCTCATCTTGTAGGCGAACACACATCACACTAATAGTTTCTTCTCCAACTCCACATGTCACAGAACACTGTTGCGAAAAAAAAAAATAAGTAAGAATTACATAATTAAGAATAACACAATCAAGAATAACACAAATAGAAATAAAACGATTTAAGAATAAAGTGATTAAGAACTAAAACAGTAAATACCATCATGGTTCGCATGCCCATGCAAGTTGATACCAATATCAAATGACCTGCCTAATTATAAAAATGGCATCCCACACTATGTCCCACATGGCATCCTATGTCCCTCATGGCATCCAATGTGCCACATGGCATCCCATGTCGCACATGGTATCCTAACACATGTCCCACATAACATTCCATCCTATCCCATCTCCACATGGCAATCCACCATGTCCCATATGGCATTCCACCTGATGTCCCACACGGCATCCAACTCTGTCCCACATGGCATGCAATGTGCCACATGGCATGCCATGTCACACATGGTATCCTAAGACATGTTCCACATAACATTCCATCCTATCCGATGCCCCACATGTCAATCCACCATACCCTTTATGGCATTTTCCACCTTATGTCCCACATGGCATCTTAACTCTGTCCCACATGGCATCCCACGATGTCTCACATGGTATCCCATCCAATGTCCCACATTATATCCAACCATAGGTCCCAAATGGCATCCGGTCCCACATGGCATCCCTCCCTGTGTCCCACATGGCATCCTTCCCCATGTCCCAATAACATCACTTTATGTCCCACATGGTATCACATCTCTTGTCCCACACGGTATCCTACCCTATGTCCCACATGGCATACAGCCCTGTATCCCACATGGCATCCTTCTCTATGTCCCCGATGGCATCCCACCTTATGTCCCTCATCAGTAGCTCCCACCCGATGCCCCACATGGCATCCCACTTTATGTCCCACATTGGATCCTACCATATCTTCCACATGGTATCCCTCCCCATGTCCAAATGACATCCCATTTTATGTCCCATTTTATGTCCCATTCTATGTCACACATAACATCACATTCTATGTCCCACACTGCCTCCTACCCTATGTCACATGGCATTCCACCCTATGTCACACTCTTGTATCACTTGTGGCATCCCACCTCATGTCCCATAAAGCATTCCACCATATATCCCACATAGCATTCCACCATATATCCCACATGGCATCCCATCCTATCTCCCACATGGCATCCCTCCCTATGTCC
The DNA here is from genome assembly GCA_020152595.1 of Chiridota heheva. NCBI lineage: Eukaryota > Metazoa > Echinodermata > Holothuroidea > Apodida > Chiridotidae > Chiridota > Chiridota heheva. Next base: position 66,544 of record JAIGNY010004514.1, read on the forward strand.
CACATGGCATCCCTCCCTTTTGTCCACAATATGTCTCACATGGCATTCCACCATATGTCCCACATGGCATTCCACCATTGTCCCAAATGGCCTCCTACCCTATTTCACACATGGCATCTCACCCTATGTACCACATGGCCCCACCCTTTGTCCCACATGGCCCCACCCTTTGTCCCACATATCCCATCCGATATCCCATATGGCATCTCACTCCATATCCCATCCAATGTCCCACATGGCTCCCACCCAATGTTCCATATGACATCCTATCCGATTTCCCACAGCATGTCATCCTATGCATCCCACCTCATATCCCACATAGCATTCCATCTGATGTCCCACATGGCATCACACCCTATGTCCAGAGGCTCCATAAGCAGTCATCCTAGCTATCACAGTCCCTGATTGAGCATACCAAGTATGAAAGTCTGTTCATATAATAACTTAGGCAAATAAACTGTTGAATAAGAAAATAAAGGCGGAGTCAAATGATTATGCCTGAAATAGCCCTTGGTGCATACCACATGGTATATATTCCATCCTATGTCCCACATGGCTCCCATCCATGTCCCACATGACATACCTCCCTATGTTCACATGCAGTCACATCCTGTCACAATTCCTGACTGAGCATACTAAGTATTGTATAAGTCTTGTCAGTTCATATATTGTAGCAACTTTATGCAAATGAACACAATAATAAAGGCTGAAGTTTGATAATCACGCCTGATACAGCAATTGGTGTACAAATATTTTGAAGAATTTTAAGGATTTTAAACCTCAAGAATTACGAGAGACAACGCGACAATCTCTGAAGAATATTGGAAAATTATATTATCTTACAGTTATCTTCTAAGGAAACATCAGAGAGAGAGAGTTAGTGCGTCGCCTGCGTATTCGCTTATGATAGTACAAATGCTATCACGAAGCGCTTAATAACTCCAGACGAGAACACAGGTACGACGTGCGGACAGACATAACATCGACAACCAAGTCAATGTCCACGGCCTTTGATAACCAGTTGTGGTGCACTGGCGAAAATAGGAAACATCAAAAGTGTTGTAGACTTTTAAAGGAAACTAGTCTTCAGCATGTCTAAATGTCTCTGAAAAACTTCAATTTGTAAGGAAATTCCAACCTTCCAAGAAGATATCTTAAGCAACTTAACTTTTTCTGAAATTGAACACTTTAACATTTTCTAAAGAATTCTCAAGAAATGTTTAACATTTCTGGGGAAATCTGGGGAAAAACTGTGGACGACGGACAAAATGCTATTACATAGGTTCACATTATGCTTCGTATGCTCGCTAAAAAACAATAAGATTAACAATTTAAAAAAATAGTAAGGATAAAAAGATTTAGAATGAATAAAATGATTAATTAAGCCTTAAATCCTAAGCGTATTCAAACCGTAACTGCAATTTTCCGCACCCTTTTTTTTTTCAAAATTAATTTTCAAAACTTTCCTTTGGTTTTCTATCACTACAAGCTTGGTTTACGTTAAAACAATAAACTTTTCAATAAAAAAAGTCAAAATAATCAAATATCAACATAAATAATCAAATTTGCACATTTTAGGCAAAATTAGGTAAATTATTTTGAGCTTGTATTTTTTCTTGTAAATAATAAAAATAGGGGATTTTTTTTTTTATATTTAGAATGTTTGTGAATATTTCTTTCATTGATACTAGTTTAGATTTTTTTCTCAAAGCAGTCATGTAAAAACAATCAAAATAAAACAAAAAAAATCACCTGTAATTACTCACGAAAAACAAAAGCCGGGCATACGGCTCGGTTTTTGAACCAGACGCCAACGTGAACTTTCCGCACACTTACTACTTCACTAAACTGTGTATGAGTACATTGTCTGTTTGTTTTAATACTTATATTTTGGTGTGAATAAAGAAGGGGTAGTTGCTTTTTGTATTTTCAATTAAAAATATATAAATTTCCCATTCCAACAGTATATTTTGCATAAAAGCTAAAGCTAATTCCATCAAGCCATTATGCTCATACAGCCAGTGCTTATACCCGGTTTCCATGGTGCAAGCAAATGAAAGTACACGATTCACCCTAGAAGGATGCCAGTCCATCGCAGATTAACTCCCCAGCAGTGCTGGTACTCATTTTACAGATGAGTGGACTGATGCAAGTTGAGTAAAGTGTCTTGCTCAAGAACACAATGTAGCTAGCGCCGAACGGGAATCGAACCTGGTACCTTTCGAATACGAGCACAACTCATTAACCACTGCACCAGTGGCGGTCAAAATGCAACCGGAATTGATGCATTGATGTCTTTGACAATTTTTCAGGCAAAAGCTTTTCAGGCCAAAGCAAGGTCTGGAAGTATGGCAAGTGAGTTTTGATGAACACAAAAAATGTGTTTTTATTTTTTTATTTTGTGCATTTTTGAATTTTTCTATTTTAACCCTTTAACAACCTCTATCAAAAACTTATATTTTCTGAAAGAACTATTCAAGCTCTTTTAAATGATACCAGGATCACTCACTGCTGTGGGCCAATTTGATAAAGCAAAATTTTTTTTTAAAGTGCATGTCTAATTGGTCCTGTCACGACCGCGTGAGGATCGAAGGTTTGATTTGTTGAGGTTTAACGGCACCGCAACAAGTCAAGAATTAAAAGTACCAAGAGGGTGTTAAAAATGAAGGTGCTTGAGTTAGAACAGAAAGGTGGAATAGAGGGAAGGAGGGAAAGAGGAAGAGAAGGTGGATAAAGAAAAGAAGTTAATTAAGGAAATAACAAAAGGAAGGTGGGGAAGGTAAGGCAGAGAGAGAAGGGAAGGAAAGGGTTTAAGGATTAAATGATTCAGAATACAACAATTAAGAATAAAACACAATCTGGAAGAAGAATTCTTGTTGGTACAGGACTCACAAGAAAATTACACAGCTCATGTTTGATGAGTTTTGTAGCAGCAAACCATGTTAAAATAATGTTTATTGTTGTATATTCATTGCACAACCAAATAACATGGGGATATTTTATGAATACATACTGTTGCCTAACTCAAGAAATGTACAAAAATAATCATTTCAATTAAAAATATATACAATTCTTCCTGCAAATACTGTTTTCCCTGCAATTATAACCGCTGGAACTGTAATATTTCTTTCTAGGTCAACTTCACAACACATCAATCAACTGAGGACTTGTCCAATTCTGCGGTAATATCACAACACATATTTTGGTCAAGACCTTACAACCTTATAACTATTTTGGATAGGTCGCTTTTATGCAATACAGTAGTTAATAATCAATACAATATATATGCAAATCCTCCTTAGGCAATTTTTGTCAGAGTCCTCAGTAAATGTAGTATAAGTAAATGCAGGTGTGTGTGTGTGTGTTTCTGAAGAGCTCTAAAGCAATATAACACTTTCATTATCACATGTTATGATGCTATTCTTGAAAAGGTTTATAATTTTGAGAAGTTGCTCGTGTTCCAATTTATAGATGATGCAACTTATTGGCACTCAAGTCTGATTTGTGACTAACTGCAAGTTTTAGAACTTTGTTCCATTAGTTAGTCTGCTCCTTAAAATTTCAAACAGTCAGACCCGACCTGATAAATAACCAGGTCGGGTCAGATTTGTCCTCTTTATTTTCTTTATTCTGATAACCTTAGTTGTTGTGGAAGTTGGTGCTGAGTATCATATTAGCAATGGATGAAGTCCTTATTGTGTGGTTATTTTAATTAAGATAAAGTGGTCTCACTATTTGCTACAGTAAGTTTGTGGTTATGATTTGCTGGAACAAATTTTTAAGGAGAAGGACAAGTCATGCATCTTTTCATATATTTTCTGTGTGTGCATACAATTAAAGGCTTTTGATTGGTCGACATATACTGACAAGCCAATCAATGACTGCCATGGAAGTGACATCACTAGCAGGTAGCACATTTACTGGCTGGGGGTCAAGCAATTCTCTTGAGACGCAATTCCCTCTTTAAAAAGCGATTGATACTTTTGTGAAGCTCTCTTGTATTTGTAGCTATACCCATGCCTTCATACTGTATAGATGTATAGAACAGTTGAGATCTGTTATTACCATTACTATATCTGTTATTACCATTACTATATCTGTTATTACCATTACTATATCTGTTATTACCATTACTATATCTGTTATTACCATTACTATATCTGTTATTACCATTACTATGTTATAAGGAAATTTTGTTAACACAAAAGGATAAATCTGTGCCCAAAATTTTAAGACAAAAAGTGAAATTGAAAAAAACTTACAGGTACTACTGAATTTGCAATATAGCCATACATCGGGCAGGGAACAAAGTTCTCAAACACATTAAACCCCTTTGCTTCAACGCCATTGTCATCACTCATGAATGAAAAGATCAGATTTGGTCCCCGAGAAATGATTTCCATTTCAAAGAGTTCATCACCGCAAGCCTCAATTGTTCGTGGGACTGTAGTACTTATATCTAAAATCTGTGGAAAAAAGCGTATTGATCAATTTACAACAAAATATTGTGCTCTTTTTTCCCACTCAGATGCCATGTTGTTACTTATATATGCACCAGTGGTCATTCATGCATATAAACATCCATTCACCAATTAAATCAAAGCACCCTCACATGTTACGTCATGACTTGGTAGCTAGACTTGGTAGCTTAATACTGGATAAATTATACATCCAAATTTTGCAACAAATGTTCAATCTTTCCCCTCACAATAACCTACAATTCTGCAGGTATGACTTGCAGAATGATCAAGGCGGTGATGTAACCCAACACAGAAAACTTATTTTATGTATTAGTAATCACACAGCCTATCATCTGATAACAACCAATGGAGTGTATTCATAGGTGTAGGAACTGGGTGGGGGGAGGTGCACTGGGGGTATGTGCCCCCACCTCCACTTTTCCGAACCAGAACCAAAAGGTTTTGTGGTTCCAATGATTTTTTTCCATGCTGATTGATTTGTATTAAATGTTATGCCATTGCATATGCCATTGCATATGCCATTGCATATGCCATTGCATATGCCATTGCATATGCCATTGCATATGCCATTACATATGCCATTGCATATGCCATTGCATATCATGAAATATTTGAAATGACATGAATCGTTTTTGAGATATCATGTTTACAAGCTCTTTCAGCAAAATCACAATATGGCCAATATGCATATTAATGAAATTCAATGTTTTTATAAAATGAACATGTACAAGCTAACATCATAATTCTACAAAATAAGAAACAAAGCAGACATGTGATTGTTATGAGCATTTCAAGATTGTTTACATTAAGCCCCATACTCATAAACATGCACGACATCACCACTAAAAACAATAGGGCGCTTCTACAGACCATGGGCTACCTGTGTACCGCACATGACTGGAATCCAGTTAGTCTTTTTTGGGATACCATGTTTACAAGGTCTTTTTAGCAAAACCATATTAAGCCCCGCCTACTACGCATATTAATAAAATTCAATGTTTTTATACCATGAACACATACATATTAGCTAAAAACATAATTATACTGAATATGAAACAAAACAGACATGTGATTGTCAAAATAAGAGCATTTCAACTTTTGTTTTATATTAAGCCCTGCCTAGTCATTAATATGCATGACATCACAACCAAAAACAATAAATAGGGATCTACAGAACATGGGCTATCTGTGTAACAAATATGACATGAATCCAGTTTACTGTTCTTGATATACCGTGCTACAAACTCTTTTCAACAAAATCATGTCAAGCCCTACCCACTATGCATATTAATGAAATTCAACATTTTTGTACCCTGAACATGTACACACTAGCTAAGAGTATAATTATACCAATATGAAACAAAGCAGACATACGGATATAAAAATAGGAGCATTTCAAGATATTTACATTAAGCCCCGCCTACTCAATAATACCCATATCACCACCAAAAATAACAGTGCACATCTACAGACCATGGGTTATCTATGTACCACATATGGCGTACATCCATTGTATCATTCTTGATATCGCACTTATGAGCTTGATGTCACAGACACACATGCATACACATGCACACCCACCTATACATACACATGCCAACATGACTGCATATGTTCCTTATGCTATTAGCATCTGAACAAAAAATGACAAAAATGCCCCTTTTGAAATTAATAAGTGCCCCTCAATTACTGACCAATTAGTAAAAAACTGGCAAGTTTGTCAGTCCCATGTGTGCCCCTTTCTAAAAATAATGTACTTCTTTTACTTTGTTATTTTGGGCTCAATTTATTCTTTATATAGAGTGAGATAGGGGACATATGACTTGAAAAGTGCCCCCTAAGAGGTCGTCTCCCACCCCCCACACTTATCAAAAGCATCCTACACCCCTGAGTGTATTGTAAAAACCAGTTAGGGTTACTGTAGGGTGGCCAGATCATGTGTGTCATCTCAGAATTCATTTGATTTTGTAAGGATGTTTTCATCAGAGAATCATTGACATTGTTGGTTAGAAAATAATGAGTTATCCATCAGAAAAAGAAAAAAAAACATTTTCTGCATTTGTATGTAATACTTATATTCAAGAGTTTTTCGTAAATGTTAATAAATTTAATAAATCTAACTTAAATAAATTTAATAAACACTAAAATGCATCTAAAATTTGATTAACATGCCTATGATAAACAATGCCAAAACTACTTACATTCAACAGTTTTTCGTATACATTAATAAATTGAAATAATAAATTTAATAAACATTAAACACATTTAAACATCATTAACATTTACACAGTAAACCACGCCAACACCATTACTCACCGTAATCTGATCCCCCTCACAATTACCAGTTGTGGCATTACGTTCCTCAAGCTCAAATTCTACAAAGTATAGAGATACACAACCAGAATTGCTTATCACGGTGTATACACAATTTGCTTCAGGGCTGTAGTCCTCTGGGTAGTTGGGCGTAGAAATCAGTTCACCAGCAGTCGTGTACTCAGCATCACAATCTGATAAAGATAAGACAATAAGCCAGACATTCATACAAACTCCCTCGCCACTTATAACATGCTTTCCACCCTCTGTCACAACTGCCATCCCACCCTCTGTTCCGCATGATGTCCCATCCTACATTACTCCAAACAGGAAATCATACATGAAATTTAGATACCATTCCACCACATGACCCATATGCCATCACACCTGCAATCAAGGTGACATCCCCCCATATACCATGCCACCCTGTCCCAAATGCCATCACTTCTTGTCACATATACCATGCCACCTTGTCACACATGCCATCCCTCCCTGTACCATGTGCTATCCTACCCTGTCCCACATGCCATCCCTCCCTGTACCATGTGCCATCCCACCCTGTCCTATAAGTCATTCTATACTTCCTACATGCTATTCCACCCTGTACATATGCCATTCCACCTGAAATCCAGATGACATTCCATTACATGCCATCCTGTCCACATGCCATGCCACCCTGTCCCACATGCCATGCCACCCTGTGCCACATGTCATCCCATTCTGTGCCACATGTCATCCCACCCTGTGCCACATGTCATCACACCCTGTCACTATGCCATCTCACCTTCTCCCACATACCATACCAGCCTGTCATAAATGTCATGACACCACCTTCACATCCCATCCCACCCTGTCCCACATGCTATCTCACCCTGTCCTATATGCCATGGCACCCTGTCCCACATGCCATCCTGTCCCACATGCCATCTTGTCCCACATGCCATCCTGTCTTACATGCCATCCTGTCTTACATGCCATCCTGCCCCACATACCTCCTGTCCCACATACCATCCTGCCCCACATAAACGTCAAGACACCACCTTCACATACCATGCCACCTTGTCCCACATGCCATGTCACCCTGTCCCACATGCTATCCAACCCTGTCCCACATGCTATCCAACCCTGTCCCACATGCTATCCCACCATGTCCCACATGATACCCCACCCTGTCCCACATGCCATCCTGTCCCACATACCATCCTGTCCTACATGCCATCCTATCCCAGATGCCATCCTATCCCAGATGCCATCCTGTCCCACATGCCATCCTGTCCCACATGCCATTCTGTCCCACATGCCATCCTGTCCCACATGCCACCCTGTCCCACATGCCATCCTGTCCCATATGCCATCCTGTCCCACATGCCATCCTGTCCCACATGCCACCCTGTCCCACATGCCATCCTGTCCCACATGCCATCCTGTCCCACATGCCATCCTGTCCCACATGCCATTCTGTCCCACATACCATCCTATCCCAGATGCCATCCTATCCCAGATGCCATCCTGTCCCACATGCCATCCTGTCCCACATGCCATCCTGTCCCACATGCCATCCTGTCCCACATGCCATTCTGTCCCACATGCCATCCTGTCCCACATGCCATCCCATCCTGTCCCCATGCCATCGCACCTTCATCCCACTTCGTACATCTGCCAATCATGCAACCATCTTCCACCCAACATTCTTTCACTTCTATCAACCCAACGTGCCCCATTCACCCACCATCCTCTAATCCCCAACGTGCCCCATTCACCCACCATCCTCTAATCCCCAACATGCCCCATTCACCTACCATTCCCTTCAACCGCCATCCTCCATTCATCTACCATCCTCCATTCACCCACCATCCTCTATTCCCCAACATGCCCCATTCACCTACCATTCCCTTCAACCGCCATCCTCCATTCATCTACCATCCTCCATTCACCCACCATCCTCTAATCCCCAACATGCCCCATTCACCTACCATTCCCTTCAACCGCCATCCTCCATTTATCTACCATCCTCCATTCATCTACCATCCTCCATTCACCCACCATCCTCTAATCCCCAACATGCCCCATTCACCTACCATTCCCTTCAACCGCCATCCTCCATTTATCTACCATCCTCCATTCACCCACCATCCTCTAATCCCCAACATGCCCCATTCACCTACCATTCCCTTCAACCGCCATCCTCCATTTATCTACCATCCTCCATTCACCCACCATCCTCTAATCCCCAACATGCCCCATTCACCTACCATTCCCTTCAACCGCCATCCTCCATTCATCTACCATCCTCCATTCACTCACCATCCTTTAATCCCCAACATGCCCCATTCACCTACCATCCCTCATTCACCTACCATCATCCATTCACTTACTACCCCAACTTTTGCCATCCATTCATCTACCAAATATACTCTTCACCAGCTCATCATTTCAACCTTCATTGTAACCTCCACTCACTTCATTGTAGAGCTGTGACCGTTTAGCGTGTACACCCTACACGCTCGCAAATCTTGTAAACGTTTGTTTACTAAAAACTTCATTGCGAGTAATAGTTTTTCATAGTTATGTCTTGCCGTTGAAAATTAATATGTTCATTCATGATTCAAATCACACACACATTCGATTGACAGAATTCCAATCAATGACAAACTGTACACCTGATTAGCATATTTCTTTTTAAATGTGCGAATCACAAATGCGCAGTAATCACCAATGAATGGGGATATTATGCACTTTGATTTCGCCGAAGTCTAAGTAATCTAACTTGTAAAATGCACCGTGAATGTGCAGCAGTAAACAGTGAAACTAACAATAGGCCTAACATTAGGCCATAATGGCATAAGGCTTTAAATCCCACGCAATCAAGGCTCGTTTTACAAGCTGTTAAATCGACCAAAAAACACTTGAAAAATACTTGAATCGTAACAATCAGTACATTTACATGTAAATATTACCTGATGAGTCAAATAAATTTTGCAAGAAAGAAAAAATATTGCATAATAAACAAACAGAAAAAGGATTTAACAGAGCTGAAATTCTGCATGCATCGCAAAGATGGCGGCCATTTTTTCGAGAGGACTGATATTTCAGAACTTCCTGGTTGTGGTGGCATAATTTTGAAATGTTTTACGGCGAGGTATATTATAGGCCTAGGATGCAAGATTTTCACAGAAGAACTTTGAAAGCCGTAGCAAATAGGACAAAAAAGTTACACGATGTTGAGTTTAAATGACATTGAAAGGAAGTTATCTGTTCTTTCTAAACTGAATTTCCATGCATATTTTCTATAAAAATGATGATTAATACTGTAGAAGTAAACTTTTTAGGATTTGGAAAGCAAAACTCAGCGTCTATTTGGGCAATGGAGTCAGTACTTTCGCCATACTGGTTGTGCGATTTTTTTTACTTCGCCTAGTAGTTTTGGAGCAATTTTGGTGTATTTCCGAAAATTACGGTACTAAACGCGTGTACACGATACACGCACGCTTTTTTTGGGCGTGTACACGTTTACTAAAATCCCTAAACGTTCACAGCTCTACTTCATTGCACCACAGCTCCCCCTCCCCTCCAAACACCCTTAACTTTAATCTGACACTTCCAATAGAAACATGCTTAACTGTTTTCCCTTTCTAAACCAGATAGGCTTGATCTTTCTACCAATTAAGAATGAAAATTCATTGCAGATTAATTTGAAGATTATCATAAGTCTATTATGTTTCCATTTTGTTCAAGGGAAGACTTGTTTTTTTGCTATTCATTCTTAAGACACTTCATTATAAATTCTACTTGGTCATCAGTTCTCTGGTTCTGCTTTTTTACAGGCCAGTACAAATTCTTTAACTGCTCTTCGAGTCTTGAATGCATTTGTTCTACGCTCATCACAGTAAGTCTCCTTTATGTAAATTTCTTTTCATAAAAATCATAAAAATATGTTGGACTTTCTTTCTTTTGGCAAAAATCTATTGTTACCCAGTAGCTGAACAATGCATGAAGCCGGATGGACAATGGATGTGGACAGACGGACACACGAATGGTTTAAATTGCTACATCCCTATTCACCAACTTCGTTGGCGAGGAGATGATCACAAAAAAAGAAGAATGCTTGTAGGAGGATTTCACGAGAGAAAATGAGGTGATGGAGACAGAGCACAGAGCTTCTTTAGATATTGCCCTTCAATCCCTCAACTATGGCCATTCCATGGGGCAAGGGGGTGGGGGCAGCACTACACCCTAAACAATTTGATTGAAGAATTGATTCTTTTTTCAAATTGCAATTTCTTTACAAACATTTTTTAAAGAAAATATTGTGCACATGTCAATCTAGTAAAACAGGAAATTCAGTTGGTCAAATATAGCAAGGATCAAGAATTTTGGATGCAAAGAATGATCTGAGCTTGTAATGTTGATGATGCTCACATACATACAAGAATGATCTAGTTTGGATTATGATGATTCTCGCTCACATCCAAAAATGATCTAGTTTGGTTATTGATGATTCCCGCTCACATCCAAGAATGATCTACATTAGATGTTGATGATTCTCGCCCACATCCAAGAATGATCTAGCTTTGATGATGATGATTCTCGTTCACATCCAAGAATGATCTAGCTTGGATGATGATAGATTCTCACTCACATCCATGAATGATCTAGATTGGATGATGATAATTCTTGCTCACATCCAAGAATGATCTACATTGGATGTTGATGATTCTCGTTCACATCCAAGAATGATCTAGCTTGGATGATAGATTCTCACTCACATCCAAGAATGATCTAGCTTAAATAATGATGCTAAGACACAAGAATGATCTAGCTTGGATGATGCTGCTAAGACACAAGAATGATCTAGTTTAAATAATGATGCTCAGACACAAGAATGATCTAGATTGGATGATGATGCTCAGAAACAAGAATGATCTAGTTTAAATAATGATGCTCAGAGACAAGAATGATCTAGATTGGATGATGATGCTCAGACACAAGAATGATATAGCTTGAATAATGATGCTCAGATGCAAGAACGATCTAGCTTGGATGCTGCTGCTGGGACACAAGGATGATCTAGCTTAAATAATGATGCTTAGACACAAGAATGATCTAGCTTGGATGCTGCTGCTAAGACACAAGAATGATGTAGATTGAATGATGATGCTCAGAAACAAGAATGATCTACATTGGATGATGATGCTCAGACACAAGAATGATCTAGCTTAAATAATGATGCTAAGACACAAGAATGATCTAGCTTGGACGATGACGATTCTTCCTCACATCCAAGAATGATCTAGATTGGATGATGATGCTCAGACACAAGAATGATATAGTTTTAATAATGATGCTCAGACACAAGAATGATCTAGATTGGATGATGATGCTCAGACACAAGAATGATATATAGCTTGAATAATGATGCTCAGACACAAGAACGATCTAGCTTGGACGATGACGATTCTTCCTCACATCCAAGAATGATCTAGATTGGATGATGATGCTCAGACACAAGAATGATATAGCTTGAATAATGATGCTTAGACAAAAGAACGATCTAGCTTGAATGATGATGATTCTTGCTCACATCCATAATTGATCTGGCTTGAATGATGATGCTCAGACAAACATTATCTAGCTTGAATGATGATGCTAGACACAAGAATGATCTAGCTTGAATAATGATGCTCAGACACAAGAACGATCTAGCTTGAATGATGATGATTCTAGCTCACATCCATAATTGATCTGGCTTGAATGATGATGCTCTGACAAACATTATCTAGCTTGAATGATGATGCTAGACACAAGAATGATCTAGCATGAATAATGATGCTCAGACACAAGAACGATCTAGCTTGAATGATGATAATTCTTGCTCACATCCATAAATGATCTAAATTGGATGATGATGCTCAGACAAATATTATCTAGCTTGAATAATGATGCTCAGACACAAGAATAATCTAGCTTGAGAACAGGAAATTCAGCGGGTCAATAAACACAATCTGAGCTTCAATGCTGCTGATGCTCACATACATACAAGAATCATCTAGCTTGGACGATGATGCTCAAACAACAGAATGATCTAATTTTATGCTGGAAGACATATAAGATAGAAGTGGAAGAAGTGCTAAGATTTGCAGTGAAAAAAGTGCCAAGATTTGCAGTGAAAAAAGTGCATAATGCAGGTATTGTTAAAGCAAATTCTTCTAATTATAGTCATTACATCAAGCTCTTCCCCCACCCTTTCCTTACAATGCATTAATTTTGATGGAAAATCCCACAATCAATATTGAGCAGCAGAAGAAGTTGAAATTATTCTTCAAAATTGATAAAATGGTCTTACTTGGACACTCTGGGAGGTCATCGCAAAATGTCACTGCATCTGGCTTCACTCCTGCACATAAATTATCCTCGACTTCTACACCGGTACTGAGGAACACACAATTAACGGATCTTGATTTGGTGGCAGTATCACCGCATGTCAATGAGCACTTGAATTTGAAAGAAAAATTGGAAGAGATAAATGAAAATAGAATACCTTTACATTCGTTTGCATTTATTTTGTAAAGGAAAATATTTAGTTTTTGTTCTACATTAAAAACAAAATTGTAAAATCTTTCACTCTTCCTAAAAAATACAAAAATTTCAAGATGTTGTTACATCATTTATTTTGTTTAATTGAGGTCTATTTTTGCCTACCAGCCACACAAAAAAAATGATTTTATGCCATTTTTTTGAAAATTTATGTTTTATATTATTAGCTATAACAAAATTATGCTTTCTAGGAATTTTTTTTAAATTTTGTATACCAAGTTCAAAATGGAAAGCGGAATAAATGAAAAAACCAACAAGCTTTGTTCCCTTTTAGGGGATTGTACCTGCGCTACACAACATCAATGAATTCTAAAGTTATTTTGTATGTTGTGCAGTAGTAAGTTGGCCCCAGTGGTGTGTCTAAGGGGGCTTTGCCCTGGCCAAAAAATGTTGTCACCCCTCAATTTTGTCAGTCAGAAATATAATTAATTGAAATATGAAATGTATCATAGAAAACAGAGACATTGACATTTCTTATTTGTATCAACTAAATTATCAATTAGTTTGGACCAAAATCTTCCAGTTTGCAACAAAAAACTTTAATTTTGAAACAAAAATTTTTCATTGTGAACCCTAATTCTTTAATTTTAAACCCAAATTCTTCAATGTTGAACCAAAATTTTTCAATTTTGAACCAAACTTCTTCAATTTTGGACCAAACACTTAATTTCTGGAACAAACTTCTTAACTTTTTGCACCAAAAAGTTTCAATTCTGGACCAAGAGACATCTTAGTAAGATGTGTTTATTTATCAGGGCCCTGAAAAACTAACTACAGGCTAGTCACGCCCCTGGTTGGCCATTCTTTACAGGCTATGAGCCATGGGAATTCCTTCTCCTAAGATTCACAGTAAGTGGTCTTGCCCAGTGGGTAGGAACATTCATTCACCTTCTTGAAAATGATATAAGACCTCTACTCATTCTACGAAAATTAAAACTGCTCATTAAGGGAATGTTATGGCTACTCAACCCCACTTAGAAAATAAGAGTACATTAAAAGAAACAAAACTGTGAAGAAACCACACATATACCTTATTCCTACAGAGAGATATTCCAATTGAAGGATTCCTACATAAGTGTGAGAGTGGGTGTGAAATTGGGTGTGAGATTGAGTGTGAGATTGAGTGTGAGATTGAGTGTGAGATTAGGTGTGAGATTGGGTATGAGATTGGGTGTGAGATTGGGTGTGAGATTGGGTATGAGATTGGGTATGAGATTGGGTGTGAGATTGGGTATTAGATTGGGTGTGAGATTGGGTATGAGATTGGGTGTGAGATTGGGTGTGAGATTGGGTGTGAGATTGGGTATGAGATTGGGTATGAGATTGGATATGAGATTGGGTATGAGATTGGGTGTGATATTGGTATGAGATTGGGTATGAGATTGGGTATGAGATTGGGTGTGATATTGGTATGAGATTGGGTATGAGATTGGGTGTGAGATTGGGTATGAGATTGGGTATGAGATTGGGTGTGAGATTGGGTATGAGATTGGGTGTGAGATTGGGTATGAGATTGGGTGTGAGATTGGGTGTGAGATTGGGTATGAGATTGGGTGTGAGATTGGGTATGAGATTGGGTGAGATTGGGTACGAGATTGGGTATGAGATTGGGTATGAGATTGGGTATGAGATTGGGTATGAGATTGGGTGTGAGATTGGTATAAGATTGGGTATGAGATTGGTATGAGATTGGGTGTGAGATTGGGTATAATATTGGGTATTAGATTGGGTATTAGATTGGGTATGATATTGGTATGAGATTGAGTGTGAGATTGGGTATAAGATTGAGTGTGAGATTGGGTATGAGATTGGATATAAGATTGAGTGTGAGATTGGGTATGAGATTGGATATGAGATTGGGTATGAGATTGGGTATGATATTGGTATGAGATTGGGTGTGAGATTGGGTATGAGATTGGGTGTGAGACTGGGTGTGAGGCTAGGTGTGAGGTTGGGTGTGAGATTGGGTGTGAGATTGGGTATGAGATTGGGTGTGAGATAGAATATGATATACACTTTACACAAACATATTTTACCCATCTTTTCTTATACCAAGAGTTCTAATTTTAATTAAAAAGGTGACAAATTGTAATAAAATGCATAAAAATGCATCAGGGAATGTGTTACTTGTCACTCTCAACCTGTAATCAGCTATTATACACAACTCTCTCAGTTTCAAATTGAATAACTGCTTGTAAGAATAAGATAATAAAATGTTTTTCTTCACCAATTTGTTTATTTTAATTTCTACTATTTTCTTACTTGTTTAGAAAAATCATGTCAATATTCAGTACCATGAGATACACAGTGAAATCAATGATTGCCATTTGAAAATAAAAGAGAGCTCAGTGAAAATGTTTTGCAACAGTGATGTAATCGAACCCCACCCCCTCTCCCCCCCTCTTCCTTCCGCATTAAATACCATAATAAAATATTGTGGTTTAAGGAGAGCAATTTATAGCTTTCCTGAGGTTAATTCTAGAGAATGATGGTGAGGCCAGAGAAGCCATCAATCTTCTCAAACGGCAATGACTGCAACAACCTTTAGTTTTCGGCACGCTTAAAATGAGCACGCTTCCAAAACTTTGGTTGGCTGATAAAGAATCAGACTTCACAGCACCAAAATGTGCAATGTGTGCCAATATAGACAAGTCTCAAGAAAGAAGCACAAACGGGAAGGGTTGAGGTCCATTGCATCTTTTGTGCTCAGTCATTTCCAGGTATACTGTATACCTATGTGACTAAGCATCCAACAGCAAACATAAATACTGTACTTCAAATGATTTAATTGTCCTGGGCCACTTTTGGCCATAGCCGGGAGAACGGAATTAGAATCAGAGAAAATGGCAAATTAGTTACAGAAAGAATTGATGAAGTTAACAGTAGTGAGAGCCATGGCCTTAAGTTTTAATAGAGAAAATGGATTTCTAGAATACTATATATTAAGCAATGAATGCATAATAGTTATAACTAAATGTGTTATGCAGAATATTACTTTGTGTGCCACACTGTTCATGAATATTTAAAGGTATAAACTTATACAATGCTACTGTAGCCCATGTATGAACTATGTATAGTACAACTAATGTACCATTTTAGGGCATGCCCTAGAGACAACATGACCGGGATTTACGTTTTGGTCTGCACTACCATAATTTTCACTGTATGTACTGTACAGTATATGACAAAATACGCAGGTAACATGCTGTGGTACAATGTCAAGAATGTGCAAGGCAAGTACCTATGGTAATGTAGCCCAAACATGAACCCTGTAGAGTACAACATTACTAAAAGAGGAAAATTTATGTTGACTTTTCTCTACTAACCCCTTGGAATCTCAAAAGATTTTTTAATTAGGCAACTCTCGTTTTCCTATCTTACCTCCAAATGTTACAGAAATTAGTTTACCTAATAGACAGAATGTTCCTTAACCTGGTGTACTAAGCAAAAAAGTGTACAAATTGTAGAAAAAAACAAGATATTTCGACAAAATTATCTCAAGTCCATTCAAAGACATGAGAATCGCATATTCAGACTAATCAAATGTACTATTTAAAAGAATACAGATCCGCCAGCTATATTTATGAGAATCTATCTTTGACAGTGTTGTGCAACATTTGTGCATTATTAAACCTAAAGATTGCTAATCAGAAAAAATACACAAGCGCAATTCACGCTAAATGCAAAGTTGTCTTTTCACTGTACACTATAGACTTTTTCAAATCCAAGTTTAGCGGAACGTGATTTCTTCAGTACTTTGACCAATCAAATACTGGGGAGACTTTTTCTTTGCTTACCCACCAATAAGGTGCAGTTTTGAGGAAAATTTTGTAAGCAAGCAATAACGTGCGCCTAATTTCTTCATGTTTAGCGCACATATGATAAATGCGCTGGAAGGCATTTTTCCATATGCTTGATCCCATACTGAATTGTGCAGATGGCCAAGATTCTCCCAGTATTTGATTGGTCAATAAGATTCCCCCAGTATACAATTGGTCCATTATGGACATGTGAATCTTGACCATGTGACATTATTTAAATTATTTTTCCAGAAATTGCCAATTCAGATATGAAAAGGTCTAGAAAAGCTGTCAATGATATTAAATACACACAGAGCGTCAGAATTTTGTTTTATTTACCAGATTTCAACATGTTCTCATGCAAATTAAGTTTCCATTTACTAATTAGATTGTAGAAAACATATTGAAACTAGAATCATAGCACTCGGTGGAGCACATACCTCCGCCCTTGTTCATTCCCCATCCGGAATACAATCTACATCACAATCCATAAACCCACCAAAATACGACTCCAAATTATCTTGTCACACTGTTGATCTGAATTACAATTTGTTATCTAAACACTTCGGGATTTACCCTCTTATCATTGTTTTCAGTTTTATTCAAGCATTTATTGTTTGAGCTCCATTCAGCCAAGATTTACATTCCATCATTTTCCTTTCATGCCAGAAATCAATTGTTTTGATTCTCTTTGATACAAGAAACCACAAGTCCAGAAAATTGATTGTGTTGAATTCTTTTCAGTGCATGATTTCATTGTTTAGGACATTGGAGTGGAATCCACTGAAAATTTCAACTATACAAGCCTTCTCAGATCTCATCCTACAACATCCCCACCGTTCAATTTGTACCCTTCCCCTGTTCCAATGTCCCAAATTTTAATAACCTCTATCTTGAGCAGTAACAATACCACACTTAAATTTGAATCCTGTAATCCATTATTGAGATATTGTTTGTTTGTTTGTTTGATGAGGGCTTAATGGCACTATGACAACGAGAGTCAAATTGTGCCCGAGAGTTTAGATCATTCTAGAGGTAGGAAGGAAAGAAAACGGGAAGATTAAGAGAAATACATTATTATTATTATTGAGATATCTTAATGACAGACAAACAAACAAACAGGGAAGAAAACATAATCTCCATCCGACTTCATTGGCGGAGGTATTAATTTTGTTGGCAGCGGTAAAAAACAAACAAAACGGCCGAAAACATAACCTCCGTCCAACTTTGTTGGCTGGGGTAATTAGAGTGAGAATTTTGACATGGAAAAATTTAGTGTCTCAAATTTTCAGAGCATTCTATTTTAAACAGTGTTAAATCCCATTGACTTTTGCTTTAGCTGCTTTTCTAGTTTTTAACGGAAAATTTTCTATACATATCACCAAATTTTGTGGAGTGAAGGTGATGAAGGTACACTAACTGTACTAAGTATTTATTTACACACATGGATCTTCTGGGCATGTACAACCATTTTTGACAGGGATAAATTAAATGCAAAAGAACCACAAACAATACAAACAAATATGATTTTGTACACTTACTTCTCCATATGGCCCACTGATATATGCAAATGGAGGGCAAGGTTCAAAGATTACAAAGAAGTCGAATCCACGTGCCGACACATTCCCATTGGATGTAAAGGTGGCCTCAACGTCCGGTGACAGTGAATGATAAACCGTTGGCAGTCTGGTTCCACACAGTTCCAAAGGATCATTATCAGCATAGTTGCTATCAGAAATCTGTGCAAAATAAGTATAAATTCACTACATGAGACTGAATTCCAAGGACAATTCAATGCCAAATCATAGTCCAACAAGGTCAATTGGTTTGCCAAAATGGTGGTCGCATTGACAACAAATTTTGTTTTATTGACAAAAAAGTTGGTCCCATTGGTAAAAAGTTGGGCAAATTGGCTAAAAATTTGGTCGCATTAACAACCAGAACCAAAAGATTTTGTGGTTTCGATGCTTTTTTTCATAAGCTGATTGATTTGTAAGTTTCATATCAACTGTCATGTCATTGCATATCATGAAATATTTGCTCCAGGATATTTATTCATAAAGCCATGACCACCATGCATGATGCAGATCAATAAAATAGACATACCTATTGACAACACTAGCCTGTGCACAATAATTAACAACATTATCATAGCAAGTATGATGCAAAGCAGATATACGGTTGCTTATGTATCATATTTGAAGAATTTTAGGTTAAGCCCACCCAAGTCATTAATATGCATGGTATCACCACCAAAACCAATAAGGCACATCCACAGATCATGAGCTATCTATGACTCGCATGTCTTAAATCCAGTTTATCATTCTTTAGATATTGTGATTACAAGCTCTTTTTAGCAAAATCATATTAAGCCCCGCCCACTATGCATACTAATGAAATTTACCTTTTTTATACCATGAACATGTAACAGCAAACATCATAACTGTACCAAATATGAAACAAAACATATGTGGCTGTTATAATATAAGCATTTCAGACTTTTTGCATTAAGCTCCACCTACTCATTAATATGCATGACATCACCACCCAAAAAAATAGGGCACATCTACAGACCTGGGAAATCTGTGTATGACAGTTTTTTAGATATCGTGTTTACAAGCTCTTTTCAGCAAAATCATATAAAATGCCTGTGAAATTCAAATTTGTTATGCACTAGCTAACATCATAACTGTACCAAAATGAGATAAAACAAACGGTTGTTTTATGAGCATTTAAAGATTTGTACATTAAGCCCAGAACATGTCCAAAAACAACATCTACGGACCATGAGCTAACATCATAACTTCAGATACACATACACACACACATACACGCTACCATGACCACATATGCTCCTCTTGCTATCGCATCCGAACCAAAAATGCTGGGCACATTGAAAGCCTGTTGGTGTCACACTGATAAAATATTGGTCACATTTACAAAATTTTTGTTAAAAAAGTTGGGTCAAATTGACATAAAGTTGGTCACATTTACTAAAAAGTTGGTCATATAGATAAAAAGTGGGTTAACTATCAGAATTTGAAAACTTCAGGTTTCCACAAATTTTGTGACATCTTGGTTACATTTACACCAAAAACAGACCATCTGTACACTCCCCCTCCTCCCTCAACGAACATGTGTACACTCCAAGTATTAACCCTCTAACCCACCAAGGGCACTAAAATCTTTATAACGCATACACCCTGTGCTACAAACTTCCTAATGCGTCAAAGAAACAAGAGAGCCAAGTTTAAACCAACAATAATTATCATCAACCCCAAAAAATGGACAAAATCGATCGTTAATTGATTGAAAAATGGATGCATGAACTTACAGAGAGCACATCCACACAGTCGCTTCCATCTGATTCCAAACCAAATTCAACAAATGCAATGCGGAAGCAGTTGCCCATGGGGTTGTTGATGGTGTACGTGCACTCAGCATATTCCGAATATGGATCAGGGAAGTTTGGACTTCTAACCTGGGTCAGAGACTCGTTGATGTACCTGTCACATGCTGAGAGGGGTCAAATTAGTCAAAAAGAAAGGGAAATTACGTTTGGGTAATGACAATTGAAATAATTTGTGATAACAACTTAGGGTTGCCACTGTTCATTTTTCTTGGTGCCTGATCATTTTCCTAATTTGTTTTAAGTATAAATAGCCTATGATGTCATATTACGTCAAGGGATGATTTTTTACTCTAAATTATGTGACAACCCCTATGAAGTGAAAAAGGACAATGCATGATCATATAATGAAAGTCATTTCAGTTGTGACATGTTGTATTCTAAGGACCACAATTATCCAATTGATTCAAGTACTGGGAAGCCAGTCAATCGCAGGTCATGTACTGCAAAGCCAGTTAATAGCAGGTCACATACTGGGAAGCCAGTCAATTGCAGGTCACGTACTGGAAAGCCAGTCAATTGCATGTCAAGTATTGGGAAGCCAGTCAATTGCAGGTCAAGTACTGGGAAGCCAGTCAATTGCAGGTCAAGTACAGGGAAGCCAGTCAATTGCAGGTCATGTACTGGGAAGCCAGTCAATTGCATGTCAAGTACTGGGAAGCCAGTCAATTGCAGGTCAAGTACTGGGAAGCCAGTCAATTGCAGGTCAAGTACTGGGAAGCCAGTCAATTGCAGGTTATGTACTGGGAAGCCAGTCAATTCCAGGTCAAGTACTGAGAAGCCAGACAATTCCAGGTCAAGTACTGGGAAGCTAGTCAATTGCAGGTCAAGTACTGGAAGGCCAGTCAATTGCAGGTCAAGTACTGGGAAGCCAGTCAATTGCAGGTCAAGTACTAGGAAGCCAGTCAATTGCAGGTCAAGTACTGGGAAGCCAGTCAATTGCAGGTCAATTGCAGGTCAAGTACTGGTACTCATTTTATAGCTTCGTGGACTGGAGCAAAAAGTCTTGCTCAATAACACAATGCATTTATGATGGGAGTTAACAATTTTATTTATTTTCATATGACCAGAACTCCTTACCCACTTAAGTTACTGCTCCCCCATAAATAAGTTCTCCTAACTACAAAAAATATTTATAAAACATGTATATACTGTACATGATCACTTTCATAAACAATGAAATATGACAAAGCTTGATGAAGAGAGTCCATTACATAACTTACATGGACATTCTGGTAAATCCTCGCATGGTATCAATTCTGGTGGCATTTCATCAGCATTGCAGAGTGAAGGATCTGCTGCTGTTCCCGTGGTGATTTCTACACACACAACGCTTCGCTCACGAACTGCCTCATCACCACAAGTCCTTGAGCACTGAGGCAGCAAAAAAACAAAAAAACACAACTTTGTAAAGGTCTATGGAAATTTAGGACAAATTCTATATTGATTAATCAGAGTGGATCAGATTTGAATTTTGAAAATAGCATTAATTTTTTGTTTTTGATTTATTGCTGATCAAATTTTGATCAACCTTAACTTTATGTTAAAATTGTGATATTACGATTGGTCTATGGACATATATCAGTGTTTGAACTTTGAAAACAGCACTTTTAGTTTTTAATCAATCTTTAACTCAAGTTAAAATTGTGCTGTACCACTCATTGAGCAGACGATACCACTCATTGAGCAGACGATGCCACTCATTGAGCAGACGATGCCACTCATTGAGCAGACGATGCCACTCATTGAGCAGACGATGCCACTCATTGAGCAGACGATGCCACTCATTGAGCAGACGATGCCACTCATTGAGCAGACGATGCCACTCATTGAGCAGACGATGCCACTCATTGAGCAGACGATGCCACTCATTGAGCAGACGATGCCACTCATTGAGCAGACGATGCCACTCATTGAGCAGACGATGCCACTCATTGAGCAGACGATGCCACTCATTGAGCAGACGATGCCACTCATTGAGCAGACGATGCCACTCATTGAGCAGACGATGCCACTCATTGAGCAGACGATGCCACTCATTGAGCAGACGATGCCACTCATTGAGCAGACGATGCCACTCATTGAGCAGACGATGCCACTCATTGAGCAGACGATGCCACTCATTGAGCAGACGATGCCACTCATTGAGCAGACGATGCCACTCATTGAGCAGACGATGCCACTCATTGAGCAGACGATGCCACTCATTGAGCAGACGATGCCACTCATTGAGCAGACGATGCCACTCATTGAGCAGACGATGCCACTCATTGAGCAGACGATGCCACTCATTGAGCAGACGATGCCACTCATTGAGCAGCGATGCCACTCATTGAGCAGACGATGCCACTCATTGAGCAGACGATGCCACTCATTGAGCAGACGATGCCACTCATTGAGCAGACGATGCCACTCATTGAGCAGACGATGCCACTCATTGAGCAGACGATGCCACTCATTGAGCAGACGATGCCACTCATTGAGCAGACGATGCCACTCATTGAGCAGACGATGCCACTCATTGAGCAGGCGATGCCACTCATTGAGCAGACGATGCCACTCATTGAGCAGACGATGCCACTCATTGAGCAGACGATGCCACTCATTGAGCAGGCGATGCCACTCATTGAGCAGACGATGCCACTCATTGAGCAGACGATGCCACTCATTGAGCAGACGATGCCACTCATTGAGCAGACGATGCCACTCATTGAGCAGACGATGCCACTCATTGAGCAGACGATGCCACTCATTGAGCAGACGATGCCACTCATTGAGCAGACGATGCCACTCATTGAGCAGACGATGCCACTCATTGAGCAGACGATGCCACTCATTGAGCAGACGATGCCACTCATTGAGCAGACGATGCCACTCATTGAGCAGACGATGCCACTCA
This sequence comes from Chiridota heheva, assembly GCA_020152595.1. Taxonomy (NCBI): domain Eukaryota; kingdom Metazoa; phylum Echinodermata; class Holothuroidea; order Apodida; family Chiridotidae; genus Chiridota; species Chiridota heheva. The sequence continues at coordinate 90,040 of JAIGNY010004514.1, forward strand.
TTGAGCAGACGATGCCACTCATTGAGCAGACGATGCCACTCATTGAGCAGACGATGCCACTCATTGAGCAGACGATGCCACTCATTGAGCAGACGATGCCACTCATTGAGCAGACGATGCCACTCATTGAGCAGACGATGCCACTCATTGAGCAGACGATGCCACTCCTTGAGCAGACGATGCCACTCCTTGAGCAGACGATGCCACTCCTTGAGCAGAGCAGACGATGCCACCCTTGAGCAGGCGATGCCACTCAATGAGCAGACGATGCCACTCATTGAGCAGACGATGCCACTCATTGAGCAGACGATGCCACTCATTGAGCAGACGATGCCACTCATTGAGCAGACGATGCCACTCATTGAGCAGACGATGCCACTCATTGAGCAGACGATGCCACTCATTGAGCAGACGATGCCACTCATTGAGCAGACGATGCCACTCATTGAGCAGACGATACCACTCATTGAGCAGACGATACCACTCATTAAACAGACGATACCACTCATTGAGCAGACGGCTTAAAATTCAAGTTCAGCCTGCAATACACCAGTTCGCAGTTCCGTCTGCCACTTTAAGTTGCCAGTAAACAAACAATTTTCCCTATTGACTGTAACGAAAACAAATTTTTAAAGTCACTTTGTTTAAATTTCTGTCTCTTCGATTTTTTCCTTTTCTTAATATGTTATGTAACTTTAGAGCATTCTAGGTAATATAAAGTCATCGGGAAAATCCATGTCATCCTAACACAGAAAGTGAAATTTTAGGCTGATTTTATAACCTTAGGCCATATACAATGTGCATATTTCTTAATAACGCGCAATAATACTACACGTGTACAAGAACGTATTTTGCTGTGCGCTCATCGTATGTTTACTTGCTGTGCGCTCATCTGGTTTGTTTACTCCCAACTTAAAGGTAAAACGTACTTGTGCGCATGAGGAGACTGGAACTGTGAACTATTGTGTATACAACATAAATATGGTGCCGCAATACAGCCATATACCTTCTCAACTCAATTCTTATTTTCTTTGTTTCATTTAACAAATGAGTATTATCAATATTACATTAAAGTAGTTTCATTTGTTAAATCTCTTTGCTTAAACGAAATACTAAATAGGAATTATTCAACATAATATACATGTACATAATTTGCAACGCTATACAATTTTTTACTCTATTCAACTTCAATTGCTAAAAAATTGACTTCTCAAAATAATTGACACTTCAGTGATAAAGCTTTATTTTCAGGTCACCTTTTTCTCCATCGTTTGGAAAATAATTCTCCATTTTCCTTTGATGCTACCAGATAACATAGCAACAATTACATTTGCATTTCTCTTACACTTACTAAATTCTGTTTCATTACTTTCTTGACATATTTAATGGTTTTTAAGCCACCAAATCCCAGGCAAAATATAATAGAATACATAAGGACATCAGGAATGTGAGGATGTGACATCACAACTAGTCTGAATTCAGTCGTTTCTACACAAATGATACCAAACTTTAAACTTGAATATCTCCTTAACAGAATAAGATTTTTGAATACTTCCTTCACTCTTTTGTAAATCCTCTTTCATATAAGATGAACTTTCTGAACTAATCCTTTAGCCCATAATCATTAACCTAGTCCATAATCATTAATCTAGCCCATAATCATTAACCTAGCCCATAATCATTAACCTAGCCCATAATCATTAACCTAGCCCATAATCATTAACCTAGCCCATAATCATTAACCTAGCCCATAATCATTAACCTAGCTCATAATCATTAACCTAGCCCATAATCATCAACCTAGCCCATAATCATCAACCTAGCCCATAATCATCAACCTAGCCCATAATCATCAACCTAGCCCATAATCATCAACCTAGCCCATAATCATCCACCTAGCCCATAATCATCCACCTAGCCCATTATCATCCACCTAGCCCATTATCATCAACCTAGCCCATTATCATCAACCTAGCCCATTATCATCAACCTAGCCCATTATCATCAACCTAGCCCATTATCATCAACCTAGCCCATTATCATTAACCTAGCCCATAATCATTAACCTAGCCCATAATCATTAACCTAGCCCATAATCATTAACCTAGCCCATAATCATTAACCTAGCCCATAATCATTAACCTAGCCCATAATCATTAACCTAGCCCATAATCATTAACCTAGCCCATAATCATTAACCTAGCCCATTATCATTAACCTAGCCCATTATCATTAACCTAGCCCATTATCATTAACCTAGCCCATAATCATTAACCTAGCCCATAATCATTAACCTAGCCCATAATCATTAACCTAGCCCATAATCATTAACCTGGCTCATAATCATTAAGCTAGCTCATTATCATTAAGCTAGCTCATTATCATTAACCTAGCCCATAATCCTTAACCTAGCCCATTATCATTAACCTAGCCCATTATCACTAACCTAGCCCATAATCATTAACCTAGCCCATAATCATTAATCTAGCCCATCATCATTAATCTAGCCCATCATCATTAATCTAGCCCATCATCATCAACCTAGCCCATCATCATTAACCTAGCCCATCATCATTAACCTAGCCCATAATCATTAACCCAGCCCATAATCATTAACCTAGCCCATAATCATTAACCTAGCCCATAATCATTAACCTAGCCCATAATCATTAACCTAGCCCATAATCATTAACCTAGCCCATAATCATTAACCTAGCCCATAATCATTTACCTAGCCCATCATCATTAACCTAGCCCATCATCATTAACCTAGCCCATAATCAGTAACCTAGCCCATAAACATTAACCTAGCCCATAATCAGTAACCTAGCCCATCATCATTAAGCTAGCCCATCATCTTTAAGCTAGCCCATAATCATTAACCTAGCCCATAATCATTGACCTAGCCCATAATCATTAACCTACCTCACCAAACTCTCCAACATCATATGCATATGCCGTTGGACACTCTATAAAGGTAACGAAAGCCCTGAAACCAGATCCAGTCTCAGTATTGTTATCACTGACAAATCCAATTATACCAGCCTGCCCATAAGTCACAATCGGTTGGTCAAAAGCTCCACTTTGTCCACACAAAACTCGGCTACGGTATGGAAAGTCCAGATCTTGATACTATCGAAACACAGAAGAGAAAATTGGAATAGCGTCACAAAGTATAAAAGAGCTTTCAACAAATTACTGATTGAAATCAATTGGTACTAGAAAGTACTGGAAAAAGAATTGGATAATCTAAATGTATTGCCAAAATGTGTATTTATAGAAAGTACTAGAAAAATAATTTTTTAAAGTATTGTAAATAAAAGTTGTAAAAAAAAAGACCGGAAAAATAATTGGGTTCTCAAAAAATGTATAGGGAAAATAAAGGGTAAACATAAAGACCTGGTGAAAATAAATGGATTGCAAAATGTATTGCAAAACAACTGCTTGTTAGAATGTGTTGTAAAACAACTGGTTATCCAAGGTTTTGTCAAACAGTTGGTTATCAAAATGTATTGCTAAAACAAGATTGTCAAAAGGTATTGTCTAAAGATTATAAAGTAATTGGTTGTCAAAAGGAATTGTGAAACAATTGGTTGTCAAAATGTATTGTCAAACAACTGGTTTTCAAAAGGTATTGTCAAACAACTGGTTATCAAAAGGTATTGTCAAACAACCGATTGTCAAAATGTACTGCCTAAATATTGTAAAACAATTAGTTGTCAAAAGGAATTGTGAAACAATTGGTTATCAAAAGGTATTGTCAAACAAGTGGTTATCAAAAGGTATTGTCAAACAAGTGGTTATCAAAAGGTATTGTCAAACAAGTGGTTATCAAAGATACTTTCAAACAACTGCAAAATGTATTGTGAAACAACTGGTTGTCAGAAGGTATTGCAAAATATGATTTGAAAAATTCCAAATGAGATCTGGAAGTCAGGGAGGCTATCCTATCTATGCTACCACCCTACAGGTCCAAATACTTTTGGAACTTAATGACACATCACAAACTTAGGATAGATTTGAATGCAAGTTACAACTTACAAATAAGTAATCATTATCACATTCTTCGCCAAGAACCATTGATTCATTTCTGGGCCCTTCCGTGTCCAGAGACAAGATGAAGAAACTAACACACTGGTCAGACGTGGAGTTGGCATAGTAATAGCATTCTTGGTTGGCTGGGTAGTTCATTGGATAATCTGGTGAAGTAATCTCCACATTGCTTTCCATGATGACCTGGTCACATGCTATACAAAGAGAAGTTTCTTTAAATGTTTGAAAGCTTTACATGAAATGTGATGAAATGACTCAGTTTGAGATTATGAAGCAGTGGTAGCACCAGAATTTGGAAGCCAGGGGAAAGAGAGGGGCAGCTTTACCTAATGGAAAAAATGTGCAATAATTTATTCTAATATATAGCCCATACAAAAAAATTCAACTTGAGGACAATCATCAACAAAGAAACAACACGTAAGTTTTTTTATTTTCCGTGAAAAAATAAATAATCGGGTACTTCAAATATACAAATAGAGTACATGAACAATATAGAACTCAATTGAACAAAACATTTTGAAACTCACTTGGACATGCAGGGAATGAGCACTGCATTGTGGCTTCAGGCTTAGGGTCATTGCAAAATGATTCAGCTACATCTTCTCCTGTCATCAAGCGGACACAAAGCACCTGCCTTGACTGAACACCGTTACCACAAGTCACGTCACACTACCGACAGAAAATGTTGATACAATTTTTATTAAACAAGTGTGGCTAACGAGAGGAGCTATTAGTAAATGTAATCCTTTGTCGGGAAATTTGGACGATTACGTTATGATTTCTCTGAATCACAATTCTACTTAGTTTTCCATTTTTTGCAAAGTATAATCCTAGATTTTTAATTTTTCTTAAAGAAAGCAAGAAGGATATTTGACCATTTGGTTTCAAATTAAACACAATTTTGTTGCTATCCATTTCTACATTTCATCCTAAACTTCCCGAGAGTGTGTGTGTGTGTGTGTCTGATAGGGACGTAATCATATGTTGATTTTAGATATGTTGATATGTTGGTTTTGGTTCTTTTCTCCCCATCAAAAATTTGCTACCTACCCTTCACAATCCACTCACTTTTAACCCCCTAGTCCCATGCATAACCCCTACTGAACCCACAATCCCATCAAACAGCCATAATCTTCCAACTACCAGCCATCTTCTCTCCACCAGTAGAACAAGCCTTATGGTTAAAAACAATTCAAATGAAACTTACCCCACTAAACTCAGTGACAACATAGCCAAATGTTGGGCATGAAACAAACTGAAGGAACAAGTTGAAGCCATCTTCGGTCACATCGGCATCTGTGATAAAGGTCAGGGTCACATTTCCTGTTCGAGACAACCACGGACTGGGACGAACTCCACCCGTGAAGGAAGCATCAAGAACATCGTAGCCGTCATCTGAAATCTGAGTTAGAGGAAATGCGTTACTACACCAGCAACTTTTAAACAAACTAGTGGAATCTTTGAAACACGAGTGGGTGACTGGCCCACCACATTACCTCCCATCACTGGAAGGCCAGAGTTTTCTGCCACAGGATTTCAAACCCTTGGACAACTGCAATGACCAGGAGGCTCATCTGTTCAGGTTTAAAAGTCTTACCTTCTTTTCCTTCTCCTAGACAAGCTGCCTTACAGGACTATGAGTCTTAAAATCATTATGCCCATGTTGGGGAAACTATGTCATCATGCACAAGATTTTGATATATAATTGAACAAAATGGCAGCCTCCATGTTTCAACTTCAAACCTGAATAACTAGAGATTTTTAACCTACTTTGATGAAAGTGTTTGCTATTTTCATGCTTTATATAGCATATTTAGTTTTTTGTTGTTTTTTCTTTCCCCTTTATACCCTTATCTGCCACCTAGCACAAAGTTGATAGGTACGGTAAGATAAGTCTGTACATGCCAATCTCAAGAAACTATTCCACTGGCAAGAGTTTCATCCACACTGTAGTATGAAACAGTCACCCAGATTTTGTTGTTGGAGAGACAAAGGGGCCCAGTCCTTCAAGACTCGGTGTTGTTGGAGAGACAAAGGGGCGCAGTCTGTCAAGACTCTGTGTTGTTGGAGAGACAAAGGGGCCCAGTTCTTCAAGACTTGGTGTTGTTGAAGAGACAAAGGGAAAGGGGCCCAGTCCTTTAAGACTCGGTGTTGTTGGAGAGACAAAGGGCCCAGTCCTTCAAGACTTGGTGTTGTTGAAGAGACAAAGGGGCCCAGTCCGTCAAGACTCGGTGTTGTTGGAGAGACAAAGGGGCCTAGTCCTTCAGACAAAGGGGCCCAGTCCTTCAAGACTCGGTGTTGTTGGAGAGACAAGTGCATCATCACCTTCTCTCAGCACAATTGCAGAAGATTATGTCCATCTCATTTCTAACCCGCTGGCTGTGAGCCATTGATTGGCCCATGAGGAGTTCTCATAGTGCCTTGTTGTACATATTTGTACTTGACCTGGTTTTAGTTCATGTCTTATTGTTCACCTTAGCATTTTATATATAAAATATTTGAAAATATTAATTAAAAAAATGCCTGGAAAAAAAATGTACTACATTTTCTTTTAATATATATAAAAAAAAAAAACGTTTTTGACTTACTTCTAGCGAGTCGCTCTCATCAACGTCAAACACAAGGAATGAGAGGCGTATGCAACCATCAGGGTTGTAGATCGAGTACTTGCACCTCATGTTGTTTTCATAGTTATCTCCCGGATAATTAGGACTAGGGATCAGCGTATTTGACACGGTAAATGATGCATCGCATGCTATGTTAAGAACAATAAGGTTTTTTTATTTCTTAATAATAATAAAACTAAAATGATGCTTATGGCGCTTTGCAAAAACAACCAACAACAAATAGAAATTATAAATGAAAAAAAGTCAAACAAAAAGATTCAAGAGAATATGTCCAAGAAAAAGTTAAATTTAAATTCTTTTTGAATGTTGCAAGGCTGCCGGCAAGTCTCACCGGTAGTGGTAGACTGTTCCACACATTTAAAGCACCAACCGAGAAAGATCTGTGGCCCCCACTGGTTTCTGGAACCTCACTTTTGACGAAGTCTTTGTTAAGAAGAACACAGATATCGGTGCATAGGGGTCTACAAGGTGAGATAAATAAACTAGTGCAATACTGCTCTAAAAGTACTACTTTAAACCAAAAGACTCTTCCAACTGGAACCAGTGTAAGTCTTTCAGAACTTGTGTAATGTGAGCGCCTTCTTTAGTGCAGGTGACCAGTCTCGCTGCAATGATCTGAATTCGCTAAAGGCCGTTGAGTTGTGTTTTGTTAATGCCATTGAGGAGGGAGTTTTCTACATCAAACTTTGATGTTATGAATGCATGCAACAATCATTTCAGCCGTTTCTTTGTTCATATGTGTGCGAATGTGTTTCTGACATACATGCTGCTCTACAAAACGTATTAATTGAATAAATGCCTCGATAAATTCACCCGCTTGGGTAGCAGGGTATTTACTAGATTTACTTAAGTCAATTTATGTATAACTTTGCAAATTAATTATATTTATTTATTGACTTAAGTATCATAGATCTTTAAAAGAATATTTCTGTGAATTTTCATGCGCATTTATATGTTTGAGGACGATTAAAGTTTGTTTGTTTGATGAGGGCTTAAAGGCACTGTGACAACAAGGGTCAAATTGTGCTTGAGGGGTTGGATCATTCCAGAGGTAGAAAAGGAAGATTATAGAAAAAGTCTGAGAGAAAGGCAGGGATTAATAGCCGGGACCGAAAGAGGAAGTGCAGCAGTGTAAAAAAAGGGGGAAAGGTAAAAGTAGGTGGGGGATGGGGCAGGAGGATTAAATATGGTTGTAAAGGGAGGTATGGTGAAGGAAGGAGATAATTTTATGAGTTGTGAGGGGTGAAGGAAAACCTGGGCAGGTTATACAGGGGCAGGCAAGGAGGACATGGTAGATGGTGAGGGGCAGTGGCAATTATTGCAGAGGGGTGGGGAAGCCAGTAAGGAGGTTGGAGTGAGTGAGGTGGGTGTGGCCTATATTAAGGTGGGTAATGTTGACTTTGTCTAATCGGGAAGAAACTATTATAGAAACAAACAGGTGAAAAACCATGTCGATATGGAATTCCGTTTAGGAGAAATTACCTTTTACAGATTTCACTCTTGTGTTGGAAAGACCAATATAGTGTACATGTCTAAGACAATTTTACATATGTATCTCTATGAAAAAACATTTTATTTTTCTCTTGATAGGAGTATGGGGTAATGAACAGATGAGCAAAGTGTACTCTTGTAAAGTGCATGTTATACCCCATCTTAATAACTAAACAAAAAATGTTTCCTGCAACTTAGAAAGAGGCAATTAATTTTCAGAGACACAGAAACATGGCCTTAGATCTGCCAGTATGACACCACACTTTACTCTGCAAGGTACTTTTTCAACACACTGGGGAAGTGCACATGATACCCCAGTGAAGTGCATATTATAACCCATCTCACTAATAAAACCAAAAAATGTTTCCAATGACTTAAGGAATAGGCAAATAATCTTCAAAGAAATGCATACAAAATTGTCTTGGAAGTGATGACATCACACGATAAATTATGAAAGTCCAAAAAGAAAATTTCTTTTAAAAAGTTTTTACGAGAAAAATTCGGATTTCTTTTTTCTTTTCTTTTTTTCAAAAATAATTTTCTTAAATTTCCTTTGAGTTTGTATCACTACAAGGTTGGTTTATATGAATGCTAAGGGAATTAACTTTTCAATAAAAAAGAAGCCAAAATGAAGAAAATATCAACATAAATATGCAAATTTGCAAGGCCAATTTTTTTGAGCTTGTATTTTTTCTTGTGAATAATGAAAATGGAGGATATTTTTACATATTCAAATTGTGAACTTTCCTTTCCAGTGATACCAGTCTAAAAAATTTGTCTCAATGCAAAACATGCAAAAACACTATAAACAAAAAAATTACTAATCACTGCTGTAATTACTCGTAAAAAACAAACCCGCGCACATGGCCGGAATTTGAACCAGGGGCGTGCACGTTGCCAGCTCACACACTATCCATGACACCAGATTGCCTACGTTTCAATATATGGGTTTGTTTTTTGACTTAAATATTGGCATTAAGAAAGCAGGGGTAGTTGCTATTTTTGTTTTAATTGAATGTACGTGATGTAAGCTTCATCACATTATTTTTGGGTGTGCTGTAGGTGTACTGTGATCCAGAATTATGATTTTTTTCAAAATTTTGTTTCAAAAAGATTAAAAATCATCAAATTTTGCTCACTTTTGCCAAAAAAGAAATTGGTGATAACAGCAGACAAAATTGAAGAGGAATTGGATAATTTGATGTCTTGACAGTTGTTACAGCTTTTCAAGCAAAAGTTAGTTCTGGAAGTATGGCAAGTAAGCTTTTGAGGAAAAAAATCGTTTTTTTATTTTATTTTGTGCATTTTGTTTCTTTTTTTTTTCTTTCTCCATTTTAATCCATTTTTTCTCATAATTCTTTAAGATAACCTCATCAAAAAGTTACATTTACTGAAAAAACTATTCGAGCTCTTTCAAATGATACCAGGATCACTGTTGTGGGCCTATTTGACGAAGCAAAATATATTTTTTTAAAGTGTCTGTCCAATCAGTCGTGTCACAACGGCGTGGGTATTAAAGTGTTAAGGTCAAAATATCTTGCCTATTTCATTTGTCACATTAAGATGATGGCTGGACAACAAATAAATGCAACCAAATCTCACTGATAAATATTTGTTACGAGAACCATTCCAAAAGCCTTTCACGTTAATCAATGTTATCAGTCTTCGTCAAGTCTGACTGACATAAGTGAAGGTCACCTTTTCAGTCCCCATGAGATGAGGGAAAATTACCAATATCATCTTATAATTTCAGTATCATCATGTGGCTGCTGCAATCGGTGATTCAATTTGGCTTCGTTTGTTGATGTTTAACGGCACAGCGACAGTTAGAGCCAATGTGCCAAGAGGGTCTTAATAAATACTGGTGTAAGAGTTAGGATAGTAAGGAGATGGAAGGTTTGTAAGAGATAAAGGTGAAAGGTTGAATGTGGGAGAAAAATTTAGGTGAAAAGAAAGGGGTGTGTAAGGTTAAATGTAGAAAGGGAGGAGGGGATGAGATTATATGTGGTGGAACAGGTTGTTGTTTTAGAGGAAGTTGATGTTTGAGGAAGAATTGTTTTCGAATAGGTCCAAGATTGAGGAGAGTGAAAAGAGAAGAGTTCTGGTATAGGGGACAGGTTAAGAAAATATGCTTGATGGAGAGATCGATGTTGCTAGTGGGGCAGAGAGGGCAGGGGAGCAGGATACGAGATGGGAGTGAGTAAGAGAAGAGTGGCCAAAGCGGATGCGGGTGACAACGATGTCTTCACTGTGGTTGCGACTATGCAGAGAGGTGTTAGTCCAGACTTTGAGTTTGATGGTGTGAAGTTTATTACTGGTTTCGTAATTCCAGTAATTTTGCCACATTTTGTTGATGTAATTAGAAATGAGGAGACTAAGGTCTGAGTGTGGAATAGAAAACGGAGAGATGTTATTTGACAGAGCTTTGATGGCAGCTGTTGGCTCTCTCGATGCCAGGGATGCCGACGTGGCTGGGAATCCAGAAAAAGATATTTTTCTTTTCTAGGAAGGAAAGAGTGTGGAGTTTGTTGAGGATTTGTAGAATGAGAAGGTTGGCCAGAGCATGTTGAGGATACCAGTGAGGACGGATTTAAAGTCAGAGAAGATGAAACAGGGGGAGGGGAGAGAGTTCTATTAGGTTTAAAGCTAGGAGGATGGCCTTCGCCTTGGCAGAGTAGATAGAGGTGCCGTCGGGTAGCCTTGAGGAGAGGTTGAGGCCAGGACAGGTGGCAGCAGCTGCAAAGGAGCCTTCCAATGTGGAGCTGTCAGTGAAGAGAGAGAGTAGTCGTGGAAATGTCTACTGAGTTAAAAGTATTTGGAGAGGAAGAAGGCTATGTTGTGGAGAGCTTTCGTGAAGGAAGAAGAAACACCAAGGTAAACCTTAGGGGGGGTGAATAGTCCAGGTGGGTGTAGGTAGGATGGTGTGTCTGGCAATCGAGAAAATGTTGATGTTGGTTTTGGAGTGGGAGTGCATCCAGATCCCGAAAGGTAAGGGGATGCGTTTCTTGAGATTGAAGAGGTTGGTGAAGGAGGGAGAGTAGATGGAATGGAAGCAAGGGTTTCGTGGGTCAGTGAGGATGCAGAGAGCAAAGGAGAGGCCAGCCTTCATACACCGGAGGTCAAAGGGGAGTTCGTTGACTTCAAAATGGAGACTGGTGATAGGAGAGGTGTGAGTAGCACCAAGGCAAAGCCTTAGGGCAGTGTTCTCAGTAACCTCCAGGTAATTCAAGTAAAATTTGTGGGCGAATGTGAAGATGAAATTGCCATAGTCCAGCCTGGATCTGAAAGGAGCAGTAAAAGATGAGCAGGGTAAGATGATTTGCTCCCCAGTCAGTGCTTGAGAGGACATTGAGGAGATTGAGGATTTTGTGGCATTTGGTTATGAGGGTGATGATGTGGGGGAGATAGAAAAGTTTAGAGTCGAGAGTGATTCCGAGGAAATTGAAACTGCCTGGAGAGTGAAGCGAGAACTGTCTTTACTAGGGATTATGGAATCTTTGGAGACGGGAGATTGGGGTGGAGGAGAAAGGAGTTGTTGTTGTTGAAATGGATGAGAACAGTTTTCTCTGAGAAGTTGAAACCATTGAAGTCACTCCAGTGAGCCAGACTGTCCAGACAGTGTTGTAGGTTATTTTGGAGAGTATGGAAGCATTGGGAGGATGAGTAGGTAGTGACATAGAGGAAGCTTTTGATGTTGGGGGTGAGAGTTTGAATGATGCTCTTAATTTTGAGGATAAACAGAGTGGGGAAGAGGATGCTGCCTTGGAGGACACCCAGATGTTGGGAGTACCTTTGGGAGTAGGTGCTTCCGATACATAATCTGAAGTGGTGGGAGTGGAGAAAGTTCTGGATGAAGGTGGGGAGGAGGTGGGAGGAGGCCTCCGAGGCTGGAGGAGTGAAGGTCTCCGAGGACACCATACCGCCAAGTGGTGTCGATGTCCTTTTCGATGTCAAAGAAGATTGAGATGGCATGATGATTTCTGACGAAGGCTTCACGGATGAAGGTGTCAAAGTTGGAGGATGTGATCCAGGCAATTTCAATTTTTTCTAAAACCATTTTGCATGGGGGAGAGGATGTAGTTCCTCTCGAGGTACCATCAGAGGTACCTGTAGTTGACCATACGTTTCATGATCTTACAGAGGCAGGAGGTAAGAGCAATGGGTCGGTAGATTTTGGGTTTGATCTGTCTTTTGTTAAGTTTTGGGGATTGGGGTGATGTTGGCCTCTCTCCAGGTGTGGGGAAAGAGTTTAGAGGACCACAGGTAATTGTAAATCTTGAGGAGTATTTCTAGAGAGTTCCTGGGGAAATTTTTGAGTAGATTGTAGTGGATACCGTCAGGGCCTTGAGAGAAGGACCCGGATTTTTTTAGGGCAGAGGAGAGCTCGGAGTAGGTGAATGGGAGATTGTAGTTTTACTGATTGTTGGACTGAAAGTTAAGAGGGGTTTTTTTAGCCTTAATTTTCTGGTTCTGGAAGGAGTAAGAAAGATTGTCATTGGGGAGGTATTGCTGAAATATGCAGTCGGTAATGTCTTTGAGCTCGGTGATTTTGGTGTTGTTATGGATGAAGTGAGAGATGTTGTTGGAGGAGCTTTTCCCTTTAAAGTTACAGATCATATTCCAGACCTTGGAGGGGGCAGCCTAAAGATCCAGAGATGAGCCATAGGTTTTCCAGGAGACCATTTTGCTGAGTTTAATGGTCTTCCTGGCTTTAGCTCTGAGAATGCGAAAGTTGTTAAGGTTTTGGGGTGTGAGGTGGGTTTTGAAGAAACGGAGGGCTTTTTTGCAGTCGGTGGTGAACCAGGGTTTAATACCTGGGTGTAAGTAAGTAGGGGAACCATTTTTAAGGAGGCAAAGGTTGTGGTGCTTCAGGAGATTTTTGATGTATTTTCCTCTGACAGTAGAAGCAGAGGAACCCCAAAGTTTGTTTGATGAGGTCTTAACGGCACCACGACAACGAAGGTCAAATTGTGCCTGAGAGGTCAGATCATTTTAGAGGTAGTAAGGAAAGAGACCAGGGGAAGAATGAGAGAAATTCAAGAACAAAAGCCAGAAAGCTGTGATCGAGAGAGGAGGTGCATGGGTAAAACTAAAAACAAAGTAGAGAGGGGGTGGAAGAGGAGGATTAAATATGGTTGTAGAGGGATGCATGCTGAAGGAAGGAGACTATTTTATCTGGAGGATTTTTTTGGAAGAACTCAGCAATTGAGTTGTGGGGAGCGAGAGAAGCTCTGGGAAGGTTGTACAGGGGCAAGCAAGGAGAACGTGTTGGATTGTAAGGATGCAGTGGCAATTGTTACAGAGGGGTTGGGGGAACCAATAAGGAGGTGGGAGGAGTGAGGTGGGTGTGACCAATTCTAAGACGGGTAATATGAACGTTGTCGATACAAGAAAGGTTGTTGATGGTGGATTTGATCGGGATTGTGGGCTGGATAACATGGAGTTTGTTATCAATTTGGAAGTTCCATAAGGTTTGCCAGCGGTCACGAACAAGAGAAGCGATAAGCGGTTTGATGTCAGAGAGGGTTTTGGGAAAAGGGGAAGGGAGGAGGTTAAGGGCAAGCTTAGCGGCTGTATCAGCCCTGTCATTGCCAGGGATGCCAACATGGCTGGGTATCCAGAAGAAAAGAACACTTTTCCTGCAGATGGTGGAAGAAAAGAGTTTCCGGAGGAGGAGGTGGCAGGTGAGGTTATCCCATTTAAGATTGAGTAATGAAGTAAGAACAGCCTTTGAGTCAGAGAAAATGGCAAAGTGACTAAGAGGAGAACCCCAAAGAGGGTTGTGTGTGTTGAAATCACCCGTCAGGATGAAGGACTTGGAAAGTTGGAAGATGAGATCGTCAAGGTGAGAGGGGAGTAAGGGGGAGTTGGGGAGATGTAAAGATTGCAGAAGGTGATGGTTTTGTGGGGGTCGCGAGACAGCAAGTAGCCTGAAGGTCAGACTGGATAGGAATTTGGCTCAAAGGAATATCATTTCTGCTGTAAAGGCTGTCCTGGCGTTTTGGGTGATAAAATGGGATCCTGTGTACCCTGGAATGGGGATGGAGTCGGGAAAAGAGAGAAATGTTTTTTGTAGGCAGATAATGCTGGGCTTGAAGGTAAAGAAGTTCGAGTTCTTTGAAGTTGGCGGAGAGATCGTGACAATTCCATTGTATGATGTCTGCAATTAGAAGTGGTGAGGAGGAAGGGATGGGGGGATGGAGGGGGTGACTCAACACAACAATCTTTATTTTCTATTAAATAATTCCATGTTAGATAGGTGGTACCCAGTTATTTACATCCCTTTCTCAACAGCTAAGGTTATATAGAGATGTCCACACCCATTTGATCAACCAGTTGTAAAGCACTGGTGAATGAACATCGAAACATGACATTGTTTCAGCTGATTTGGGTCCCATACAAATAGCATCAACAACAACAGTGTCAGTTTTTTTTTTTAACTACTGTATTTGTCTCACACCTTCCACCCCCTCCCTACCTTTCCAAAGCTGAGCTGATTTTATGACCACTAGACCAAATAGGTCTTTAATTCTAGGAATACAAAATAAACACTTACATGGACATTCTTCTACACCACCAGAACATGGCATCGTTTCAGCTGGTTTGGGTCCCATACAAAGAGAGTCCAACACAACAGCGTCAGTAACTACATTTCTGCATTCCACAACGCGGGTCTGGACTCCTTCACCACATGTCACCGAACACTAGAATGAAAATTTGTTGGAAGGTTGGATTGCAAAGGTTGGATTGCAAAGGTTGGATTGCAAAGGTTGGATTGCAAAATCTCTTTTTTTGCACAAAAGAGAAAATTGAAATGAAAAGAAATGCATATGTCAAGACCCTTCTTTAAATGTTTAAAACTGACACTAGATTTGATCAGTTTTCAGAAGTAAATTACCCCAGAAGACACTGTTTGTATTGCTGGGTCAGAAACAGGGTTGTGCAACTCTTTACAAGGAGTAACATAAGACTACAGATGATCCTTTCAACATGGCGTCCTGAGGTGCAAGTACAAAGTTAATCATGAAAAGAAATCAACCATTCAAGTCAATTGAGGAAAAAGTTAATGTATTTCAATTTTTTTTGGAGAATTTATCGATAACCACTTTAAAACATTTACTCAATTTCTTGATGTTTCTTTCATAAACGCTAAAATAATTTTACATTCTCTTAATATGAATCTGATTGCAGCAACACCAGAAATTGATCATCTAAGTAAAAAGCTGTTCTTTTGGAAAATGAGCAAAAGAATGAGGCACCAAAGTTGGAGCTACTTTTAAAGCCTTCTTTTTTGCTGTACATCAAAATCTCCAAAATGTGATCAAACATCTTGAAAAAAATTGAAAGTATGTTCCCATTATATTCCTTAGGTTCATTTCAATCTATAATTCAATTATTTAGTACCCTACGCAATTGGTTCTTGTCAAATTTCCAAAATCATACAGACAAAATTATCAAACAATCACATGAGGTGCGCATGGTGTCTAATTGAAAAAAGAGTGTTTTTCAAGAAAATTATATAGGAAGCACGTAAAGTATGATTATATTTCATAGATATGTATGATAACATTTTATAGATAAGTGAACTATGCAGAGTGTACATAACAGGTTGCATATGTAGAACAACATGAACACTTCACTTTAATCAACTTTAATGCCAATCTCTGTTGTTGTACATCCGTATACATTATTATTTTGTGAATTATTATATAAACTTCTTAAGCAAAAGTGATCACAGTCTGTATGTTTTGAAAGTTATGATTTTGTACATATATCTGAGAGAACAATAAAACACTTGCAAAACAAAAAAAACACTGGAAATCAGGCTGGATTACAGGAATTCAATGCTGTACTACAATATTTAAAGATACACACAAACAGAAAGACTAGCAAAATACAATTCACTTACCGGTGAAAAATCACTGCCACTATAGGCAAAAGCTGGACAATCCATAAAGGCAGCGAAGACTGAAAATCCTGCCGCAGATACTTCATCATCAGAAACAAACGTCAACTTGACATTGTTGGAACTAGATAACCAGACGTCTGGGTATTCTCCGGCACACTGTTTCAAGTCCAATAATGGGTTGTCCAAGTCTTGAAACTTGAGTTTCACAAAAGAGAAAACATAAACAAGTAAATCAATTGAGACAAACAGGGGATAATCAATTAAGACAAACAGGGGATAATCAATTGGGACAAACAGGGGATAATCAATTGGGACAAACAGGGGATAATCAATTAGGACAAACAGGGATTGTAATTAGTTTTTCACATTACAGGATGAAAGGAGTTTCATACACTTCTGTGTCATATTACATTAATAAAGTAATAATGTATCAGAGTATTATTATCTTATCAGCCACATAATGTAGGAATGAGATATTGTAGTCATTTTGTTAAATAGGCAAATAACTGCCTATACCTCCTACACTACATGGCTAACCCCCTTGATATTAGGGGGGGCTGGTGGTGCCAACCATGGGGTCTAATATAATGACCTCATATAAGGGGTTAGGGGTCATAAGTTTTTGGAACGGGGCAAAATCTGGTGATTTTTGCATCTGTCCATGTGTTTGTGTGGGTGTGTGCGCGCATGTGTGCATATGCAACAATTAATTTTGTATCGCTTACAACTAAAAAAAGTGTAGGATGGGTACCCCTAGCCTGGAAATTTTGTCTCCAATGTTTTGAGGTTTAAAGGTCACAGGTCAAATGGTTTTTGGTAATGGCTGTATTTTTAAAGAAATTACTTGGTATCTTTACAAATTGCATAGGTGGGCAGGGTTTAACATTCTTACAAAACTTACAAATAATTGGAGGTCAAAAGTCATGGGTCAAAGGTCAAATAAGTGATTTTTATGCAAAATTTTGCACCATTTAAAAATTAAAACAAACTTCAAAACCTATTTTTACCACCCTATGTTGTACCATGATACCTTGGTAAATGGATTTGTGTCCTGTAGACTCTAGGGTCAAAAGCTATTGACAACTTTTCACCATTTTCCCCTATAATTATGGAATGGTGAGCATGAATGGTGTCATACAGTAAGGTACGATAAATAAGAACAATTTCAGATGTTATTTCAGTGATTAAACCAAGGGTCAGAGGTCAAATATGTGATTTTAGGGGGTAATTATGTACCAATTTGAACATTTTTGTGCCACTTTAAATTCCGAAAGTCCAAGACCAATACCAATCCTATGTTTGTATCATGATACTGTGGTACATAAACTTGTGTCCTGTAAAGATTGGGGTCAAAGGTCACAGAGCTAGTTACCCCTTTCAACCATTTCCCCCAGCTTTGGAATGAGTAAGTGATCCGAGCGTGGTGGACAGTGTCATATAGTAGGGTAAGATAAATACCAACGAATTTCAGATGTTGTTTTGGTTGTTAGGGTCAAAGATGCAATTTTAGGGGTTATTATGTCTCCAAGGTTTTGGGGTACAAAGGTCAAAGGTCAAATGAAACAACTTCTTTTTTTTATCTTTTGAAGGAATTACTTGGTATCTTTAGAAATTCCATAGGTGGGTAGGGTTTAACATTCTAACAAAAATATATAATAATTGGAGGTCAAAGGTCTTGGGTCAAAAATCAAATAAGTGTTTTTATGCAAGTTTTTGCGCCATTTTAAATTAAAAATGTACAAGACCTATACCACCCCTATGTTGTATCATGATACATACCTTGGTACATGAATTTTTATCCCGTAGACTCTGGGGTCAAAAGGTGAAAGAGCTGTCGACTACTTCTCATCATTTTCCCCTATAATTATGGAATGCTACATATGACGTGAGCATGAATTGTATCATACAGTAGCAGTAGGGTAAGATCAAATGTGAACAATTTCAGATGTTATTTCAGTTATTAGGATGAAGGGTCAGAGGTCAGATATGTGATCCTAGGAGGTAATTATGTACATTTTTGTGGCAAAATTCACAGAGCTATAGTGACCTTGTTAGTAATGTCCCACAATTTGCTGTATGCTTACAGTGATGAGATCAGCCCCAATTTGCGGTATGCTTACAGTGATGAGATCAGTGGATGAAATCAGCAACTCCATGGATTGCTTTCTTGTTGTATT
The DNA here is from genome assembly GCA_020152595.1 of Chiridota heheva. Lineage (NCBI taxonomy): Eukaryota > Metazoa > Echinodermata > Holothuroidea > Apodida > Chiridotidae > Chiridota > Chiridota heheva. Next base: position 108,297 of record JAIGNY010004514.1, read on the forward strand.
TTTTATTTATTTTCTTCTCAGGTGAAGGAGGAGGATGATGTGGGTTTTTTTAGTGTTGGTGTTTCTTTTAGTGTTGAGTGTTTTTCGTTATAATTCATAATAAGGTTTACATATATTTCTACATTTACAATTTCTACAATTTCATTGTTGATTTTTGCTTAATTCACCCTGCTTGGTTAGCAGGGGTATTTATAAGAATTATACTTACGTTCTATGCTATAAATATATGCAATCTGGTCTCAGAGACCCGATTCACCGCGGTATACAAACAAAACAAAAAAGCTGCTGCTATAGCACCCTCTGTAGCTCCCGCATTGCAACATGTATTTACTAAATTACCACCACGGCCTGAACCACAGGGGAGGCAAGAGGGATGCATAGAAGTAAGTATAATTCTTGTAAATACCCCTGCTAACCAAGCCAAGCAGGGTTAATTTACTTCAAATTATACCTTACCTTCTATGCTATAAATATATGCAATCAGATTGCAACCGATTTGATGGGAGGGGGGAAGTCCAGGACTCAAGACTGCTGAACCTCATAAACCACTCCTAAAGGGTACGAGATGTTCAAACTCTAACAAGTTTCACGCGTCCGAGGCAATTAGAGGGGAAAATGGTACATCTTAACATACAAACTACATGAATGTAAGGAGAAAAGAGTATGCTAGCTTCACTTAGTGGCTGGTCTTGTTCCATCTTGACAAGGACTGTTCTTGCTACGTTCCCCTGATCCTCAGGTATGTCTATCAAGTAGGCTGACACAAGTAGCAGGTGTCTTCCATACTGCTGTGCTCATTATCTCATCAATAGGTACCCCCTGAAAAGGGCTTTGGATGCACGGCTAGTCCGCACACTTAGTATGCCTTCGCACTCTCACTGCTTAGCAGGGCCGTGAAGTTAAACATGATTGCCTGCACAATCCAACGTGAAATGGTGTCCCGTGACACCGTGTGGTGTGGTTTATGTAACAAAACAAAAAGTTCTTTATGAGTCACCCAAAGTGACTTAGTACTTATTATAATATTTCAGACAGTAAACTGGGCACCAGACCCTATCCTCTTGCATGTCTGAAAAGGTTGAGAGAGACGGAAGAAGATCGCCTTTGGCAATAAATCCACGTCTGGTTTTGGCCAGGAAGGAAGGGTCTGAGACTAAGGGGCTCCCCTAGCTCAAACATGATGTGGCCTGTCCCTAAGGACAGGGCGTGAATTGCCCCCCTCCGTCTAGCAGAGGCCGCTGAGAGAAGGAACACAGTCTTAAGGGTGAGTTCTTTCAGTTAGCAGGAGGCGAGAGGCTCGAACAGTGGCCTGGCTAAGGTGTCTAAGATGACCTGCAAATTCCAGGTTGGGAAGAAGTTAGAGACGATAGGTTGCTGTAAGAACATCCCATTTAGAAGGTTCTCTAGCGGTTGTGCCGTAGAGACCGTCGAGCCATCTATTTGAGAGGCCTCGGTGGATGGCTGCTATGGCCAATCTGAAGCCCTTAATGGCATCAACTTGTTTGCCGGAAATCGATTATTAACCCCTATAGTTGCTGAATGTAGAGAAGATGCTCTCTCATTGCACAAGATTTGGAAAATTCCAAGTCTTGAATTATACATGCCCAGGGTGAAAGCCCTTCGGGACTGTGCTGCCATTTGGGCAGCATCCTGCGAAAGACCTTGCACAAGCATTGATTGGCGGACAGCAGCCACACAGTTAAATGCAGTGCCCCTGGATTGTAGTGGGGCTCGTCCAATCCAGGCATGAAGACTAGGTCCGTGCAATTCAGGAGCTCGTAGGGGTACCCAGCTAATAGTCTCAGTAGGTGTGGGTACCAAGACAGGCCTGGCCAGTTGGGTGCTACAAGAAGTAGGAAGTGGCATTGGTCTTGCTTCACTTTGCCCAGAACTCTTGGAATGAGAGTGAACGGTGGGAAGTTGTAGCCTACGAAGCCATCCCACCATATGATTAGTGCATTGACCCGCCATACCCTGGGGTGCGGGTCAGAGCAGGGAAAATTGAAAATTTGTGGTTGGTTAGAGAGGCAAACAAGTCCATATCAGGGTGGCCGAAGGTCAACCAAATGGTCTCGGCCACCTAAGGGTTAAGCAACCACTCAGTGGGCACTTCCTGCAGGCATGATAGAAGGTCCGCCAGTGTATTCTCCTTGCCTAGCAAGTGAACTGCTTGGAGACGTATGATGTATGCCTCGCACCAGTTCAGTAGTGATTTGGTGTAGAGGCAGAGCATTCTGGACCTCGTACCACCCTGTTTGTTGACATACGCCACTACCATGGTGTTTTCTGTGCGGACCAGGATTGTTTTGTCCCTGACCTGAGGTACGAAGTGAAGTAGAGCCCAGCAAACTGCCTCCAGATCCAGCAGGTTCAAGTGCTGATGGCATCAGGGTTCTGACCAGACACCCGCGGCCGGGGAAATCTTTAAATGCTCTTCCCAGCCCAAGAGTGAGGCATCAGTGACAATTGTCACTGGTGGCTTGAGAGGAAAACTCACTCCTTGCATAACATGGCGTTGGTCACTCCACCGCAGGTGTGGGACCACGTCCAGGGAGAGAGGGACTTGAGAAAGCAGGAGCCTCTCTGATGAGACGAAATGTCCCAAGAGGTGAAACTGAGGGTCCCTCATGCGGAACTTGCACCTGAGAACAATGTCAACCATGCTGGCTAATGCCCTCGCCGATGAGGATGGGCTGGAAAGGAGGAAGTTCGCTTCTGCCTGCACGGCGGCGACTCTCGTCTGGGTTGGAGTGATCAGGCCCCGGGAAAAATCCAGGGTCGCCCCTAAATAAGTCGGGATCCAAGAGGGGACTAGGTCTGACTACACGTGAATGATCAACAGACATAGTCTCTGGGCTACAGAGATCACGGTGTCCATGTGTCTGGTCGCTAGCAGTGGGTCATCTGCGACGATAAGCTAGTCGTCCCGATGGGTAGTATGGGTAGTCTCTTTTCCCTTTAGGAGAGAAAGCCGTAAGATTGTTTGCTCAGAATTTAGAGCTCCCTTTCAAAAAATGATGGACAATTTAAAAAAAAAGATTTATATCCACATTATCAAAGTCACCCTGTCATACATCAAATTTGCAAATCAATGCCCGAAAATCGGATCAAACTTTGATCTGCCATAACTAGAAAACTGAAAAGTCTATTTTCAAAATTCAACCAGACATCGCAAACGATACAAATCCCCTCGCCGCTAATAAGTTGCTTTCCAGCCTATGTCACACCTGCCATCCCACTCTCATGTTCCACATGCCATACCATACTACTTCGCTCCCTACAGGAAATCATTAGTGCTATGAGCATCTAAATGATCACATGTAAAATAAACGTTTACAAAAAAGCTACTGGCGATTAATCGTGTGTGTCGTTCAGTCTTGCCATTGAAATCAATACCATTCAAACTACACACAAACATGACCCACAAACTTCCGATCAATGACTTTAATGATTTGTAAATGGGATTAGACTAATTCTTTTAAATACAAGAAACAAAAATTAGTAGTAACACTTATGAATGGGGATATTTCTTGCTTTTATTTCGCCGAAAAGTTAGCAATATGCACCGTGAATGTACAACTTTAAAGTTAGGCTTCAATCTCTCTCAATCAAAATCCTGTTTTACAAGCTGTAAAACTGACCCAAAAATACACTGTCAAATTAGTTTCAGATGCTGTGTTCAACTAAATACGCATGTAAATATTACCAAAGTCAAATAAATTATACAAAAACGACAAAATGTTATAAAATAAATAACAAAAAAAAGGTTTAAACACAGCTGAGTTGCAGCAAGTTCCGCAGAGAAAGCGGCCATATTGGGAAAGGATTGTAATGAAATTGATTTTCGAATGGTGGCGCAGCTCTGAAACTTTATACGGCAAGGCATATTTATGTATGATACATAATGTAAGCACAGTGAAAACGGCAAACAAGGCGCGCAAGATCAAGACTAAAATTACATTGAAGGGAGCTGTTCTGTCATTTCTAACCCAATTTCCATTCATAATTTCTATGAAAAAGAATTATAATACTCTTTTTATGAGTCTTAAATCAGAATTCCAGCATTAATTTTTACATGGGAGTCAATACTTTTATCATTCTAGTTGCACAATTTTTTTGTTGTGCTTATGGGAAGTTTTGGTCCTAATCATGATTAATCGCTAAACGCTTGCATATTTGGGTGATTACAAATTTAGTGAAGTTGCTAATCGTTTACTACACTAGAAATCATACATGAGAATCCAGATGCCATTCCACCCTATATGTCAGCACACCTACATTCAAGAAGACATCCTACCATATGACTTGCCATCCTGTCAAGTATACCATGCCACCCTGTCCCACAACATGACATCCTTCCTGTACCATGCCGCCATACCACGTGCCATCCCACCATGTCTCACATGCGGGCTCTCCTTGTACCAAGAGCCATCCCACCCTGTTCCACATGCCATTCCATGCTATCCCACCTTGTTCCACATGCCATCCCACCTGAAATTTAGATTGACTTCCATTATATACCAACCTTTCCCACATGCTATGCCACTCTGTCCCACATGTCATCCTATCTGCCATAACATTTTGTCCCACATTCCTTGGCACTCTGTTCCACATGCCAACCTATCCCACATGCCACCCTGTCCCACTTGCCATCTTACGCTGTCCCATATTTCATCTCACCCTGTCCCATATTTCATCCCAGTTCCTACATCTACTTATCATTCAACCATCTTCTACCCAACATTCTTTCCTCTAACTCCCACCCCCTCACTTCTATCAGCTCAACATGCCCCCATTTACCTGCCATCCCCCTTCACCTGCTATTCCCCATTCATCTACCATCCTCCATTGACCTACTATCTTCTATTCCCCAACATGCTCCATTCACCTACTACCCCAACCCATCTTTTGCCATCCACTTATCTACCAAAATACTCTTAACCAACTCATCATTCCAACCTTCACTATAACCTCCCTGATCTATCTACCAAATCAGAATGAAAATTCAGTACAGATTAATTTGCAGATGATCAAAAGTCTTTTGTGTGTCCATAGACCTTTAAGCAAATGGTGTATATACAGGTGACCTTTAAACTCACCAGTATATAATCCGGGCATTCTTCGCCTTCTTCCAGCTCCAAGTCCAGAATGGAAAGAGAAACACAATCAGCTCCGCCATTGCTGATAAAAAATTCACACTCACTTCCGTTGGGATAGTTGGTGGATCCCTCTGCTCTAGGGCTAACAATGAGAGACGACTCTGTGACATTCATATTACATGCTGAAAGAAAAATAAGGAATACAATTTGCGTTTTATTTGCCCAATTCAATTGATTGAGACTTGTGTACACATCAATCAGTCAAGAAAAAGATCAATATTCTTGAGTTTTTTTCCATGGATTTTGCCATTTTTAAAAAGAAAATGAGGACCACTCAGAGCAGTGCTTTCATTATCAAAGGGAAATAACTGGAAATTCAGAAAGTGATGATTTCAGGAACTGTTTCAAGAAATCAGTGATCCTGTAATTTGAAAGAAAGCAGAATTATATTGCACATTTTTTTTGTGTGTTTAGGTTGCAAATAATAAAACAAATTCCTGATTCTTCTTACTATCTCAACCACTTTCATTTTATAGTTCTATATATGTTCAGTAGCATTGATTTTTCTTTCATATTTTTTCATGTGGGAAACAGTTGATGTAAACTAAGAAAATTTCAGCACACAATTCAAGAAATCAGTTTTGGATTTGTGGAAGCACTGACTTATTAGTACCCTGGAGTGCATTCTAAAGAAGTGGAAGCACCAACTCTGCAGACTTTTTTGTACCCTGGAGTGCATTCCAAAGGGGTAGAAACACTTGACTACACAGACTTGTTTGTACCCTGGAGTGCATCCAAAGGGGTTGAAGCACTGACTCCAGAGACTTGTTTGTACCCTGGAGTGCATCCTAAAGAGGTGGCAACACTTGACTACACAGACTTGTTTGTACCCTGGAGTGCATCCTAAAGAGGTGGAAGCACCGATTCCAGAGACTTGTTTGTACCCTGGAGAGCATCCTAATGAAGTGGCAACACTTGACTACACAGACTTGTTTGTACCTTGGAGTGCATCCTAAAGAGGTGAAAACACTGACTTCACAGACTTGTTTGTACCCTGGAATGCAACTTAAAAAGGTGGCGACACTTGACTACACAGACTTGTTTGTACCCTGGAGTGCATCCTAAAGAGGTGGAAGCACTGACTCCAGAAACTTGTTTGTACCCTGGAGTGCAACCTAAAGAGGTGGTTGAAGACACCCTGGAGTGCATCCAGAAGACGATTGACTTGTTTTGAGAGCATCCTAATGAAGTGGCAACATGACTACAAAGACTTGTTTGTACCTTGGAGTGCATCTTAAAGAGGTGAAAACACTGACTTCACAGACTTGTTTGTACCCTGGAGTGCAACTGACACTTGAAACTTGTTTGTACCCTGGAGTGCATCCTAAAGAGGTGGAGCACTGATTCCAGAGACTTGTTTGTACCCTGGAGAGCATCCAAAAGAGGTAACTTCTACTTACTTGGACATTCCTCAAAAGCGCAAGGCTCTTCAGTCGGGAACGAATTTTCACCACAGACAACATTTGACACAACATCATTTGTCTGGAGGTTTCTGCACAGTACGTCTCTTGATCGGATGCCACCTCCACATGTTGCAGAACACTGAATGAACACAGAATTAAGCTCAAATTATGGCTTACATAAGGGAAAAGATGTAAGAATAAGCTCAGTGGGTACACCTATTTATCTTTCAATAGTATAGAAAGGAAAACCGGTGCAGATATGGGAAAATGCTGCAAAAATTATTCACAAACCCTATTCCTTTTAAAGAGATATCTTAACTTTAGTCAAGTCAGATTAGTATTGAATGACTGAAATAAGACTACTGTACTAATGACATTACATCCTAATCAATTTCATCTTCAGTATTTTGTTCAGATAAAAATGATTTTATGTTCAGTATTTTCTTGAAATAAAACAGATTTCATCTTCAGTATTTTGTTGAGATAAAACAAAGTTCATCTTCAGTATTTTGCTAAGATAAAACAGATTTCAACTTCAGCATTTTCTTGAGATAAAACAGATTTCAACTTCAGTATTTTGCTGAGATAAAACAGATTTCATCTTCAGCATTTTCTTAAGATAAAACAGATTTCATCTTCAGTATTTTGTTGAGATAAAACAGATTTCATCTTCAGTATTTTGTTGAGATAAAACAGATTTCATCTGCAGTATTTTTGTTGAGATAAAACAGATTTCATCTTCAGTATTTTGTTAAGATAAAAAGATTTCATCTTCAGTATTTTGTTGAGATAAAAGATTTTACCTTCAGTATTTTGTTGAGATAAAGCAGAAAACAGATTTCATCTTCAGTATTTTGTTGAGATAAAACAGATTTCATCTGCAGTATTTTTGTTGAGATAAAACAGATTTTATCTGCAGTATTTTTGTTGAGATAAAACAAATTTCATCTTCAGTATTTTGTTGAGATAAAAAGATTTCATCTTCAGTATTTTGTTGAAATAAAAGAATTTACCTTTAGTATTTTGTTGAGATAAAGCAGAAAACAGATTTCATCTTCAGTATTTTGTTGAGATAAAACAGAAAACAGATTTCATCTTCAGTATTTTGTTGAGATAAAACAGATTTCATCTTCAGTAATTTTATTGAGATAAAAACAGATTTCATCTTCAGAACTTTGTTGAGATTGTATTTTGTTGAGATAAAAAAAAAAATTTATCTTCACTATTTTGTTGAGATAAAACAGATTTCATTTTGGTAATTTTATTGAGATAAAAACAGATTTATCTTAGAACTTTGTTGAGATAAAAAAATTATCTACTATTTTGTTGAGATAAAAACTTTATTTTGGGAGATGTTATTTTAAAAAATATTTTGAAGAAATTTTTAAAAAATTTTTTCATAAAAAAATCCATAATTAGTGTAACATTTCTTTCAAAAGTTAGTGTGTAATGTCTTTCTTCTACATTAGACTTTCTACATCAGTCATTCTTTATCAATCACCTTCAGTCATTCTACATCAAGTCAATTTCATCATCAGTCATTTTACATCAGTCAATTTCATCAGTCATCCTGCATCAAGTTAATTTTATCATCAGTCATTCTACATCAGTCAATTTCATCATCAGTCATTCTACATCAGCCAATTTCAGTCAATCTGCATCAAGTTAAGTTTATCATCAGTCATTTTACATCGAGTCAATTTCATCATCAGTCATTGTACATCAGTCAATTTCATCAGTCATCCTGCATCAAGTCATCCTGCATCAAGTCAATTTCATCATCAGTCATTCTACATCAGTCAATTTCATCATCAGTCATTTTACATCAGTCAATTTCATCAGTTATCCTGCATCAAGTTAATTTTATCATCAGTCAATTTCATCATCAGTCATTCTTCATCAGTCAGCTTCAGTCATTCTGCATCAAGTCAATTTCATCATCAGTCATTTTACATCAGTCATTTTACATCAGTCAATTTCATCAGTCATCCTGCACCAAGTTAATTTTTATCATCAGTCATTCTACATCAGTCAATTTCATCATCAGTCATTCTACATCAGCCAATTTCAGTCAATCTGCATCAACTTAAGTTTATCATCAGTCATTTTACATCGAGTCAATTTCATCATCAGTCATTGTACATCAGTCAATTTTATCAGTCATCCTGCATCAAGTCATCCTGCATCAAGTCAATTTCATCATCAGTCATTCTACATCAGTCAATTTCATCATCAGTCAATCTGCATCAGTCAACTACAGTCATTCTGCATCAAGTCAATTTCATTATCAATCATTCTACATTAAGTCAATTTCATCATCAATCATTCTACATTAAGTCAATTTCATCATCAGGTCATTCTGCATCAGTTATTCTGCATCAGTCACTCTGCATCAGTCATTCTACATCAGTCATTCTGCATCAGTCAATTTCATCATCATATATTCTACATGAGCTAATTTCATCATCAATCATTCTATATCAGTCAATTTCATCATCAATCATTCTAAATCAGTCAATTTTATCTTCAGTCAATCAATATCAGCCAGTTCTGTACAAATTTGTGAGAAGTTTAAAATGCCTGTGAGAAAAAAGATATTGGAATAATTTCTGCAAAATTAGGTTTATCTCTTAGCTATCTGTTATACAAGATGTAAGTGTTTTCATAGGCGGCACATGGAAGGTGCAATAGGGGGGTTACCCCACTTTTTTCAATATACATATTTAACCACTAAACAAATTCTGTAAGTCCTACTTATTATCATATTAGACAATGAAATTTCTTTTATAAAATTACATTTTGATATAATTTCATTTTAATACCATTTGCTTCCAATATAATTTTCTCTAAAAGAAGTTCCTTTACTCAAAAATTTATTTGCTAAAAATTTCCTTACCAGAATTTTCTTTCCTAGAAAAAAATTGTATTAGAAAATTAAAAAGAAATTTATTTCATAGAATTTTTTTAATAGATAACATATCTTCTGTAGAAGTATTAAAATCTAAGAAAAATGGAAAATTATTATCACCTCTCCCCAGGGTTCTGGCAGGTAGGCAAAGAGAGGGCATGAGTTGAAGTTGGGGAAAAACTGGAATCCGCTGCCAGTGACAGACTCGTCAGAATGGAAGATGACCTTCAGAGTGCTGCCAACTGATCTGAAGTTTGGAATAGGGTTGGCAACAAGATTACCACAATAACGAACACCAAGCCCAGGGAATGCAGGATCGATGATCTGATAAGAGAAGATAGAAGTCATTTGAAGGAACATACCAATAGAAATAGTACTTTTTGCATGATGATAATCACTTTTCTGCATGATGATTATCAACTTCTTGCACAATTACCAACTTTTTTGTAGAATGATCATTAACTTTTTTTATAATAGTTATCAAAATTTTGCATGATGATGATGATCAACTTTTTGCATGATGATTATCAACTCTTTGTTATTATCAACTTATTGCATGGTAAATATTAGCTTATTGCAGGGTGAATATTAGCTTATTGCAGGGTGATTATCAACTTATTGCATGGTGATTATCAACTTATTGCAGGGTGATAATCAACTTATTGCAAGGTGATAATCAACTTATTGCAGGGTGATAATCAACTTATTGCAAGGTGATAATCAACTTATTGCACAGTGATTATTAACTTATTGCAGGGTGATAATCAACTTATTGCAAGGTGATAATCAACTTATTGCATGGTGATAATCAACTTATTGCAAGGTGATAATCAACTTATTGCAAGGTGATTATCAACTTATTGCATGGTGATAATCAACTTATTGCAGGTGATAATCAACTTATTGCATGGTGATTATCAACTTATTGCAGGGTGATAATCAACTTATTGCAGGGTGATAATCAACTTATTGCATGGTGATTATTAACTTATTGCATGGTGATTATTAACTTATTGCATGGTGATTATTAATTTATTGCAAGGTGATAATCAACTTTTGCATGATGATTATCAACTTTTGTGATTATCAACTTATTGCATGGTGATTATTAACTTATTGCATGGTGATTATTAGCTTATTGCATGGTGATTATCAACTTATTGCATGGTGATTATCAACTTATTGCAGGGTGATAATCAACTTATTGCAAGGTGATAATCAACTTATTGCATGGTGATTATCAACTTATTGCAGGGTGATAATCAACTTATTGCATGGTGATTATTAACTTATTGCATGGTGATTATTAACTTATTGCACAGTGATTATTAACTTATTGCATGGTGATTATTAATTTATTGCATGGTGATTATTAACTTAATGCATGGTGATTATTAACTTATTGCATGGTGATTATTAACTTATTGCATGGTGATTATCAAATTTTGTTTGATAAAGTTTGAAAGGAACCAGCAAGCAAACACTGCATCCAAAAATCTCTTGCTATATTTTTGGAAATAAGATTTTAACTTCTTAAAGCTATTCTGTTTGAAACTTATTGTCTTTGATAACATCATATCAAAACTATGCTTCAGAATTCCCTGCACTCCTTCAAACAAATATGGCAGAAGATTATAAAACAAAGGATGTAAATAAGGAAAGAAAAGTGGCAGCACCAGGATTATGGTCATGGGGAGCTAGCGAGGGGCAAATTTGTCTCATGGGAGGGCAAAAGCCTATAAAATGGACAAAATATGTCACTTTACAAAGTTTTCAGGGGGCAAGTTGGAGGCGAAGTGATCTCGTAGGGGAAAATTCCCCCATGCCCCCCGTAGTGCCGCTTTTGGAAAGAAAGAAGAATACCTGGTCATTTACAATAAATCTGCATCTGCATTTTTTTTTTCAACATGTTTGTATATTACGATCTGCAATTTTTTAATTTTTTTAAATGGCAAATTCTCCCATCAATTTTAATAAAAATTTAACTTTTCAGAAATCTGGCAAATGTTGCCTTTTCTCATCCATGAAATGTTTGTTTGCTAAGATTTAAAGGCACTGCGACAGCAACAATTTAAAACTGGTGTCCATAAACTGCATCAAATAAAAGAGTTCGTCAGCTATAAATATACCTCAATATAATCTCGATTACAGACTCCCTCCAATGTTCCCAGTTGAACGTTCAGTTGAACTGGCACGAATGTAATGCAGCCATCAGGATTCTCGATGGTAATCTCGCAATCTTGGTTGTTGCTGTACTGCATGCTTCCATCGTCTGGGAACACAACAATGATGTTGCTCTGGGTTACCAACCTGTCGCAACCTGAATAGAGATGATACAAATGTTTTAAGGTATATGGATTAGGGATGTTTCACCCAGATGAAAGAGCGTTTTTGAATTTTATATAGAACAGTCTGTAAGTGGTCAAAATATGGTTTGTAAGTTATGACAAATCAAAGTTTGTCAAAATGTTAAGCATGTCCAAAAGTAATGATGTATAAATAGGAATCCAGCTTAATTTATGTATTGTAATTCTTTACATTTAATTTCCACATTTCAAATACCAAACTCTTCTCAAATTGCATTCTACTGCCTAATTTGGGTCAAGGTTATAATAATATCCAATATCTGGTTCACTATAGCCTACTCTTACTATAAACAACTCCCAGTCAAAATATTTAGGGGGAAGGTTTGTTTGTTTGTTTGATGAGGGCTTAACGGCACCACGACAACAAGAGTCAAATTGTGGCTAAGAGATTAGATCATTCTAGAGGCAGAAAGGAAAGAAAACAGGGGAGATGTAATAGAAATACAAGAACTAAAAGTCAGAAAGCTGGGATCAAGAGCGGAGGTGCATGGGTGAAAAAAATTGAAGTAGAGAGAGGGGAGTGGTCGAGGAGGACTAAATATAGTTGTAGAGGGAGGCATGATGAAGGAAGGAGATAATTTTATTTGGAGGGTTTTTCTGGAAGAACTCTGCAATTGAGTTGTGGAGAGTGAGGGAAGCTCTGGGAAGGTTGTACAGGGGACAAGCAAGGAGAACGTGATGGACTGTGAGAGTGCAATGGCAATTGTTGCAGAGGGATTAGGGGAGCCATTAAGGAGGTGGGAGTTAGTGAGGTGGGTGTGACCTATTCTAAGACGGGTAAGATGAACGTTGTCGACACAAGAGAAGTTGTGGATGGTGGGTTTGATCGGAATGGTGGGCTGGATGACATAAAGTTTGTTATCAATTTGGGAGTCCCATGAGGTTTACCAGCAGTCACAAACAAGACGAGCGATAAGCGGTTTGATGTCAGAAAGGCTTTTTGGAAATGGGGTAAGCTTAGTGGTTGCATCTGCCCTGTCATTGCCAGGAATGCCAACATGGCTGGGTATCCAGAAGAAAAGAATACTTTTCCTGTAGAGGGTGGGCGAAAGGAGTTTCCGGAGGAAAAGGTGGGATGTGGAGTTATCCCATTTAAGATTGAGTAAAGAAGTAAGAACAGCCTTTGAGTCGGAGAAAATGGCAAAGTGGCTGAGCGGAGAGTACTCAATAAAGTTGAGGAAAAGGATGGCCTTTGCCTCGGCTGAAAGACCTAAATACAGTAAGTTAACATGAGCAATTTTCTAGTTGTCCCATTTTGAGATCACAAATTATTGTGCAATTTATGCTAACTAGGTATCTAATTTTTAAAATGCTGAAAAAGGGTCAATTTTAAAACAATTTTGATGTGACTTTTGCCGTTTTCCTGATTGTTAGTGTTTTTTAATATATCTTAAGCCATTGTTGTTGCTACCTGTCTAGTCACCTTTAAAGTCACAAATTGCTATCTTTATGATTGAGTACTTAAAGAACTGTGAAGAAATCATTTCAATATCTTTATAAGAAATATCCAGTTTGAAACATATCTACAGTTTCGTTTGAAAGTGAAAAAACAGGTGTCGAATGAGTACTGTGGGAATTATTGAGATGGGGTAGAGCATGCAATTAACATGAAGATGCTTTTCACATCTCTTCATGTACCTTACACTCTATAAATGAAAGGGAAATCAAATCTATCTTATAGATCTTATATATCATTAAAGAACTAGAATAGCAGCACTCTGTAAAGCACATACCAAATGCCTAGAATAGTTTTAGAATTCATTCGATCCCCCATACCCACTATAATCTACCTCAGAAATCCTAGGCCCACCAACATTCACCTCCAAGTTTTGATTAGTAAGGATCATTTGCATTCTGAACATTTAAAGATTATCTTTTGACCAATTTCACCATATTATTGTTTTCAGTTTCATTCAGGCTAAGCATTCAATGTTTGAGTTCCATCAAGTTAAGATTTACGTTCCATCATTTTCCATTCATGGCTGAAAACAATTGTTTATATTACATTAATAATAGAGGCCACTTGATTTAATTTTCAATGAGTCCAAAAAATTGATTGTTGAATTCTTCTCTTTTCATTGTTCATTACATTTCATCAATTGGGAAGTTTCAATTGTCTTGACAGACTTACACTAAATATCCCCACCCTCAATTTCTGCCTTCCCTTGTATCAATACATCCCAAATTTAAATCACTTGTTCCTTAAGCAATAATAAAACAACACATGAAAATTAATCCAAATCATCATCAGTTCTTGAGATATTCTAATGACGAATAAACTCACCTTAAAATGTCCCCACCCCTCCATTTACACCCTTCCCCTGTTCCAATATGTCTCTAATTTAAATTACTTCTTCCTTAAGCAGTAACAAAACCACACATTAAATTTAATCCACATTTAATCATCAGTTCTGGAGATATCTTGATGACAAATGGAGGCAAAAAATAACCTCCGTCCAACTTCGTTGGCAGAGGTAAATAACTTGGTTCTGCAATGACATCCATTGTACACTGCAAGAGCACTTTTCATCATACTAGTGAAATCTATGCAACACAACAATCTGATAGAATACCATATTAACATGGTTTTTCACCATCTGTTCCTTATACTAGTCCTGCATCTTATTCATCAACATGAATATTCATGGAGACGTTCCTTTAATGTGCTCCTTAATGTAATATAAACATGCTGAACTTATCCTATACAAAGAATGAATGAGTTTTCTCATTCATCTATAATTACAAGAGGTGTACTAACTTGGGCATTCTGGAAGAACACAGGGCCTTTCAGAGGGTGGTCTAAGGTCCGAGCACATGTCATCATCCACAACCTGTCCCATTGCATTTTGACACTCTATTACCCTTCTTTCCACACCCTCACTGCATGTCACTGAACACTGTAAAACAAAACAAAGAGACATTTCCAGTCAAAATATATAGCTAAGTTTCTTGTCTCTAAATATTAAATATTTCATCCAATGTGTTAGGACGAGGGGGGTGGGGAATATATATAGGGGGTTCAGGAATTCATTATTAATTTATTGATCAACCAAACATTCTTAAGGTCCACATGACATCAGCAATGCGGAAACAATCAAGAAATGTGTCAAATATGCGATATGTCCATTCTACTTGTGGTAAATCTTGGTTAAAAATTAAACGATTTGAATGTGTCAAATATGCGATATGTCCATTCTACTTGTGGTAAATCTTGGTTAAAAATTAAACAATTTGATCATTTCTCTTCTAAACTCCTAATGTGCCAAGCAACACAGCAAAAAGTTCAGCATTATTTCATGCGAAATGGAACCATAGAAATTAATAAACAGAAAAGGTTAAAGATCCCATTGGTCCCTGCTAAGCAATGAGGAAAACAATCATTTAGGTGATTTTCCCTGAGCAGCACAGGGTCCAATGGGAACTCAGACTTCTCTTCTTTATTTCAATGTTTGAAATAAGCTAAGATCTACGATTTTTACTGTGAAAAAGACATTTTTCCCATGCAAATGCACAAAGCTATGTCTGGTCATCCCTTTGAGGGTAGTCTGGTCATCCCTTTGAGGGTAGTCTGGTCATCCCTTTGAGGGTAGTCTGGTCATCCCTTTGGGGGTAGTCTGGTCATCCCTTTGAGGGTAGTCTGGTCATCCCTTTGAGGGTAGTCTGGTCATCCCTTTGAGGGTAGTCTGGTCATCCCTTTGAGGGTAGTCTGGTCATCCCTTTGAGGGTAGTCTGCCCCCATGAAATATATTGAGCCCATTGCTTTGTCATCATCAAACTACCCAGATTCACCTCCTCGAGAATTAACACCGTATTTATTATCAACTTATCAAATCATTGTTAAACAAGAAGATTAGAAACTAACCGGTGACCATGCGCTTGGTACGAAAACTGCACTTGGACATTCGACAAAACGTGGAACTGCAACAAATCCATTATCAGTATTATTGTCATCACTTATGAATTCGATAGTAATCTCGTTCGAGAAGGATATGAAAGGAACAAATAGGTCGAGAGACTGCAGGCCAACAATCTCCTGTCCATGGGATTGATTGCATCCCTGATCTGTAAAGAGAAGAACAATGTGCACCTTGAATCAAGAGGAGAATGATAAGGAGGAGGAGGGGGTAAAACAATTCTTCAGATTCATTTTAATTTTTAACTAACTGTCCATTGGGGTGTGAAAAAGCTTCAAAATTAATGTCAAAGTTGCATTCTTTCCTTTAAACTGTTGTGGCTGACTTTCAATTAATAGACCACAGATGACATCACAAATTTATAAATATCTACCAATGTATAAATATTTATAATTAGTTTTGTAAAGAGGTCCATTTCTAATCAAATATTTATGTCAACGGGGAGGTCAATAGAAGTATTTCACTATCACGTGACTTTTTTGTTTTGACGGGCAAATCATGGTAAAATTAACATGCAGATGCATAGGCAAAAAAACCCAAAATTTCATGATAAAAAAACGAGAAAATATATATTTTCATTTCATCACACAAAAATTACACAGGAAAACTATGTTTTGTTAAGAATAACCAAAAATATAAAAGAAAACAAGGTTAATTTGTCGAAATACTCAATAAAAAAATGGGAACAAACAACAGAAATTTGCGAAAAACTGCTCTTCAAGATGGCAAGTTAGAGTGCATGAAAGCGTGTGTGACGTGATGTGAATGAAATACTTTTATAGACCTTTTCAAATTTGTATCTGCAATTTCCAGAAAACTAATTAAAATAATGTCTGTCACATAGACGAAATTCACGTGTCCATAATGGACCAATCGTATACTGGAGAAATCTTATCCACCAATCAAATGCTAGGGGAATATTGGCCGTCCGCACAATTCACGCATGGTATGGAACCGAGAGTATTAAAAACATACTTTCAAACGCACACATCACTGGTGCGTTATACATGAACGTAATACGCACGCGCATTGCTCCTTACAAAATACCCTTAACAAAACTGCAGCTGATTGGTGGGTAACAAACGGAAAATTCTACCAGCAGTTGATTGGTCAAATTACTGATGAATTTACTTGGCTAAAATTGGTTTAAAAAGGTCTATAGTGTGTCAGAAAAATAAGAAATATAGAAGGGAAATAAAAAAATAATGATAAAATGAGACCAACTGAGGACCTCCAATACAAGGTGTGAGTGAGATGTTAGCTAATACATGCAGTGATTAGGAAAGAGGTTCACAATCAATGATAAGGATAGTTATTCTTACATCAAGATAGTCCTCTGAACAATCTGGTGGTCCAGCAAGTTCCAGTTGAGTTAGATGCAATTCAATGCATCCATCAGGGTTTTGTATGGTAAAAGCACATGATTCTGAGTTATTGTATGGTGCAGGGTAACCTGGCGATGTAATTGGCTGACCAGAAGTAGTAACAGTGCTACCACATTCCGTTGCTTTAAGAAATAAAAAAAGAAGTGAAGAAACCAAGTGGTAAATTCGATACAAACTTTAATGCTCTGTTATTGCTTGCTTTACTCTGTATTTTGTCTGCCCCCACCCCCTTCCCCCCTCCTCCCACAACTTACAAAGCACAGTTGTTTCTATCAATAACCTTTCTGTGCTTAATTAACATTAAAAAATGATGTTGCAAATCAAAGTACAGCATGAACAAAATAGCAAAATATTTCATCAGAATTGGTGAAATATTCATTTAAGCATCAATAGAAAATTTATTTGAAATCTTTCAATTTTTTTAAGTGTATTATTATTGTTTGAAGAGGTGCAGTAGAATCATGATCAAATATTTGTGAGTTTTTACCATAGCCCCAAAAACTATCATTTTAAGTGACAGTAGGATGATAACATCAACAAGAATAATAATATATTATTATTATTTATAATAATATAAATAAAAACATAAAGAATTTGAGCTGTCCGCAATGTCATACATCACAAAATCAACAACAAAATAAAAATTGATAAAACTTAGTGCTAAAACTCTGTAAGTACTAGCTTAAAGACTCAAAAAGTAATTTGCTAAAGAGTTCAATACACAATTATTCAATTCAGAAACTGCTACATGTCCATAGACTTTAATTATTCCTTTTATTGTACACAGAGTCCAAAGTTATGCTGAACACACACAGTGCTTGTGATTCTTTAATCATTCCTTTATTGTACAAAGAATCCAAGTTATGCTGAACACACACAGAGCTTGTGGCCCTTTAACTATTCCTTTATTGTACAAAGAATCCAAGTTATGCTGATCACACACAGTGCTTGTAGTCCTTTAATTATTCCTTTATTGTACACAGAGTCCAAAGTTATGCTGAACACACACAGTGCTTGTGATTCTTTAATTATTCCTTTTATTGTACAAAGAATCCAAGTTATGCTGAACACACACAGTGCTTGTAGTCCTTTAACTATTCCTTTTATTGTACGAAGAATCCAACTTGTGCTGGACACACACAGTGGTTGTGATTCTTTAATTATTCCTTTTATTGTACAAACAATCCAAGTTATGCTGAACACACAGTGCTTGTAGTCCTCTAACTATTCCTTTTATTTATTGTACAAAGAATCCAAGTTGTGCTGAACACACACAGTGCTTGTGGCCCTTTAATTATTTCATTTATTGTACAAAGAATCCAAGTTATGCTGATCATACACAGTGCTTGTGGTCCTTTAATTATTCCTTTTATTGTACAAAGAATCCAAGTTATGATGAACACACACAGTGCTTGTGGTTATTTAATTATTCCTTTTATTGTACGAAGAATCTGAGTTATGCTGAACATACATAGTGCATGTGGTGACCTTTGTCTTACAGCATGATTTCCTGGCTATGCTTTTGTGTTCAAATTTGTAATTTTAAAATCACCCCAGTTGAATATGTTACCCAGACATCCAGTATGATCATTAAAAGTGATTTGATATTCAAACTTGTACATTTCTATGAAAAAAAATTTACAGACAAACAAAACTTTCTATCTACAATGTTGATCTGACTTAGAAGACAAAGGTAGGATACAATACAATCAGTATTCTAGGCCATCTGGCCTTTGTCACAAGAATAAACGATAAAATAAATGGTACTGATTGAGGTTCTTACAACAAACAATAAACAAAGAGAAAGAAACAAACGTCTTGCTTCCATTGCGTGTAAAATAAAGTGTGATAAATGCAAAAAAAGTATTTAGAACTAGCTGATAATAAAGCATTACATTTTGATCTAGTTGCAGGTTGAATATAATATTTATGAATAATTTACAACGGATTTCAGAAAGGAATGGACAAATAAAGAGAAAATAATATACATCTCCAGCTTCTTTTAAATTGCAAACTTGACAAAACATCTGTTTATAAGTTATGTTGCAATAACAGCCTTCATTGACTCAAATTTAATTTTAAGGCAACCATATCTGATTTTGGAGACCAACTTTTGTAATAGGTGTGGCTCTGCATAACTTTCCGCTTTAAATTGTACATGCAACGAAAAGAAGTTATAAAATTAATGTGACTTAACCAGTACTTTCCGCTTTAAATTGTACATGCAACGAAAAGAAGTTCTAAAATTAATGTGACTTAACCAGTTCTGTCTATTTAGGTCACAAACTCGCTGCTTAAAATGTTAATAGACATGTGTACAAAACTCTTCTCCCTGCCCTTCCCAAACATTACCAAACCCAGTTTCATACATAATATTTTAACACACAGTCCCATGATAGGACTCCTTTGTTTGCCAACACTCTTTGTTATACTGAGTCTGATACCTGTCTTCATCAAGAGTGCGGAGTCTTAACCAATAAATTATTTGCTTTAGTATTGTTTGACTTTAAAAAAAAGTGACCCAGCTCTCCTAGAACTAAATAATTTATGGCATTTGGTGGTAAACCAAATACATATTTATGAAATGAATTGTAAATCTTATTGTACTTTCATGGGGAGTGATTTCCCATAACTCAGAACTATACGTTAAAATAGACATTACCTTATGATCAAAAATCTTCCAGGTAAATCAATAGTTCAATACTAAATTGACTGAAAATTGAACAAAGCAACCTTATGACTTTGAAGTCTTTTGAACTTGGAATTTTGACCATACTCCTTTTGGAGTAAAATTTAATCCTACGTAATTATAGTAATTTAGTCCCAAAATCTTGCCTTTGAAATAAAAATGTTCACTTCTTGCAATGTGTCCACCCACTCTAAAAACAATTGCCTTCATTTATTTTATCTGATCTTACAGTCAAATCATTTTCTTCACAATAATCTTAGAAAACTTTCAGTAAACGTTGTAAGGAATAAACATTTTCTGACAAAATAATGAGGTCATCTGCACAAAGAAGACAACATACATAAAGAAAGTGTTGAGAAAAAACTTACCTTCGGGTTGCACAAATTCAAATGAAATACTGAATCCGGATTCGCTTATGTCCTCATCTGACACAAACTTGACCCTGACCTCATTGGTTACAGATCTGAAAATATCTTGACTAACAAGAGAGCCACAAAATCGCAGCGGAGCACCTTGTCTCCCTGTCTCAGATATCTATTAACCAGAAAGAAAAGATAAACCACAATCAACCAATTACATTATTTTAAACGACGAAACAGATCTAGGTCCAAATTGGGAGTGGGGGTAAAAACTTATGTAAAAGATTTTGCACAATCAACTCATCAAAGTGTATTACACAGGGACACAGATACGTGTCTATGTAGGAGGGATGAAAACATTAGTTGAACTAGGATAAGAATATGTTATATTCTTCTTGCATTTGGGATGCAGAAGACCCCTGAAGCTACATAATCTTAGCTCTTTATACCTGAATGTTTCTTTGTTTGTTTGATGATGGCTTAATGGCACCACAACAACTAAGGTCAAATTGTGCCTGAGAGGTCAGATCATTCTAGAGGTAGGAAGTAAAGGAAACAGGGGGAGAATGAGAGAAATTTAAGGACAAAAGGTCAGAAAGCTGTGATCGTGAGGGGAGGTGCATGGTTGAAACAAAAACAAAGTAGAGAGGGGGAGGAAGAGGAGAATTAAATATGGTCGTAGAGGGAGGCATGATGAAGGAAGGAGATAATTTTATCCAGAGGATTTTTCTGAGAGAACTTAGCAATTGAGTTGTAGGGAGCGAGGGAGGCTCTGGGAAGGTGGTACAGGGGGCAAGCAAGGAGAACGTAATGGATTGTGAGGGTGCAATGGCATTTGTTGCAGAGGGGTTGGGGGAGCCAATAAGGAGGTGGGAGTGGGTGAGATGAGTGTGACCAATTCTAAGACGGGTAATATGAACGTTGTCAATACGAGAGAGGTTGTTGATGGTGGCTTTGATCGGAATTGTGGGCTGGATGACATGGATGTTGTTATCAATTTGGGGCTTCCATAAGGTTTGCCAGCGGTCCCGGGCCAGGAAAGCGATAAGCGGTTTGATGTCAGAGAGGGTTTTGGGAAAAGGGGCAGGAAGGAGGGTGAGGGCAAGCTTAGCGGCTGCATCAGCCCTGTCATTACCCGGGATGCCAACATGGCTGGGTATCCAGAAGAAAAGAATACTTTTCCTGCAGAGGATGGGAGAAAGGATTTTGCGGAGGAGGAGGTGGCATGTGAGGTTATCCCATATAAGGTTGAGTAAAGAAGTAAGAACAGCCTTTGAGTCGGAGAAAATAACAAAGTGGCTGAGCGGGGAGTACTCAATAAAGTTGAGGGCAAGGAGAATGGCCTTAGCCTCGGCTGAAAAGATGGATGAGTAGTCGGGAAGTCTGCTACTGATGAGGGTGATGTCTTGGATGACCGCAGCAGCAGCTGTCTTGTTGCCCTCCTTGGACCCATCAGTATAGATGGAGGTGTAATTTGAGAGTTGGTCTTGGAGGTGTAATTTGAAAGTTGGTCTTTGACTTGGTTGTGGAGATTGATGAAGAGGTTAGGATGGGTTTGAGCTTTGTGATGAGTGGAGAGGCCCAGGTGGACAGAAGGGAGGGGGGTGGCCCAAGGAGGAAAAGTGGGCCAGGAGAAGGTGCCGAGATGCCGAGATGGAAGAGGTCCGATTTAATGCGCAAGCTGAAGGGAGAGGATAGGGTTTTAGTCCTATCAAAGAGGGTGGAGAAATTGGGGTACCTAATGAGGTTGTAAACAGGGTTCTGGGTGTTGGTGAGGACCCTAAAAGCATAGGATAGGCTAAGCTTTCTACATCTAAGTAGAAAGGGGGGTTCGTTGGCTTCAACATGAAGGCTGGTGATTGGGGAGGTCCTGTAAGCACCTAGACAAAGCCTGAGGGCCTTATTTTGGATGGTGTTGATGTGGTTGAGGTATGAGTTGTGAGCGACACAGTAGACAATATTGCCATAGTCAAGCTTGACACGAATTGTGAGCCTGAAAATTTTAAGGAGAGCAAAGCGGTTCGCACCTCAAGTGGTGTTGGAGAGGAGTCTGAGGATGTTGAGGGAGCTGTTACATTTCAGTTTGGTGATGTGTTGCTTGTAGGTAAGCTTAGGGTCTTGAAATTCAGATGACACCCCATCACATGTGCCACTTACCATTCCACCCAGTCCCACATACTATGCCATCCTGCCCCACATGTCATTTTCCCTGCTTCATCACTAACTTTAACTCCTTTAATCAACAAGCGACAAGTGTGCCAACTCAAAAATATATGCAGCATGGTCCCGGTGGGTGGCCCACTGCTCACTGAAGTGGAATGAGCCTGACTCTACTGCTCCAAAGACAAGAGGACCCTTCAATAATCAGCCTGTACTTAACCCCTACTGTACCACGCTGCAATATTATCGCCGTTTTAGGTTCCCCATCTTTGACCCCGCCTCCCAAGTGAGTTTTTAATAAAGTGCTGGTAGAGTAAGGGTTAATAAACATGCTTCATCACCAACTTAAAACTCCTTTTAAGTTTTAAACTCACCAACAAAGCATCCTTAGTACATCCTGGGGCTGCCTCCATCCTTACAAACTGAGCTATGATGCGGATGACCATACCCTCTGGTGCTCGGATCAAATTGCTGCAAGTGGTGTTTGCTGGGTAGTCATCAGGGAATCCTGGTGAGGTGATAACGCCAGCCTCTGTCCTAAGGATGTCGGTGTCGCACACTGCAAGAAAATAAATGAATCAAAATTGAATTTCCAACTGTCAAAAAATTACAGATCTGTGGACAGGAAAAAATAGCTTGAGCTTAATTAGGGGAAGGTATGTCATGGGAATAGCAAAATCAATAATCCAAATAGGTTAAAATTGACCATTTTACAAAGAAATATACAAAAACCTAATCAATAACAAAAACACCCTTCAAAAATTAGTCATGACTGAATTGTGCAAATTTTTGTGCAAATTTGAAACAACAAAATGGAAAGATATGTACATTCATTGTTTGTAATCTCATGCCACAAATTTACATCATATGCAATGACTTTAACTTTGGAAAGAATTTAAAGTAAATGGAAAGATAGAAATTTATTCTACTTCATACATCACAAATTCCACTTCGATCAACCTAAATATCCTTTAAATGAAAGGAAAAAAAATAAGCAAAATATTCTGCATACCTCTTTAATTTTTTTCAATTTAATAAGTGTTCCTAAATATGTAAAGTCTCTGAGACATGAAGATATAACAAACAGATGTTATCTCAGTTTCCCTGGCATAAGCGAATGCCAGCACATGACTCCCCCTTGATGGGACCCAGCCCATCACAGTTTTACTCCCCAGCACTGCTGGTACTCCTTTTACAGCAGAGTTGACTGGAGCAAGTAAAGTGTTTTGCTGATGGACACAATTCAATGCTCATGACGGGTACCTTTCACATTAAAAATAACTGAGCCACTGCACCTCAATAAAAAACATACGAATGTATGATTATATTAACACCATGGTGGACGTATTACATGCCCCTGCTCCAATAAGCACCCATCCAACATTCTTTCACTGATAATATCATTGATTAATTTGTAGATTTGAAATACACCCCACTTGGGTAGCGGGGATATTTACGAGAATGATACCTACCTTCTATCCTATGAATATGCAACCTGACCACAAATGGTCAGCACACCGTAACTATACAACCAAAAAAAAAGAGCTACAGATGCAGTCCCACCATACCCCTTTAATGCCCCTTCTCTCTCTAAACCTCACTTATATACCACCATAACATAATAGTGAGGACCTGTGGGGTCAGTGGGTGGGATGCATAGAAGGTAGGTATAATTCTCGTAAATACCCCCACTACCCAAGTGGGGTGAATTTACTTCAAATTATACCCTACCTTCTACGCTATAAACATGCACCCAGATTTCAACCGTGAATAGGATGGTGGATGGTGAGCGTTCTCACTATGCATTAAATAACAAAGCATAGAAACAAGGAACAAAGGAAACAACATCTCACCTATGTCAGGTGTCATTGTCCAGAACTGCGGAAGCCAGTTTTCCTTCTGACCTTGGCACGTCCCTCAGATAAGCCAAAGCAAACGTTGAGGGTGTCTTCCACACCACCGCAGACAAGATTTCCCTCACAGGAACCCTCCGAAACAAAGCAATTGAGGACGACATGGATCTTACTTGATGGGCATGCACCCCGATTAGCAAACAATGTGTTGCTATTAAAAAGAATCACTTTGGTAATCCAGCGGGAAACCGTCCCACAAGAAATTGGTTTATAAGGGCTCTGGAAAGATATGAATAGAGCCTTAGACTCCGCCCTAAACCTTTGGGTACGCTTTATATAACTTTTAGGACACCAGACCTTACCTTCTCTAGTATCAGAGAAAGAAGCTAAGGTCGGGAGGAAGATTGGATCTGGTAAAAATTCCAATGTCTGATTCTTCGCTAGAAAAGAGGGGTCCGGAATCATACAGACTCCCCCTGACTCAAAGCGGATATGCCCTTCTCTAAAAGAAAGGGCATGAAGGGAGCTGCGACAGCGAGCAGAATCAGCTGCCAAAAGGAAGGCAGTCTTGAAAGACAATTTCCTTAAAGCACAAGAAGATATAGGTTCAAAAAGAGATTTTGCCAAAGTTTCTAACACTACTTGCATACTCCACGGCAGGGCCAAATTTCTGACCACTGGATGTTGGAGAAACATGCCTTTAATTAATTTCTCTAAAGGAACTGCTGTGGATACTGAAAATCTATCAGAGAGCCCCTGATAAATCGATGCAATAACAGAATGAAACCCTTTGATAGTATTTACCTTTTTGTTAGGATTGAACTGATAGAGCAAAAAAACCAGACACATCACCTACAGATGCTGTATGCGGAGAAACCGCTCTATCTGTGCACCATTCTCTATACAATCAGAGTCGCGCAGAATACATTATCAAAGTGGAGGGATGCCTGCATTGGGCCGCCCTCTGGGCATCCTCCTGCAAAAGGCCCTGCAAGAGAAGCCCTCCCTGATAAAGTCCATGCAGTCAAGCGAAGTGCTGTCGGATTAGGATGCATTCTACCCGATTCCAGTAGCTTCAACAGCCCCTCAAACAGGGGCAATGCCAAGGGAGTGCCGGCTGGAAGGCTGAGCAACAGAGGAAACCAAGTCTGGCCTGGCCAATTGGGTGCTATTAGCACCAATTGGCACTGATCAGATGTTATCTTATCTAAGACCCGAGGCACTATTGTGAACACAGGAAAGGTGTAAGCCACTAAAGGATCCCAATGAATTGCGAAAGCGTATACCTGCCAGACTCTTGGACCTGGGGTCCGACGCAAAAACAGCCAGTGGATCATTGTTGTCTGCCGCGAATAGGTCTACTTCTGGTATCCCGAAGGCAGACCAGAGTTTCTGACACACTTACCGATTGAGAGTCCACTTCGTGGGGTCATCTCGCAGTCGTGATAACATGTCTGCTATGGTGTTTAGTTTGCGCGGAAGATGCACCGCCACCAGTATAATCTGTATGATCTGGTGTTCTTCGCACCATAGAAGGAGTGACTTGGTTAACATACGATGTCTGTGGGATCTTGTCCCGCCTTGTTTGTTCACATATACTACTACTGTGGTATTGTCGGTTCGAACTAGGACTGTGTGTCCCTGAACTAGAAGTTTGAAGTGGAGGAGTGCCCTGTGCACCGCCTCCAACATGTTGGTGGAGCCACTCTCCTGTCCAAAGGCCTGCTACTTGTGCATCTCCTAAATGCACTCCCCATCCCTCCAAAGAGGCATCTGTGACTACTGTCACTGTTGGGGATGGCAGGGAAAAAACAAGCCTTGAGAAGATGACACTGGTCTTGCCACCATAGAAGGTGTGGCCACACTGAAGGTAAGCAAGGGACTGGTGAGAAAAGGTCTCTCGAAGTAACCCAGAAAGACCAACCAGTACCGGGCTGGAGCCAAGTCTTGGGATAGTAGGAGCTCTGCTCCGGAAAATACCGCTTGGATTCTCTCTTGAGACAGTCGAAAGTGACCCATCGTGAAATCAAAGACCGCCCCAAAAAAAGTCAGGATCTAAGAATGGACTAGATCTGACTAGGCTGGATTGATAATCCATCCTGACTCTTGCGCTACTTCTATCACCTGGGCAGTATGGGCCAAGATCGTCTTCAGGTCATCGGCTACAATGAGCCAATCATCCAGGTACATACAAATCTGAATGCCTTGTTTGCGCAAAAATGCAGCTACAACCTGTGTGATTCTCGTGAATACTCAGGGGGCTGTGGATAGACCGAACGACAATGCATTGAAGACAAAGGTCTGGCCTTTGTAGTTGAAGGTTAGAAACCTTTTGTGATCTAGATGGATGGGGACATGTCAGGACTCAAGGTCGATGCTGTCAGTATCGTGTGTTGAAGAAAAGTGAGGTTTAGAGAGAGAGAAGGGGCATTAAAGGGTATGTTGGAACAGTGTCTTTAGCGCTGTTTTTGGTCGTATAGTTACGGTGTGCTGACCATTTGTGGTCAGGTTACATATTTATAGCATGATAGAAGGTAGGATACAATGTGAAGTAAATACTTTAGTTTTGTTACATTCTTTGTTTATTTTGTGTCTCACAATGTTTTTGTGGTGGTTATTGTAGGGCTAGTATAGAATCAGCTCACATATAGGGACAATGTTGTTTGAATAGCACACTGTACGCAGCCCCGTGCATGTGCTCTTATTAAGAAGAACCTTCGGGCCTAAAAAGGGGTGCAGTTCTATTTTCGTAAGTGCCTTGGGTGCTTACTACGTCTAATACGGTACATGAATATATGAATATTCAAACAAACCTCCTGGTTGTGGGCATGCATCCAATCTGCAGGTACGCACAGTTGCAGGCTTGTCCAGGCCACTACAATCATTTTCATCAACCTCTTTATCGTTCAGCACGCAGATAAGTTCTCTGAATTGCAGACCTTCTCCGCAGGTGACATCACACTGCATTAAATAGCAAAATGACAATGGAAGGCTATCTTATTGGTTGAATATAAATTGAGAATTATGAGGATTTTACACCAATATTAAATGTGGATATTGAAATGTTAAGAGTTCTATTGATCTGATTTACATATATTTTCTCGGCCATAATACTTTTAAGTTGAAGTGATTTTGAATTTTTAAATTCTTACCAAACTCCAATCAACTAAATGGTATACTTATCCAGTCTAGTGACTTTTTTGAGTATATTCAAAGAGAAATTAAGAAAAATCTTTGTGGTATCCTCCTTTCAACCATAACAAATTTTTAAAGGTTTATGGACAAGTAGAGGAAACATTAGCTAAAATGAAAGTAAAAAAGATGAAAGTAAACATTTTCATCAAGATCAGGTCAAAATCGACCATTTTGTGTAAATATGCAAATTTGTGTGTTACTCTTGTGATGTATAAACTGGATGACATATATGTCTCTATTTTCTTCTATATAAGTAAATACATTTTTTACACCCTCTGCCATTTCTCTTTTTAAAATTATAAAGATACTTCAGATGAAGATGATTTTATCATTATTAAAACCAACCTCAAGCTGCAAAAGACATTTCGAACATTTTCAAGGTCTGAGATGAAGGTAAGAAATATAAAGGGCACTTAAAAAAGCATTTTGAGGTACTTTCCTGTTCATACATCACATTTTTACAATTAATTAAAACATTTTTAAACTTTAGATTACTAATAATTTAAAAACTACACATGCTATTTTCAAAATTTAAAGACTATTTATAAAGAATTTATACTTATAAACTCAGAATTTAATGTTCTTTTTGGACAGTAAACAGACAACTCTTGTACCTTTGTACCTATCCATATACCTTTAATTACACTAAAAATTCTTAAAAAAGGTTTTATGCCAAATTGTGGACTACATATTCTCTTTTTATTTCATTTTCGTTTTCTTAGAATTAAAAATTAGAAATATAAAATAAATTAAAAGTGACGTGATATATCACAAATCCATCAACTTTAATATTACTCACCTCGGTCCAGTTTGTTGGCAGAAACCTCAACACATCATTTGAGACCGCTTCAAACGTACCAGTGAAGCCTCTTCGGGTTATGCTGACATCAGTATTGAGTAACACTTCAACAAGTGGACCCGCTGAAACATAGGTGTAGGGTAGAGAAGGAACGGAGGAGGCATCACAAATCTCCTCTTCGGTCATCTCGTCCACATCTTTAAACTAAAAAAGTGACAAAAATGTTTTTGAATCAGCAAAATAACCTTCAAATATCAATGGAACACTAAAGAAAAGGCATCATATAAATGATATAATAATACAAATCCCCTTGCCACTGATAACATGCCTTTAAGAAAGTCAGTACCAATTTGCAACTCAACAATAAGTTTGAAAATATGTCCATACTTTTTCATTTTATAAAGTTGTGTAAAATATATAAAAAAGGCTTTAGAAATTTCCTGAACCACATTTATCTATGAAAATATAAAAAATTATCACGTTGACATTTGATTATTCTGTACCTATCCCATATCAATGTGACCAAACCTTGGGATGCTACATCATACAGCCGAGCAGTTATTGAATCCAGTACAACAATAGCCTGGTTAGAAGTACTACATTTATAACAAGATACATCGTCTTGCCATAATATATAAAATGTTGTTAATCCATTCAAAAGATTACAAACAGAAAATTTTGGCAACAAATTTACCCCATCGTCAGTCATGTACAAACCTGAAAATTTTGGTGCCTTGGTTTTCAAAGAAAGGTCGCTAGAACCAGGATGCATGCCCTGGGGTGGTCGAAAGACCAAAGGAAAGTAATAACTTGATAAGAATGACCCTTCTTAACAGAATGAAAGACAAGTGTCTAGAACTACAATGCACTAAAATAAAGTGGGTGATAGGAGGCACAATGGGAGGCCACATTTTTAGTTAGACAAGCAATTGAATAAGGTCAATGGGACCAGATTGTAAATTTATAGCATGGAAGGTAAGATATAACTATCACGTACCACAAGAGTGTCAAAACCGCATCCTTCCTCAAGTTCCAGGTCAGTAACAGTCACTTCAACGTGATGATTTTCTGGGGCACGGATGACCTGAAGACATGAGAGGTCATTGGGATAATTGCTGGGGTAGTTGGGACTGCTGATCAAAAAGCTGAGAGTGGGGCTGGCCATGAAGGATGTGTCGCATCCAATGGCAGATGGGCAAGCCTCCAAAAAACAGGCTTGGGTTTCTGGTGGGGGATCTCCGATGCAGTCTTCTTCAGGGATAGGTGTCGTAGACAGTTTGTTGCGTACGCATGTGACTGTCCTCATTTGTTCACCCTGTCCGCATGTGACTGAGCACTGAAAGAAAAACAAATTATTTTTTAAAATATCCTCCTTTTTTTCAAACTCGCTTTTTACATAAATTTGTCAAAATATGGTTGAAAATTAATTTTCACTTTCTCAAAAAATATATTACCACCACCTGCAGCCAATGAAACAATCCTAAAGCTACTAGTACAAAACTAAACATAGGAATCTCAAAAGAACAGGACAGCCAACTGTAGCAGGGAGGTATTGCCAAAGGACTTCATTACCACTCCAGTTCAATTATGATGGTATCTACAAATCAGAAAAATAAATTATTTTAAATATTCCAACTTCCGAGAGATATGTTACTGGACTGTGGTTCCCATAGAAACAAAACAAAACTAAAAATGTGTAAAAACCTACAACTAAACACGAATGCAATTCCCACAAATGAAAAATTCAAATTTCTTACAGGTGACCAAACAGTTGCAATGTAGACTCCTTCACACGGCTCCAACGTACATGCCTCCACAGATTCCGGTTCGTCTGCGGGTACACATTCCGAGTTGTCGACAATGGTAAACATGTTGGTGTCGGTGACTGCATAGCACATGACAGACCTCATTCTTACCCCACTCCCGCAGGTCACTGAGCAATCGCCAAACTCGGTAGCAAGCCAGATATATCTGAGGACAAATAAATGGATATAGCGAGGAATTGGAAACGAAATACATGGAAAATTTTCTCTGTCAAAATTGATTAATCATTGGCAATGGGTCTTTTTGACGGCATTAAAAAACAAAGGGTTTTATTTGTAATACTAATGTTGGTTCACTTTCATCACTATAGGCTCAAACCAAAAGCTGCTCAACCAATAACAGTAACAGCTATTTTTCAAATTTTCAATAAAATCTAGCATCGTAGGTGACACTTTAATAACCCCCATAATGAACTCGAAAAGATTAGCCTAGTTTTTATATAAGTAGCAAAATTACAACTGATTGTCTACTTTGATCCTTAAAGAGTGAGCAACTTTTTTTAGCAGTTCCTTTTTGTTTTTGTTTTTTGCAACAACTTTTTGTGGGTGCCCAGAAAGGTGATGAACACCTGCTCCTGTTCATTGTAATCTGTATTATTATTACTAAGTATACATACTGTGGTGGACAAGCAACTTCTGTGTCACAAGGCTGCACAGAGGCCGGTTCCTCACCAACAGGGCACATAGCGTTGGGAATGATGGTACTAGATCCAGGATTTTCGATGCAAAAGACGAGACGAGTTTGGATTCCGGTGCCACAGGTTGATGAACACTGGAGGATAAGAAGCAGAGGTACGAGAGATTAACATTGAAAATGACAATGTGCTGACTTCTACGTATTCATAATATTGCTGCCAAATTTCTGGAAATCACCTAAATTTTTAAAGTTGGTGAAAAACGTTTGATTTCTGAATGAAATTTTAACCAGCTTTTAGTGATATAGAAACTATAATGCAGTAAAGAAAGAGTGAGTGAGAGACAATGTAGAGGTGTGGAGGTCATGGGCTGAGGTAGTAACTACGTTTTTACTTGTATTAGGCAGTGAATCATGTCTACCAGATTGCAGAAGTTAAGACCTTATCGCTACAATCTTATACTAGCTTCCTGTTGAGCAATGCATCCAGCTCAAAAAATTTGATTGTTTGATTGATTGAAAAAGAAAATTAAATAATCAATGACAAAAATGTTTTGTTCAACTAATGTGAAACTAGTTATTCAGAATGTTGTGCTCACCATATGATAAAACCATTTCTTTCCAAAAGGGTAATATATAACATATAATAATATAATACATGTAATATATATATATGAAATATAATATATAATTCATATTACATACAACTGATATTGTTTAATAGCGACATATTCTTCATACCAGGGTTTTCAGTTTGGCACTAGCAACATATTTCAATTATAGATATTTTAAGAATGCTGTATGTAAACCCTTTAAAGATATACAATTAGTTTACTTGTATATCATAATTGCCGATTTGATCAAAATAATAGTTGAGTGGATAAAGTACAAAAGCGTTAAGATTATATTATGGAAAACAGATTTCAAAGTTAAACTGACCAACCTAACAATCCAATGTAACAAAGCCATGAAATCCATCATGCCAGTGTTTATCCCCTTTTCCTTGGCATAAGCACATGAAAGTACATCACTCCCCCTAGATGATGCTGGTCCATCACAAGAACTCTCCAGCAGTGCTGGTACTCATTTACAACTGACATAATGCAGTGCTCACGATGGGAGCCTAACGCATATACAAGCATGACTAATTAACCAATGAAGCACTGCACTGCTAAATATCCAATCTTAAAAAACTCCATTGAACTACATAACATCTGTTTCTGGCTTTTCTTCCATATGCAATTAGCTGAAAATGATCAACTTACTGCAGACCACTCAGTTGTCTCCCAGACCGGTCCAGTGCAAGTGTCTGGAGCGGTACAACTCCTCATGGTTTCTGGTTTTGTCAGGTTTCTTAAGGTGCACTCCGACTCGGCTGCTGGATTAAGGTTGGAGCCATCTCGAGAGATGCAAATCACAGCACGAGTTTGAATGCCTTCGCATGTGCAAGTGCCGTATGGTCCCGCAATGTACTCATACCTGTTGGTAAAGAAGAGAGATATTCAGTATAAGTATATATAAACATGTATTCTATATATACATGTGTTCTGTATACATGTATTCTATATATATACATGTATTCTATATATATACATGTATTCTATATATATACATGTATTCTATATATATACATGTATTCTATATATATACATGTATTCTATATATATACATGTATTCTATATATACATGTATTCTATATATATACATGTATACTATATATACATGTATACTATATGTACATGTATTCTATATATACATGTATTCTATATATACATGTATTCTATATATACATGTATTCTATATATACATGTATTCTATATATACATGTATTCTATATATACATGCATTCTATATATACATGCATTCTATATATACATGCATTCTATATACACCTGTATTCTATATATACATGTATTCTGTATATACATGTATTCTATATATACATGTGTTCTATATATATACATGTATTCTATGTATATACATGTATTCTATGTATATACATGTATTCTATATATACATGTATTCTATATATACATGTATTCTATATATACATGCATTCTATATATACATGTATTCTATATATACATGTATTCTGTATATACATGTATTCTGTATATACATGTATTCTATATATACATGTATTCTATATATACATGTATTCAATATATACATGTATTCTATATATACATGTATTCTATATATACATGTATTCTATATATATACATGTATATATATATATATATATATATATATACATGTATTCTATATATACACATGTATTCTATATATATACATGTATTCTATATATACCTGTATTCTATATAAATACATGTATTCTATATAAATACATGTATTCTATATATACATGTATTCTATATATACATATGGATACATATTTGATACTAATGATTAAAAGGAGTTTCGGTCAAAAAGGGCATCTTTTTTGCTTAGTCAAGGGAATTTTGAATTGAAATATATCTATCGATATCAGTTATCAACAAGATTTATAAAAGGGTTACATGGTCGAGTTGGAATGAGTGAAGGGTAATCATAAAAGGGTTACATGGTCGATTTGGAATGAGTGAAGGGTAGTCATAAAAGGGTTACATGGTCGATTTGGAATGAGTGAAGGGTAGTCATAAAAGGGTTACATGGTCGATTTGGAATGAGTGAAGGGTAGTCATAAAAGGGTTACATGGTCGATTTGGAATGAGTGAAGGGTAATCATAAAAGGGTTACATGGTCGATTTGGAATGAGTGAAGGGTAGTCATAAAAGGGTTACATGGTCGATTTGGAATGAGTGAAGGTAGTCATTAAAAAGGGTTACATGTCGATTTGGAATGAGTGAAGGGTAGTCATAAAGGGTTATGGTCGATTTGGAATGGTCAATTTGGAATGAGTGAAAGGTAGTCATTAAAGGGTTACATGGTCGATTTGGAATGAGTGAAGGGTAGTCATAAAAGGGTTACATGGTCGATTTGGAATGAGTGAAGGGTAGTCATAAAGGGGTTACATGATCAATTTGGAGTGAGTGAAGGGTAGTCATTAAAGGGTTACATGGTCGATTTGGAATGAGTGAAGGGTAGTCAGTACAGAGTACATACAAAACAGTCTAGAAAGATATGTTTGGCTGAGAGCTGTTCTCTGCAGGTCTGACATGTGAGGGGGGAATGTTTTCTGAATAACAATCTTTTTCTTACTCGACGTCACAGTTCTGTAGCAAGCAAGGTTGTATCTCCACAGGTTTTGTGTCCATACACTCAGAATCGGCCACCGTCTCGTTGGTTTCAATGTTCTGGCACTCCACTGTTCTTGTCTGCGTACCAATACCACAGGTCGCCGAGCACTAACAGAAGAAATCAGATTACTTGAAGTGGGTACTTTACATCTCTTTCTCAACAGCTAAGGTATAATAAATCGTTGTGAAGTCACTAGTGAATGAATTGAACCTAAGACCTCTAGTTTACCAAGCTGATGATTTGACCACTAGACCACTGAGGTTATGAAGTTAATGATGTAAGACTGCATTAATGACATAAGACTGTATTGTATTGTAAAGAATTTTCACATTCATTATTTGGAACTGTATTTCCCCTTTTCCAAAGGAGAAATTTAATTTGTAATAAATTCAAAATTCTAAGGAATGTGAAAAAATAACAAATAATTTGTCATTCGGTAAAATTTTTGTGTCTATTTTCAACCTCAATGGTGTACCCTTTTTGGAGGGACTAAAAGTGTAAATGTAGTACTTTTAAATACATCTTTATTGAATAATTTGCAGTCTTGTCTTTCTAAATCAGCAAATTAAAACATCTCTCTGAATCTACAAATTGAATAATCTTTCTGAATCTGCAAATAAAATTGTTTTTCTGGATCTACAGAAAGA
Organism: Chiridota heheva; assembly: GCA_020152595.1. Lineage (NCBI taxonomy): Eukaryota > Metazoa > Echinodermata > Holothuroidea > Apodida > Chiridotidae > Chiridota > Chiridota heheva. The sequence goes on from JAIGNY010004514.1 coordinate 142,831, forward strand.
ACTCTACATAAATAATTGTTTTTCCTAATCTAGAGAAAGAATTGTCTTTCGGAATCTTCAAATGAATTGTTTTTCTTAATCTACAAATGAATTATCTTTCTGAACCTACAAATGAATTATCCTTCGGAACCTACAAATGAATTATCTTTCTGAACCTACAAATGAATTATCCTTCAGAACCTACAAATGAATTATCTTTCTGAACCTACAAATAAATTATCTTTCTGAACCTACAAATGAATTATCCTTCGGAACCTACAAATAAATTATTCTTCTGAACCTTCAAATGAATTGTTTTTCTTAATCCACAAATGAATTATCTTTCTGAACCTACAAATGAATTATCCTTCTGAACCTACAAATGAATTATCTTTCTAAACCTACAAATGAATTATCCTTCTGAACCTACAAATGAATTATGTTTCTAAACCTACAAATGAATTATCTTTCTGAACCCACAAATGAATTATCTTTCTGAACCTACAAACTAATTATTCTTCTGAACCTACAAATTAATCATCTTTCTGAACCTACAAATAAATTCTCTTTCTGAACCTACAAATGAAATATCTTTTGAACCTACAAATAAATTATTTTTCTTAAACCTACAAATGAATTATCTTTCTAAACCTACAAATGAATTATCCTTCAGAACCTACAAATGAATTATCTTTCTGAACCTACAAATGAATTATCTTTCTGAACCCACAAATGAATTATCTTTCTGAACCTACAAACTAATTATTCTTCTGAACCTACAAATTAAAATTAACCTCATCTTTTTTTGAACCTACAAATTAATTATCTTTCTCAACCTACAAATGAAATATCCTTCTGAATCTGCAAATAAATTAATTTTCTTAATCTATAAATGAATTTTCTTTTTAAACCTACAAATGAATTATCTTTCTGAATCTACAAATGAATTATCCTTCTAAAACTACAAAAAGAAAGTAATATCTAGCCTATGTTTATTGCAAATCATTGAAATAAATGTTTAACTATATGATTCTTCATTACATAAAACCTTGCAAAGATTCGTTTAATTTAAAAACTCCATAGTTCACAACCAATAGTTCAAATGTAATGTGTTTAAAATCATCGCAACACTTTTAATCAAAATGTTCCAAAGAGGATAAATTTGCACCAAAATTAACTGATAACTGAAAGTATGCAAAACAGAAATCTGCATAAGAACATTTAAAAACAAGTGGAACTTTGAAATTAACTCAAATTATTGCAATATTTCTTCAAGAAGCTTTACATTCTGCCCATAATAACTTCTATCAACTTAAAAACTTAAATAATACCTACAAGCACTTTTTTAATGCATATAATTTATGATGTTGTAGGTTTATTTTTATTTTTCCTGTCTTCTGAATTTTTTTTTTTTTTTTTTTGCATCACAGTTTATTCAAGATTTTGCAATCTCAAGTTCAACATTTTTTCACAATAATTTGACAGACATCTCAACAACGAACAGAGATAATAATAACTCTACATAAATTATGAATTACATAAGAAGAGCATCCATTTAAATATTTGATTAATGCAGAATCTGTATTGTTGATGCAGTACAGAAGCTTCTGTACCTTTGTACATAAGCTTCAGGTAGTTTTCTGAAGAATCTCATCTCTCTTTCCATACAATCAACTTAAAGATGAAGTTTCCAACATAATGTGTTTAAGTTTTATGTGTTGTTCAATATGTTAATCTTATATTACCACTCATCATTTTCTGTAAATACAGAATGTATTTATTGTATATTCTATGAAAAGATTGGAATAATGTTGGATCAAACGAAATGAAACTCACATCTGAAAACTCGCCAGCGACAAACTGAAATTGAGGACAATCACCTAAGTCACACACAAAAAGCTCGGCGGGTTTTGTTAGTCCTGCATTGTCACAGAACGATTCGGCAACAGGGCTGCTTTCCTCATCGATACACTGGACTGACCGGAATACTGTTGTTTGACCACAAGTAATGGAACACTGTTGGAAAATCCACAAAAACATTGATTGATACATTGTGTTTCAGTTTACATTCATACAAAAAGTCCATCTATAGGGGCAAGGGATGCATTCCACCCCCCCCCTTTAAAGATTTGCTAATTATTTAGTTTGCAACAAAGAATGCTTGCATTATATGTTTATCAAAATAATCTTCATCCCACACCCACCCCACACCCACCCCACACCCCCTCCCCTGCACCAAATCATGTTTTGCCCCTCAAACTAAAATCTTTTGTTTACAGCCTCCTATGAGTACATCCAACCTCGATCAGGCCTCAATATTTTGCATCCACTTGGTGAATTGACATTAATATTTGTTCACCAACTGTATGAATGTTGGTTAATATATGGGCCATTACAAAACAAGGATTCTTTCTCAATCACTATCTAAATTAAAATCAAATTTTTAAACTTGTTTTTCCAACTTTTCATGGTCACATTTTAATTTGAAATGAAAAAATGTCAGCAAGCATTATACATTAAAATAAAAAAAAATAATCAGCATGCATTTTACATTCAAATAAACAAAATTAATCAGCATGCATTTTACATTAAAATACAACAAATAATCAGCATGCATTTTACATTAAAATAAAAAGAATAATCAGCATGCATTTTACATTAAAATTAGAAAATAATCAGCATGCATTTTACATTAGAATAAAAAAATAATCGCCATGCATTTTACATTAAATTTTAAGAAAAATAATCAGCATGCATTTTACATTAAAATAAAAAAATAATCAACACACGTTTTACATTAAAATAAACAAAATTAAGCAGCATGCATTTTACATTAAAATAAAAATGATATTCAGTATGCATTTTACATAAAAGGAAACATAAAAGTCAAATACTCTAACTTGATATATGATAAAGAATTAAAAAATAAACCCAAAAATGCAATCATGAAATCTTATTCTCAAGTTATCCAAATTGAAGTTGTAACATGGGTGCTGCCATTTTGTTTCATTTTATGTTGGAACCACACCAAAGATGACATAATTTTTCCAATGTGCTTCCACATAATGCACTTCTTTAGAATTCTCTTTCAAATCGTCTTTCTAAAATGCTTGGACATGGAAATTCTAAGGGCTTGAATCATTAATATCATATACAATACAAATTCAAAGACTCATACATGCAAAGGAACAATTATTTCTTAGAAATAGATTATAAAGAAATACATTAAAATTCCAATCTGCACTGGGTGTACAACATCATTTTTTAAAGGGTGTATGAACAAAATGGCCACTCCCATGTAAGTTTATACTGCCAAAATTAATGTATTAACAAATTAGAAAAAACATGCCGATATGAAATTTTTTCAGATGACTAATAATTATTATTTTTATAATATTAAATGAATAAAAGAACAAGACTACATCGCCCTTAAATTAAAAAACAATCAGGATGCGTTTTACATCTATAATTCATCCTGAAGAAAACTTACAGGTGGAAATTCAGGAGTGAGGTAGCTGTAGGTAATGCAATCGGCAAGAAGGCAAGGTAGCTGAGACACAGGAGCCACAAGACCAGCATTCTGGCAATTGACATTGCTGACTGTGTTTCCAGACATGGTGTCAATACATGTCACGACTCGATTCATGATTCCAGTACCACATGTTACAGAGCACTATTAAATCAGAAGGAAATTGTTGTATGCTAAATGAACCTGAGAAGGACCTGGACAGCTCAAAAACCTTTCAAGCCCATTAAATGACAATTGAGTACCATAAAGTACAAGTATCATATTTGATGTAATAAGCACCCGGGGCAATTACAAAAATAAAATTGCTCTACTTTTTAAGCCCAAAGTTTTTTCCTGATAAGCACCCATGCTCTGGGGTTGCATACAATGTGCTATTCAAACTGCACTGTACATATATGTGAACTGGTTTTATACCAGCCCCACGATAACCAACACAAGGGGCGCTTATTAGAGCAGGGGCGCTTATTAGAGCAGGGGCGCTTATTAGAGCAGGGGCGCTTATTAGAGCAGGGGCGCTTATTAGAGCAGGGGCGCTTATTAGAGCAGGGGCGCTTATTAGAGCAGGGCGCTTATTAGAGCATATTAGAGCAGGGGCGCTTATTAGAGCAGGGGCGCTTATTAGAGCAGGGGCGCTTATTAAAGCAGGGGCGCTTAATACATCGAATACGGTATACAAATACGTTGTCTTCTAACTTGAAAATAACAGATTTAGTTTTCAAGTTATTGATGATCAAAGTTTGAGGAATGATTTTAATCTATTACAAAATATGAAGAGTAACACAGATTAAACTCTTTATAACTTTTTCCGTAAATTCCTTTGAATTTTTATTTTTACATATATGATGAGGCACAATTATTTGATTTGACTTGTTAATGTTTAACGGCACAGCGACAGTCAGAGTCAAATGTGCCAAGATGGTATTAAAAATTTGAGGTGCAAGATTTAGGACAGAGATGGTTGGGAGAGGGAAGAGGAAGAAGATAAAAAAAATCAAAAATAAAGGTGCAAATAAAGGTAAATGAAAGATAGGTAAGATAGAAAATGGGGGAGGAGTGTGGTAAGTATTAGATCAGGTGAAATAAGCTGCTATTGTGGAATACAGTGATAATGTTGGAGGGGGATTGTTCTTGAAGAGGTCAGAAATAGAGTGGAGAGGGAGAGGAATGATCTGGAGTTGAGGTACAAAGGACAGGTAAAGAGGATAGGCTTGATCGAGGGTTCGGTATTGCAAGTAAGGCAGAGAGGTTTGGGAGAGCCTTATAGGAGGTAGGAGTGGGTGAGAAAGGAGTGACCGGGATGGATGCGGGTGATGATAACGTCAACGATTGCGACTGTGTAAGGAAGGGTTGATCCCTACTTTGTGATTGATAGTGTGAAGTTTGTTACCAGGCTCTAGAAATGTTGAGGCAAAAGTCAAGAGTGCGGAATAAAGATTGAGGTTCAACAGAGTATTGTTGGCTGCTCTGTCGGCCCTTTTGTTCCCAGAAATACCAACGTACTAGATGATTTTCTTCCCAGAGGAAGAAAGAGAGGAAATTTTGTTTAAGATTTGTAAGATAAGTGGATTAGACCAGAGCATGTTAAGGATGCCTGTGAAAACAGATTTTAAGTCAGAGAAGACGACTAAGTGGGAGCGGAAGAAGAGTTCTGCGAAGTTTAAAGTGAGGAGGATAGCCTTTGCTTCAGCAGAAAATATGGAGGCTCCATCTGGTAATCTTGAAGAAAGGGTGAGGCTGGGACAGGAGGTGGTGGCTGCAGAGGAGCCTTCCCATGTGGAACCGTCAGAGGAGAGGAAGGAGTGGTCATGGAAGTGTCAAATGAGTTGGCAGTATTGGTGCGGAAAGAGGCTCGGTTGTGTAGACCTTTTGTGTAAGAGGTAAGGCCTAGGAAGACTTGGGGTGAGGTATAACCCAGGTGGGGTAGGAGGGATAGTGTGCCTGGCTATAGAGAAAATGTTGATGTTGGCTTTGGGGAGGTGTGAATGCATCCAGATACCAAAAGGGGGAAGGATGCGTTTGTTGAGATTGAACAGGTTGTTGAAGGAAGGAGAGCAGATACAATGGAAACAAGGGTTCTGTGGGTCGGTGAGGATGCAAAGATTGGAGAGACCGGTCCTGGTGCACCTGAGGCCAAGGAGAGTTTGTTGGCCTCTACAAAAAAATGTTAAAGGAGGTGGAGGAAAATTAAAGAGGCAAAGTCATTGTATGGACACAATATTAAGAACTTCATTCAAAATTGCTGCACAATTCATTGGCCTTTATTTGATGGTATATATTAAATAAACCCACAGGCATTGATAGCTCTTGACATAGCTCAGTTGGCAAGGCAATGATGGACTTTGGATTTTTTTTTCAAAACCAGCAGTTGTTGGTTCGAATCCTGGCAGAACCATTTTTTCTTCTTCAATTTTTTCTTTTTCTTTTTTGCTCATTGTTAGTTTCGTTTGGTGACTGCTATTGTAGTATTTTCTTACTAATATTTCACTTTCACTTTTTTTCTTTCTGACTAATAGGTCGAAAAAAATCAAGTTTCAATAGCTTTATGCACTATGATTGAATCTTCACACACACCACACTATGTATGCATGTATACAAACAGACAAGAGATCTTGTGAGTTCTTTAACAGCAAGTGACGTCAAAAGCTTGCATCCCCCAATTTTACAGAGACCAACGATGTATGTATGAACTGAGACGAGCCTTCCTCTTTAAGTGAAAAAACAGTTTAATATCTTATTCATATAATATTACAATTCGAAGATGTCAACTGTTGTGTTGAAAAGTAAATGGTGCAGTGTCTAGTATGATGTCATAAATGCAGTTCCAAAACAAATGTATTTCTTTGAAAATGAATTGCCTCATTCTAAACTATTCAGTGGTTACTTACAGGACCAAAATCTCCTTGGATATACTGAAAGTTTACTTCAACAGGACAGGCTGTTAGAGAGCATACTTCAGAGGCAGAAGGGACATCAATACCTGCTGCTTCACACTGGGCGGTCGGTACTTGGACATTGTCTTCATTGACGCATACAATCTGTCGGGTTCGCACGCCACTGCCGCAAGTCACGGAACACTGCAGGAGAAGAAAAGTATTTAATTACTGAGGTTATCACCTTAAACCGACAAAAACTTGTTTGTTTTCCCTATCTTGTGGAAAATTGTAAGGGAGGGTTAAGTGGGAAAACGTTTTTTGACTCCCTCAGGATATAAGTATCAAGAACATTTATAAAATAGAATTAAAACACTTCAATTTCATTTTCAAATTGTTAGTTCCTTTTACTTTGCTCACTTATGCTTTTTGTGTGATTTGGAATTTTCTTTCCCTTGCCTGACACACTCGTTACAAACAGGCAGGACAACTTTGTATTCTCAAGCTCTTGTGGGCTTTTTTCACCACAGCAACAGTCTACAGGCAAAAGTGGTCGCCACACCATTTGTAGGGATTTCTACAAGCGTAGGGATTTTTTCAGTGATTTAGGGGAGGTGGAGAAGGGCAAAAAACAACATTTTTATGGTAATCATAATTTTTACCATTGTTTAACACGTAAATAAATGACTGGGGAAATTATGTAATTTGGGCTTCCACTGTCTTCCTGAATTTACAATATGGGGGTCTATAAAGTGAAAAATTATTCATGAAAGAATACGAATTCATCTTTGTCATGAAATCTGGTTTCATACCCAAATTACCTTCATACACAGTAGAAATAAGCCATTTGTTTTTCATTACTTAATATGTAAATGACAGGTTAAGACATGGAATCTGGGTTCCATTGTCTAGCCCAAGTGTGTACACAGTGAAAAATTATTAATGAAAGGAGAGCACGTAAAGAAATCATTTTGAATTCATTTTTACTTAATATCTAATTTTCAAAAGTCTGTATTTGTTTTCAAAATCAATTAAATTTTCATTTCATTTCATTTATTTGTTTCTTCACAACATTCAAAACAAATAATAATAACAATAATAATAATAAAAATAACAATAACAACAATAATAATAATAAATAAATGGTAAGTAAAACAGCATTGAACACAAAAATACAAACAATATTTTCTGCATATGCTCTGGGGTCTTTTTAAGGAGAAGGGATGAGGTGGGGAAGTATGGAAAGGCTGGGTCTCTGTCTATGTACCTCCAAGAAACAAAACCAAAAAGCAATTATAGGTCAATTTTTCAGACAATTTGAAGCCACAAAAAGGAAATGAGTACCATATTCTCATTAGTTCTACCATAGGCTATGTAAAAGATCAACAATATCTAGATATCCATTGAGATCAAAACTATCCTGACCAGCATATCATAATATGTCATTATCACATGTTCAGTGCATGCAAAAACATTACAATTATGAAAATGAATGAAAATTTACCAAGCATTTGACTGTTTTATACTTTCTTTTCTCACTTCTTAAGGAAAAAAGTTGGAATCTATGTTTAAAGCATTATCTATAGTTGTGTTCCTGAATTAAATCTCCATATTTCTTTTCAATGATAAAAGATGAAATCAGAGATCCATCCATCCATACATAGAGAGACTTCACCTCCATCAGCTTTTGCTTAGTGCATCTTTCTCCACTGTTTTTTTTTTATTTGTTTATTTATAGTCTATGTTTGCTATTGTAGTTCCCTTTTGCTAGGTCTGTTACGATTCGTTTGTTTGTTAAGAATGTGAAGATGAAGATGCCAACCTTCCATAGTAGACTTACTACACCAGTCATTTCGACACAGATAAGACAGAAATTTGAATTTAAATGTTTAGTCCTCTTTCATATGAGATAACTTGCTTGACCCAAGAACTAATCCTTTAAATCCGTATTTCCTCAGCACAAGTCCAGCATTGTGCCCTTGAGCCAACTGATTACCTAGAGACAAAGGCTACAGAATATTTTAACAAATACTCTGGCACTACATGAAATGATGTTCGTTTGTTTAATGAGGGCTTAACAGCACCACGACAACGAGAGTCAAATTGTGCCGGAGAGGTTAGATCATTTTAGAGGTAGGAAGGAAAGGAAACAGGGGGAGAATGAGCGAAATACAAGAACAAAAAAACAGAAAGCTGGGAACGAGAGAGGAGATGCATGGGTAAAAATTACAAATTTATGAATAGTGTGCCTAATGTTATGAATGATTCCAGTTTTAAAAGGAATATTCCCACTAATTTGTATATTCCTATATATGATAGGGGACTCTTACAGAAACAAAATGGTGATGATACCTTATTTTATTTAGACTTTATGGCATTTCAAAGATTCCACCAGATTGTTGCAAAGTGACCTTACAGTGTATTAAAGTGTAATGTCATAATTGCAGATCGAAAATCAATGTTGATGTATTTCTTTGAAAGTTCATTTCTCCTTCTAAATGATTGCAAACATTGCTTATTTAACCATTGAGAGGGGGGTAAAACATGCACTTTGCAAGAACATGCTTTGCTCATTTATCTCATATATACCTTACATTTAAATTGAAAGAAAATCAGTTTTCATTTTATAGAAATACATAAAGAACTATCTTGGATCTGCAATTATGACATCACACTTACACGGCAAGGTTACTTTTCAACACATTTTTCATATCTTTGAAATTGACTAGGGATGCAATGGATCCAAATTTTTGGTCACCTTTTTTCGAGGTTCCCAAATTTGGTGGAAATATCGTAGAAAAGATATTTTTGAAGTTTGAAAATGTATCGTGCAACGTAGATTTAAGCGTAATGTTAGTGTTCACTCGTTGCATGTTTTTATCGACAGAGAGTCCCGGATGTTTGATATGCCTTGATGACCAAATACTCGAATAAACATAAGTAATAACTGCAACAAAATTTTAGAATCATTGTTGGATACATATATATGCAAGTGTGTTTGTTGGAAAAAGTGGAGTTTGTTGGAAAAAGCTAGAGTCACATTTAAAAAAGCTCATATATTGAGATAAAAAGCAAATTAATGGGTTGAAAAGAAACTATTTACAATTTAGTTAATTACACTTCATTTGGTGAAACATATTTGTAATGCAATATTTTCCTAGGAATAAATAACCATCATTGTGTATACCATTCTAGAAATGGAAGAAAATGTCATTAGCTACTGTATATTACATGGAATCCAACCTGCTCAACAGTGCTTAAACTTCACTAGATGTTTTTCATTTTAATTTGTCACGAAGAATGTATTTCAACTATTATGCTGATCAGAGATGCTTTTTAGATGATTATACGCTATTCCACCTGCACTGTATTAAACTGATCCCATTAGATGGGAATTCAATCTATCTGAAAAAGAATATATGTACATGTATTTTATGTTGCATTATATAATTAGTCCAGATAGCATAGGATAGCAAGGTTTAACATCCCGAAAACATCCAGTGCTGGACATTATATCAAGATGGCCACAGCCTTTGATAACCAGTTGTGAACTCACTGGTTGCAGACCCACTGGAATATGAGCCGGGGACGTGTAAGTGTAAGGACAAAGCACTAACCACTACACCACAGAGATCTGTTGAGATGTTTAACAATATAAGAAAGTGGTAACACACAAATGAAAATGATGAAGAAAAGACTAAACCCTACAAAAGTGAGTAAAGAGGCAATGAACAATGATAAAATTGAGATACATCTATGGTTAAATTTTAAGTACACAAAATTATTCCAGCCCCATACTTTCGTTTTTTCAAAGGGTTGCTCCACCTTGCCCCTTATTGCCTCCACCCCACCCCTTTTAGCCTCCACCCCGCCCCTTTTCACCAAAAGCCCTACATTTTCTTCACAAAAACATACTTTTGTGAACTATTTTGCCTTCTTTTCATGCTGATTACAGTTCTCCAGATGTAGGTACACTACTTGCTGCATTAATTATTCCATTATTTGTATTTCAAGTGCCATCAAAGTGCCCTTGATGCCTTACAAATAATGTCCCTTTTAATCAGTGACACCCCTACCCCTTCCCTGGATCAAGCTAGGTGTTTGTTACACTGATAAAAGCTGCCAAAACATGTTTCCACTTCATACTTAGCTGTTTGTTGTGTGCCCTATACAATGAAAAAGCTTCATTTCATTTGTATCAGTTTGGTCATACATCTTTGGTTTCGTTGTTTTATTCTAAGAGTAGCTAAAAATACCATGTTAAACAAATATATAACAAATATCATCTTTCTTTACTTTGTCAGTTTTAATCAATTTTTAGAAAGATGTTACCTAAATTTAAGCTATTACCAACATCTTAAGAGGTAATTCAGTCCAGATTTTTATAATAATCAAAACCAGATTTGTTGTCATTATCCAGCCGAATAGTCTGGCAAGACCGGATATCCGGTGCGCCCCTTAAATGGAGTAACTCCTAAACTGAATAAGATAGCAGCATGGTTTTGCTGTTTCATTGATAGTCCTCTACCATATTATTAAAAATAAAAATTCACAGGAATAAGCCTTTAAGAAAAGACTCAAATCAATGAGAAGAAATTCAAACTCACGTCTCCAAAGGCTCCTGTGAAGAGGGCAAATGAGCCCCCTGGACATGCAACACCTGTTACACATTGTTGGGTAGATGAAGGGGGAGTACCACTACAGAATGAGGAATCTACAGTGAGGCCTGTTTGGGTGTCCTGGCAAATGACCAACCGTGTTTGGATGCCATCTCCGCAGGTTACCGAGCATTCGCCAAAATTCAGAGCCAGGTATTGGAATCTGTGAAAGAAAGAAAAATACTTTTTGTCATAATTATCTACCACAACTCATGAGGGTTCACGTCTATGCATGGGGAAAGAACACCAAAAACCAATCCATAAAACATGAAATAGCAAAACTATCATGATCATAATTATCGCTGTTTATAAAGCTATAGAATTTGTAATTTGGGGGGTGGTGTAGGTACTCTTGTTTCAGGGGGGGGGAGGAGTTTGTAATTTTAATGTCAGCGGGATATGGGTGGTAGAAGCACGATTCATGTTAACGTGTATTAAACCTTTTACATTGAATTTAAATTCATTCATATTCCATCATTTTCCTTCATGCCAAAAACCTTAATTTTCTTATGAGTTCAGAATATATCTATATATATATATATATATATATCTATAAATATATCTATATATATATATATATATATATAAATATATATATATATATATATATAATTTATATAGCATTTTTAGTATACATATATTCAAAAACGCTATACAAAAAATAAGAAACTACAATAACATGAATAAAAGATACACTTAATGCCCAGCCTAAGAAATCAACACTTAAAATGCATATATCACTAGGAAGTTGATTCCACCAAAGAGGCCCCACCCATGCAAATGCCCTCCCGCACATTTTGTGTGTTTTATGGTTGGAACATTGAACCAGAATGATGAACGATTGCGGAGGTTCAGTGTAGGTCTTCTACAAACAATGTGTTCCCTAAGATACTGGGTTGATTTACCATGGATGCACTTGAAGACGAACTAAAACTTTGTACTGGATAGGTATGTTGACAGGGAGCCAATGAAGAGAGTATAAGATAGGTGTGACATAATCATATTTCCAGTTTTTTTTTGACAATCCTTGCTGCAAAATCATGAACTTTTTTCAGATACTAAATGAGGTTAGATCATTAGAACAGACACTGCTTAAAAACTTGTTCTGCAATTTTTAAACTGCAAATTACACACATCATTCCACAAGAGAAAATTTGCTTGAAAGGACATTTCATACTCCATGGGACAGGCTGCTTCCCTTAATAAAAACTCTATTGTGTTGAGTGGAAATCAAGCACATGTTTCATTGAACAGCTTGTATGGAGTGTTGAACAGATCACAGTTTTGTGGTTTGAAAAATAAAGGAATAGATAAGTTTTATTTTGACCGGCCTTGCTCAGCTTCAGGGCCAGTCTGAGTGTCCCTGGTTTTAAGCAAAGCCATTTCTAATAATGACCAGCAAGAAGGGAGTTGCAATAGTCAATATGAGTATATACAAGTGCATGTATATAATATGTATTGTTTGGCTTTTCTTTCAGGGCATAAATGCATTGTTTGACACATGCCATTGGAAAGTTTCAACTTATGTCTTGGCAGATCTTACCCTAAGACATACCCACACCTTCAGTTCACTTTGAATCACTTCTTCCATAAGAAGTAACAAAAACACACACCGAATTTAACCAATATCCAATCATCCATTTTTGAGACAATTTAGCCTAAAACATCTCCATCCCTCTATTTCGGCCTTTCCCTGATTCCAGTATGTCACAAATTTTAATTACTTCTTCCTTAAGTAAGTAGTAACACCACATGGAAAATTTAATCATAATCCAATCATCAGTTCTTGAAATATGTTGATGACAAGCAGACAAACAAACAAATGCAGTGAAAAACATAACATCTGTCCAACTTCATTGCCGGAGGTATCTATCCTGGATCTGCAATTATGACATGACACTTTACATTTCAAGATCACTTTTCAACACAATGGTGAATAATGCAATAATTCCTACAACAAAATAAAATATTAACATGTTTTTTTCACTTATTTAATTAATAGTCCTCTATGATATACATGAAAGTGAAAATTTAGGTGAGTTTAATAGCTTCCTTTGTATATTTCTATAGTGATGAGTGACCAACTTACTGTGTAGAAGTACAGCAATCTTGTGTGGTAGCTGGACGTTCTGCAGGACATCTGCTGAGGTCGACAACCAATCGGATGGTCCCATCATCTTGGAATGTGACACAGAAGATATTTCTTGTCTGAATGCAGTTGTCTGGCGCGGAGCAGGCGGGAGACCAGTCCTCAGCAATCCACCTGTGGGAAGCAAATCATTAAGCATTGATTACTACATTGATTAAAGGAAAAGTAATTTGAATATGTAACATGGCCCAAATTCAGTGTCCATAATGGACGACCAATCGTATACTGGGAGAATCTTATTGACCAATGAAAAACTTGGGAAGTTTTGGCCATCTGCATACTTTACAAAAGGTATATCAAGAGCTTATGAAAAAAATGCTTTCATACACTAATTACATGTGTATACATGTTGCTCATATATTGTATTTACAACTGTTCCTCTAGCATCTGTAAATGATTGGTTGGGTAATTCATACATATATTAAGATATACTTACTCAGACCCATACATACATTACGATATACTTACTCAGACCCATACATACATTAAGATATACTTACTCAGACCCATACATATATTAAGATATACTTCCTCAGGCCCATACATATATTAAGATATACTTCCTCAGGCCCATACAAATATTAAGATATACTTACTCAGACCCATACATATATTAAGATATACTTCCTCAGGCCCATACATATATCAAGATATACTTACTCAAACCCATACATACATTAAGATATACTTACTCAGACATATACATATATTAAGATATACTTACTCAGGCCCATACAAATATTAAGATATACTTACTTAAACCCATACATATATATTAAGATATACTTACTTAGACCCATACATAAATATTAAGATATACTTACTCAGACCCATACATATATTAAGATATACTTACTCAGACCCATACATATATTAAGATATACTTACTCAGACCCATACATATATATTAAGATATACTTACTCAGACCCATACATATATTAAGATATACTTACTCAGACCCATACATATATTAAGATATACTTACTCAGACCCATACCTATATTAAGATATACTTACTCAGACCCATACATATATTAAGATATACTTACTCAGACCCATACATATATTAAGATATACTTACTCGGGCACACATTCATTATTTGGGTTAGCTGCACACTCCTGAGTACTGAAAGCACGGACACAAGATTCTTTGAGACACATCTAAAAGCAAATCAACAAAATATCAAATTGAGTGAATGATAGTTTAAATATTCTGGGATTAATAAACGCGAGTGCTCAGCAACAGAAGTCTGCAGGCAATCAAAGGGAATTGCACTCATATAGCTGTTAAATCTTTCACAAACTTGCGCATCTCAAAACATAAAATCAAGTGGTGCATCGCAAATGTTACCATTAGTAAAAGAAACCATTGCATCACATATAACAGACGTTTAAGTTTTTGTTTTAGTTCTACACTCACTTGAAAAGAGATATTATTCTATTAAGAAGTTTACATTTTTTAAACTGAACAACTTCACTGGCTGATATTAACTGGAAAAGACTTTTAAAAAGCAATTCAAATTTGCTTCTTGTGTAGCAATAACCTTAGAAGTAAGTTATTCCCAGACAAAAAAAATCGGGTTTGCATGAAAAATCATTTGCGGCCAACATTATAATTGTTTTACCAGTCTGGTAACATTACTAGGGATTTTAAAACAACTCATTTAAAGAATGAAATTTTAGATAAAATTCACAAAATCTTTCAGGAGAGAGTATGTGATAATTTTATTTCTACTGTATATTTCTACTGTATATTTCTACTGCATATTTCTTTCATGGAAAAAATGTGGTGAATTCATTCTTTTTCCAAAGCCTGTTATGATGATAACATAGAGATAGAGAACTCAACATTTTTGAAACCTCTTTTTTCTTCACAGAATTTGAATACTTTCTTTTCCCTGTTTTATTTAATGATAAGAGAGATAAAAAAACAATACAATTCAACGTTTATGAAATGACATCACAATTATCATTGGTGAATAGCGGTGATGTTGTAAAGCATTTTTCTTGGGACAGGAGTTTCCTTTTGAATTCTCTTCTTTTTTAACCACTTATTTAACTTATCCTTTATTCCAGACTCACCTCTCTCTTCAAGTTTCCACACTGGGTACCATTAAGGGCTGGAGCGTTATTGGCAACCACCACCTTGCCATCAACGACACAAGAAATTTGCTGGCAAATATCCTGAAATGACAATGTTTAATAATTGCTCAATCAATCTTTTCAATCACTTCATCAATGGTATTTATAAAGCCCCTACATCAAAACAAAATGTATATAATAATAGTTATAGTAATAGCAATAACAATAACAATAACAATAACAATAACAATAACAATAACAATAATAATAATAATGATAATGATAATAATAAAAATAATGAATTCTTATGTATTAATTTTCCACAAAAAGGTTGTTCTAAAATACCCAACAAAATGGCTGTCACACTTCTGGTATGCTTGTCAAAACAAGAAACCTTTAAGTAAAATTCCTGACTGAAAAGGAAAAACAGGACTTCTGGTATAATTTGGATGTTCATAGTGATCTTCAAGTACCAGCCTAAAATTGCATATGCAAGGAATATCGATCATCTCATACAACAAGGCATAAACACAAATTTTAAAATTTCTTTAATCTATGTCATACATAAAGCATGCAAGTAAAAATAATCAGTAATTTTTCATATTTACAAAATGCTGAAAAGTTTGAGAGCTAAAACTAATAAAAGGGTCAATTTTAGACAATTTGAAGCCAACTTTAAGAAGTACCACATTATATTAGTGCTGTCATGCTACAGAATGTTAGTTATCACCTAAAAGGAGCAGGCAGCCGAAAAATGAGGGCATAGTTATTATGAGTCTCACACTAAATTGAATACCTTTCTTGCACCCAGCGGTACGGAACATCATAAACATGACTAAATCTTGACCCGAGTACTCAAAATTTGTACGTGTTCTCCCATTGACTTTTTGGAATTTGTTCGCTTGCGCACGATGGGTGAAAAATTATGTAAAAACAGACCATGTGGTGCGACTTCTATTGGTTAAAATCTACATAAATTGGTTATATATCTGAGAAATTGGCAAAAGCTAATGCCCTTATTTTACGACACCCAGCTCCTTTAATATTGTTCTTTAAATTATATCACACTACCCCGTCCAGCATATCATAACGTGCCATTATCACATGTTTAGTGCATATTAAAACAAAATGAAAATTACTGAGAATTTACCAGAACATTATAAGTAAATCTGGCTGTTTTATGCTCACCTCTTCAGGTTTTAGGAAACAAAGTTGTAATTTTTATGCTGAAAAACCATGCATAGATATGTCCCTACATTAAATTGCCATATTTTGTCACAGCTAGATTTCCCATATTGTGACAACCCTATGTTTGAACTAAACAATTATTCTTGGAAAAACAACCACATGAATCTCCCTCTTTTACACTTACCTGAGTATTAACAACTTTGGGATTAACTTTGGCCTTTTCACCAAAGATCTTCTGGCACTGTTGGTTAGCATCCACATAAAAACCTTGAAGAACAACAATTTCATCAGAACCTACAGGGAAGTTAGAAGGTTGGTTGCCTAAACAGGATGCAGCAGGAGACCTGAATGAATAAAAAAAGGTGTAAATGGTAATGCCATGTGGAAACTTTTATACAATGAACATCCCCTTTGAAAAGAAGAAGAAAAACAGTGGTGTACTTCACCAAACACTTAATTATTTGGTTACTACTCTTTGTCTGACAATTTAATGATTACCTACATCACGACATTAAATATATTTGAGTTTCCTATCGCCAACAAACCTTCAGATAACTAGAACGGTAAATACCATCATGGTTCGCATGCCCATGCAAATGACAATTATAAAAATGACATCTCACACTAAGTCTCACATGGCATCCCATGACCCACATGGCATCCTACCCCATGTCCCACATGACATCCCATCCCATCCCTTTGTCCCACATGGCATTCTACAATATCTCCATGGCATCTCACCCCATGACACCCCATCCCTTGTCC
The DNA here is from genome assembly GCA_020152595.1 of Chiridota heheva. Lineage (NCBI taxonomy): Eukaryota > Metazoa > Echinodermata > Holothuroidea > Apodida > Chiridotidae > Chiridota > Chiridota heheva. The sequence goes on from JAIGNY010004514.1 coordinate 160,052, forward strand.
AACATGGAATTCACCAAATGTCCCACATGGCATCCCACCCTATGACCCACATGGCATCCCACTCATTATGTCCTACATGGATCCCATCCAATATGCTAAATGACATCCAATCATGTCCCACTTAAGATCCAATCCATGCCTTGTCCCACATGACATTTTACCATATCTCCCACATGGCATTCCACCATACAGTGTGTCTCACATGGCATTCCACCATATCCCACATGGCATCCCACCCTATGAGTCACATGGCATCCCACCATATGTACCACATGACATGACATCACACCCTATGTCCCACATGGCATCCCTCCATGTGTCCCACATGGCATCTCTCCCTATGTCCCTTATGGCATCTCACCGTATGTCCCACATCAGTGGATCCCACTGATGTCCCACATGGCATCCCACCTTATGTCCCACATTGGATCCTATCATATATTCCACATGGTATCCCTCCCAATGACATCCTATTTATGTCCTAACTGGCATCACATCCCATGGCCTCCTACCCTATGTCCCACATAGCCTCCTACCCTATGTCACACATGGCATCCCAACCTAAGTCACACTCTTGTGTTACCTGTGGCATCCCACCCTATGTTCCACATGGCATCCCACCCCATGTCCCACATGGCATCCCACCCCATGTCCCACATGGCATCCTACCCCATGTCCATTCCACCCCATGGCATCCCACCCCATGTCCCCATGGCATCCCACCCCATGTCCCACATGGCATTCCACCATGTCCCCATGGCATCCTACCCCATGTCCCACATGGCATTCCCCATGTCCCCCATGGCATCCCACCTCATGTCCCACATGGCATCCCACCCCATGTCCCCATGGCATCCCACCCCATGTCCCATATGGCATCCCACCCCATGTCCCACATGGCATCCCAGCCCAAGTCCCAAATGACATTCCATGTCCCACATGACATCCCATCGCATTCCACCCTATGTCCCGCATGGCATTCCACAATATATCGTACATGGCATTCCACCCTGTTCCACATGGCATCCCACCCCATGTACCACATGACTTCCCATAGGCTCCATAAGAAGTCTCATCCTAGCTATCACAGTCCCTGATTGAGCATACTATGTATAAAAAGTGTCAGTTCATATAATAAGTTATATGCAAATGAGTTGTTGAATAAGAAAAAAGGTGGAGTCAAATAATTATGCCTGATATAGATCTTGGTGTATACCACATGGTATATATTATATAATATGTCCCGCATGGCCCCAATCCATGTTCTACATGGCTTTCCTCCCTATGTCCATATGCAGTCACATGACTGAGCTTACTAAATAAAAAGTCTGGTCAGTTCATATACTGTATGTAAATGACCACAATAATAAAGGCGGAATTTAATAATCATGCCTGATACAACAGTTGGTGTCCAAATATTTTAAAGAATTTTAAGAGATTTTAATCTCAGTGCTATAAGAGAGATGCTTGAGGATCTATGAAGAATACTGGAAAATTCTATCATTTTACAATTATCTTCTAAGGAAATATCAAATGTTTTGTAGACTTTTTAAGGAAACAATTCTTCAATCTTGTTTTCAGTGTCTCTGAAAAACTTTAACATTTTATAGGGAAATTCTAGATCCCTAGCTTTGCTGTTTCACAGGGGTAACCCGCCCACTTCTCTGTGGGCCCGCCCTTCCCCCTGGGGTCCGCCCTGACCCTCATGAGAAGAAAATTGTATTTTTTTGTTTGTCTTTTTAACTTAATAATCTTAATTAACCTCATATATGAAATACCTTTTATGGATACAGAACACAGAATGATAGCATAGTATGCAATTGTTCTGTTTGGCTAATGACTGGTCCTTATCAATAAGAATAGTTTCATTCTGAGGTATGATTATCGCTAAAATCCCAGTTTCTTCACCATGGGATTGAGCTTTAAAGGAGCCCCTGGACTACGCAGCACTTCAAGTGTGCATTAATGTGTTCCTCAACAGGTCTAGCACCCTGCCCCTTTATGAATCAAGCTAGGGGTCTGTAGCCTTTCATAAGGAAATTTGAAGAAACTTTTAACATTTTCTGAGGAATTTTCAAAAAAAAAAAACATTTTTGAGAAAATCTCAGGAAAAACTGTGGAATCACCATTACATATATTATCATTATGCTACTATGCGAACAAAAAACTACCAAAAATCTAATTGTGATTTTCCAAAAAAAGAATTAAATAGCCTTATTAAAAAAAAAAAACATTGAATAGAATAGGCAGGCCTAGACAAAGAAAATATTAACTATTTAATGTTTTCAAATATTGTTTTAATCACTTAAAAATATAATCTTACTTTATGAACTGCATCAAATCCTTGCTGCTGCAAGGTGACCACTGGTATGGGTAAGGTCCAATTGCTTCTGTTGATGACATAATTTTGCCTTGGTTTGCACAGTCACTGAGACCGTCATCATGGTACATTCCCAAGCTGTAGAGGAAAGGAGAGTTCAATAAACTTATCGCACCAAGTCTTTGTGGATGACTAACTTGTTAAATCTTAAAATTAAAAAAATTTGAGGGCATTTCTTTCCCATGTTAAATCCACTAATGAAAAGACAGATCGAGATGTTTGTGCAGGAGATGTTTTGTGTTTAAGACACACCAACATCATGAACCTGTATTTACTATATATGAAATTTTGACCAGGGGAATTGTTATTAACCCTTGTCGGACTGCAACCGAGTGAAGCGCAGGTCCCCTTTCCGAATGTGACAAGGGCTAATATCATAACAATAAAACGTCATGCTTTTGTATCAATTTCTTGGTTGTTTAAGTCTATTGATTTGTGATTTAATGTGTTTTTTCTTGCCTTTGACAATATGATCAGTCATGTAAATTGAATTGAATGTGGCTTCATGTATGATATGAAAGTATATATCAGTTGTAGAACAACTAAGGAACAACATGGTTCCAACATAGAGACCACTTCTACCATTGCATATGTTGAACCACAACTGTGCACTAAAAAAAAGTTCAGGAGTTCAAAGAGGTATAGGTAGTGTGTAAAGGGATGGCTATGCTTTTAACTTTGGTTATACATTTAGCAATATTTCAGTTCAAAGGATCAGATTGCATATTTTCTAGCAAAAAAGTAGGTTAAGTGAATATACTAGTTCAAAAGCTTGGCATCAGGTACCCCATTGGTGGTTATTTTAAAGATATTTTTAACGATGTATTAGACAAGAACAAATATTTCTTCAAGTGTAGAATAAACCATGATGCATGTGTACTAGCTTACCTATGACCAATTTCATGAGCCAAAGTAAGCACCAGTTCGTCGGAGTCTTGCTCCTGTACAACCACGCACCGCCTGATAGGGCTGCATGCTCCTCCAATATCTGCAGCTTTGCCGGTAACAAGAGGATTGCCTCCTGTCTGCAGATTTCTTCTGAAATACGAAAACGGGATGGCAATGAAATAAATTAGAACATCACAAACATGCCAAATAGGCATACATTTTTAAGCCTGAATTATTTAAATAAATGTTGAAACTCCCCTCTTCAGGTTTTTGTCACCTTTTGTCCTAAAAAATTAATTTGTCTTTCATTTCCAAACATATACAGTACATGTAAGAATTAAACATTGAGCCTAATCATACAAAATGGTGGTGTAAGCTTGGACTTTCCAGTGGTGGAATAATCCTTCTTTGCCAGTCATCTTGTCGAGTTATGGTGGAAATATAGGCTAAATACAGCACTTATAACTTTGATAAACAAGAACTTGGGTAAGCTAAGTAGACATATCAATTAGGCTATGGCCGCTCGAGTAAGCTAAGTAGACATAACAGTTAGGCATATGGCCGCTCGAGTAAGCTAAGTAGACATAAAATTTAGGCATACAGCCGCTCGAGTAGTAGCATGGTAGGCCAGAATTTCAACCACTTAACCCTTACTCTACCAGAGCTTTGAAAAAAGCAGCCCCAATTTTCGTAACTTTTTTTTTCATATGCATTTTTGACAACTTTCCTTTCATTTTCTTTCATTACAAGTTTGGTTGGAAGAGATGCTAAGATATTTATCTTTAATCAAAACCAATTTAGGAAATATCGGACAAAATTATGCAAATTAAGCATTTTTTGGCTAAATTTGGTCAACAAATGGTCAATCTTTGCAGAAGTATAACTTCTTGTCAGTATTGAAAACAGAGATTTGTATTACATATTTAGATTCTTTTGAAATTTCCTTTCCAATGATACTAATGTATAATTTCTAGAAAGAAAGGAAAGATGAAAACACATCAAAAATGATAAAGTCAAATGTCCCCTGAAAGCTGCAGCAGAAAAATAATTACGCAGTGGTCACGGTGAGACTCGAACACGAAGCGCTCGCATGCTAGCCACGTACATTTCCTCTGCACCATGTAGTCGTTCAAATTAGAGAGGTGTAATTTATTTCTTATAGGACAGGTCCTAAATAGAGGAAGGTATGCCTTTATTTATATATCAAATGAAAGGAAATTTCAAGCGCTTTCGAACGGCAGTTCAACGAAGCATGTGTGATGTATGGTTTGGGTACACGACTTTTTGAGGAAAAAGCGGGTCAAAAATAACAGAAATTCATAAAATTTTAAACAAATTTCTTCAGAACAAAAGATTGCATGAGGGATCATAAAAATTATACCAGAAACCAATACTATCATGTCTTAGGACATGCGTGTTTGATTTTGAAGCAAAAATGTGATCTTGAAGTTATTGTAAGATTTAAAAGAAAAAAAAACTAAATTGTTTAGCAATTTTTGAGTTTTACCCTTTTTCGATGTACTTTTTCCAAAAATTAGGTAATATGACCCTATGAAACAGTTTCTTTTTGTGAAAAAAATATCCGAATACTTTAAAATGATACCAAGATTACTCCTATAGGACTGTGGTAAAGTCCCGATTTTATCTTTAGAAAAAAGTGGTTTGAAAACGGCAATACTATTGCCGCGTAGTAGAGTAAGGGTTAAGGCATTAATTTACAATTTATCAAAAACAAAATATTGACTAATAAATGTTACAAATTAAACTCCAATCCTTTAAATCATGATGATCAGTTTCGGATATGTGGTATCGCTTTGTTGTGTCCCAGTTTTGGTCAACTTGAATGTTCCGTGACTGACCTAAATTTCAACCACCCTGTGTTAAACATGCCTTAGTACCCAGCAAGTGTACCAGTAGAACATACAATGTCCAATAGTCGGTATTTATCATAATGAACTTAAAGAAACTGTTACTCTATACTGCACAATCAGTTTATGAAGCATCTTATTAGTGAAAATTAACAATTGGTAATCGTAAAAGTTTTGCTAAGGTAGGAAAAATTAGGGATGGTTGAAATTCAAGTCGCTCACTATAAACCACACATAAAATGGCAACCATAGGGGTCATTAGTGTTAGGCTGTACAAGAAAAATCTACAATTTTGTTGCTCTAACATCCCTGGTCATGAAACTCTTCAAAATTGGGAGATGAATTTGTAAACAATCCATTCCCTGCAAAACATATTCAAAAACTTTCCTTTTTGGTTGCAAAATCAGGAAAATTTTGAGACACTATTTGAGGCCTTAAAAATAAAATTCCAATTGTTTTTTATTACCAAAATCAAGATAGATCACACTATTTACATCTGTTCATCAACAACATGCCAAAAAGTTTCTCTTTAAACCTACCCACATCCGACAACCGAGTTAATCCTGAAAACTCAGGTATGACAATTACCAGCCCGACTTCATGTTCAGTGTATTGTTTCCACTCCAAACAATGATTCTTTATCTGCCATTCCCATGCACAGCACAGTCAAGTAGCTTAAGGTTATTTGTGTGTATAAGATTATAGAAAGCCAGTGCTGAGTAATCAAGGCACTTTTGTGATTTAAATCACTCATCCGTGTTAAGTGTCAACAGTGGGAGAAATTTGTTTGCAAACTGGTTATAAAAATAGCTGTGTATCATATGCCTGAGGTGATGTGTACATTAACTGTGAATAATTGATGGGCCATTCCTCCTAAGGATAGATATTGCTTTTTGAATCTGAAATTTGGGATCAAAATACTTTCCCAAACATACTGACTGTTGGATCATTCCATGTCAGTTTACCCAATGGAAAATACACCACCATCACAGATTTTGTTCGAGATTGGTATATACAGATTGTTAAACATTAACAGTCCTTGACCTACACAGCATTCAATTTTGTATGGCATAAGATTCAATGCGCAATATAAACACAAATGTAATACTAAGAAAAACTTGGCAAGAAACAAGATTAGAAGATAAATAGGACAGAGGCATTTAGGCCTCAAAGTTAGACAAATATATGCCTTACTACGTTATAAAAGGTTTTGGTCACTGCATGATTTAGGCATAAACATTCATGCTACAAATTACAATTCAATTTAAACTAGGCCCTACATGCATGTAAAGCTCTATCTTCATGGAATATCATCAAATAACATGAACGAGAACACCCAATTTTTATTGAATGGAATAACTTTTACAAAGAGTGGTGGGTGCAAACACTTTTTCTAATGGCAGTAAATGGATGTCGGCAAAATTTCCATGGCAAATTTGAGATTTTTACAGATTTGCCATTGCTCTTTATGTTCACTCACAAGAAATACTAAAAAGTGTTTTCATCACAGATGATGTACATGTACAGTATAAGCAATCACTATTTTGTTTTTAGTTTTTATGGATAAAATGTGATCACAATTCTCAATCCTGGCAGGAAATTGGCAAAGTTCTTTTTGACTAACTTGGCCTAAACTTGACTTAAACAGAACATTAATTACATTTCATTGCATCCCAAATGTGGTCGGTCAATACAAAATTATCTGAGCATTTCAGTACTGCTTGTAAGATATCAAAGCCTCTAAATACATGTACTCTTACAACTTACAAAAGTCAGTAGCCAATCCTAATATTTAGATTTTTAAAAATACAACGGGCTAATAAGCCTAATACAGTAATAAGTACATAAATATATGTTAATGAGATAGGCCTAAATGTAGTCACAAAATAAGTAGGTACCATGTAGAAAAACAATGCTTAAGTTGAATTAAGCTTTTATAAGTTAACTGAAGGGCCAATAATGCAGTACCATATTTGCATTGCTTATTATTTACTGGTACATATACTATAAGCATATTACTACAGTATATCAATATTTGGCTTCTTACATAGATAATAACTTTCTTGAAAATGTTTCACATTTTTGATGAAAATTTGGTCTTCAAGCATGCACAAAGTTTACCTATAAACTGAATTACTATAGTGTAGACAAGAGAAGCGTATGCATAGATGCACTGTTTATATGTTCATATGCATTACACATTTCATGCACTATGATTTAAAGGATTAATTCAGTGGTCAAGTATAATCTTATATAAAAGAAGACTTTAAAAGAAACAAAATAGTGAAGAAAGCATTCAAAAATCTTATTCCGTTAAGGAGATATTTAATTAAAGTTTGGTATCATTTGTGTAGAAATGTCTGAAATCAGACTAGTTGTGATGTCACAGCCTCAAATTCCTTAAAGTCTTTATGTATTTTATCACATTTTTTCCTGCAATTTTGTGACTTACAAACCACAGGATATGTCAAGAGAATAGAAAAGCTTAATCTAGGAAGGTTATTTATAATATACCACCTGAAGAAAGTTTGAGGAAAAATAATTCAAATAGTGAAAAAATTAAATAAACTTTCTTTTGAAGTCCTCTTTTATATAAGATGGACTTACTTCACCACTGAACTAATCCTTTAACACACAAAACTGTACACATCCACACTATCAAGTTGCGAAACAAGTAAATTAAACAGTAAGAAAAATCACATTTAGTGACCATGCAGATAGTCTGAGAATATGATCTTATGATGTGATGAATAGACAATGTCTATTTTTTCAAATATTTTTATATCACTCATCTTTATACAGGATAGCTCATTTAGCTGAAAGCTGCATGGTTTAAGTTAAGGTGAGGCTTTGAGTAAAATGTATAATAGACTAGAATGGTGAATACCGCCATGGCTCGCATGCCCATGCAAATTGACACCCATATCATATGATCCGGCCAATTAAACATGGCATCTCACACTTAAGTCCCACATGGCATCCTATATCCCACATGGCATCCCACCCCATGTCCCACATGGCATCCCACCCCATGTCCCACATAGCATCCCACCCCATGTCCCACATGACATCCCACTCCATGTCCCACATGGCATCCCACCCCATGTCCCACATGGCATCCCACTTCATGTCCCACATGGCATCCTACCATATCTCCCACATGGCATCCCATGTCCCACATGGCATTCCATCATATGTCCCACAGGGCATTCCACCATATCTCCCACATGACATTCCACCACAGTGTCTCAAATGGCATATTTCACCATATGTCCCACATGGCATTTCACCATATGTCCCACATGGCATCCCATGCTATGACCCACATGGATCCCATCCTACATGTGTGTCCCACATTAATCCAACCATACGTACCACATGACATCCCTCCCTATGTCCCACATGGCATCCCTCCCTGTGTCCTGCATCAGTGGCTTCCCACCTGATGTCCCACATGGCATCCCACCATATGTTCCACATGGTATCCCTCCCAATGTCCCAATGACATCCTACTTTATGTACCACATGGCATCACATTCCATGTTCCCATGGCCTCCCACCCTGTCCCACATAGCCTACTACCCTATGTCACACATGGCATCCTACCTTATGTCACACATGGCATCCTACCTTATGTCACACATGGCATCACAACCTATGTCACACTCTGTGTTACTCGTGGCATCCCACCATGTCCCACATGGCATTCTACCCTGTTCCACATGGCATCTCACCCCATGTCCCACATGGCATCCCACCCCATGTCCCACATGACATCCCATAGGCCCCATAAGAAGTCTCATCCTAGCTATCACAGTCACTGATTGAGCATACTATGTATGAAAGTGTCAGTTCATTTAATAACTTATATGCATATGACTTGTTGAAATGGGGTGGGACGCCATGTCCCACATGACATCCCATATCATCCGATGTCCCACATGACATTTCATCCCATGGCAATCCACCCTATGTCCTGCATGGCATTCCACCACATATCCTACGTGGCATTCCACCATGTTCCACATGGCATCCCACCCCATGTCCCATATGGTATCCCACCCCATGTCCCACATGGCATCCCACATGTAATCCCACCCTATGTCTCACATGACGTCCCATAAGCTCCATAAGAAGTCCCATCCTAGCTATCACAAGTCCCTGATTGAGCATACTATGCATTAAAGTGTCAGTTCATATAATAACTTATATGCAAATGAGTTGTTGAATAAGAAAAAAAAGGTGGAGTCAAATAATTATGCCTGATATAGCCCTTGGTGTATACAACATGGTAAATATTATATCATATGTCCCTCATGGCTCCCATCCATGTCCCGCATAGCATCCCTCCCTATGTTTATATGCAATCACATCCTGTCACACTCCCTGCCTAAGCATGCTAAATAAAAAAGTCTGGTCAGGTCATATACTGTAGCAACTTTATGCAAATGAACACAATAATAAAGGTGGAGTTTAAAAAATCATGCCTGATATAACTGTTTGGTGCCCAAATATTTTAAAGAATTTTAAGGATTTCAAATCTCAAGTGCTACAAGAGAGACTTGAAGATCTCTGAAGAATATTGGAAAATCATATCATTTTACAGTTATCTTCTAAGAAAATATTAAATGTATTGTAGACTTTTTAAGGAACTAGTCTTTAATCCTATCTTAAGTACCTCTGAAAAACTTTAACATTTTATAAGAAAATTCTAACTTTCCATAAGGATATCTAAAGAAACTAACTTTTTCTGAGGAACTCTGAAGAAACTTTAACGTTTGCTGAGAAATTCTCAAAATGAGGAAATCTCAGGACAAATCTGTGGACGGCCAGACGGCCGGACAGACATAATCGCCATTACATAGGTTCGCATATATGCTTCGCATATATTCTTCGCATGCGAACCAAAAATATAAATCACAACAGGAAAAGATTGGTAAAAAGACAAATACAGCAAAAGTAACAAATCATACATTAAAATGTATGATAAAATATGAAGCATCTAAAGAAGATGTCCACTTTCCAAGTTTTTATGATAGTATTATGTGAGTATAGTACTTCATTGCAATCTTATCTCCTCATAAAGCTTGATGTTTAATGTACTTTCGGTGGTGGAACACTGACAAATAGGCCTATAGCTTGATATGGAATAATAAAAAAAAATATAAAAAAAGCATGAACTTAGTGAATACATAAGCAGGTAGTATTTGCAGTCACTCAAATGATCAATTTTGCATTGTGTGATTTCTTATAGTGCCTTCAAAACCACTCCTTTCATGTAGCCTATCAAACCTTTTAAAAAATACAACAATTTTTGGCATTTATATCTACAGTTTACAGCCATCCTTTACAGGTACAATCTTATATCATTCAAAATAGTGTAAAAGAAGCTTAATTCAGTGGCCCTTGCTTAGTTGAGAAAACACCCACAAGGTTCACCCTACTAAAAAGTATATTTAAATCCCAGAGTAAAATCCAGATCAAATTCACATCTAGATTTGATATAAATCATGCATAAGCAGATAAAGACAAGAAATGTATTTGTATATAATAAAATGAACATTAAATCAAGTTGATATCTACCCTGATGTGGTCATATGTAATAAGCCATTACTCAGTGATGCTTTCTTTAATTTCAAATTTTGGTTTAGATGTAATACTTAACTTAGATTACAATCACTGAAAAAGTTTTCACAGCGAGTAATGACTGATCAATCAGATCTGTATTTTCATGCGTGAACGCTAATACTGGCCTCGGTTAAAAACTTGTGCAAAGTTCAAGGTTTGTTTACTTGCGAAACAACCAATTTTTACTTAAAATCACAACCAACTATGTAGATTACTCCCCGTTACTATTTTGCGTAGAAATTATTGACTAATTTCATGCATTTTGTGTGAAATTAATGATAAAATAGGTGAGAATAACCTATTTTACATTGATTTACCGATTATCAATCGAGCAGACTATGCGTAGTTTGCGTACGTACAGATTCTCGCACCACGCCAACCAATTTGCCAGCAATTGTAAAGTTCCCGGATGGTAAACAACTTTTGGATTAGGCCTATATATATAACTATACCTATTGATTAGGTTGCCATAACGCTAGGAACGCGTGTGTAGCCTAGCCTACGTACTACTACTAGTTTCACGACATAGGCCTACTGTACTAAACTCTCTTGTAAATTGCCTTACTCACCCAGTAATTAAGACCGAGATATCAGCGGTTCTGTTAGACTGCCACTTGCAGAATGACTTCAGGGTTGTTGATAATTCGTCATCAAGATTAAGGTTTTTCTGGATGAAAATTTAAATGAAAAGACGATCAGCCAAAGTCAACAAAACAATCAAATTACACACAAACTGGTAGCAAAAGAGTATTACATAGAGCATAATATATGACTGCTGTGTAATAGTCTTGAGTGATTTTTGCAAACTTAACTAATTCATATTTAATATAGAAAAATCAGTTTGGAAGAATTGACAATGGATCCAAAAATCCTCCTACATTTAAACCAGGACCTCTAGAAGTTCAGGTTGAAAGTTAAAGCAAGCTGAAAAAGATATTAGGGAAATAGCAACATGTCGGTAATGGCCTATTTAATCATTTTTCAGATTTGCACTACTTTGTAGCTGATTTTTTTCCCTTTCCGTCGAATTACCCCATCTCTGCGGATATATTTTGCGTATTTTTTTAGAACACGAAATCAATATCCAATATTGAGACATCACTAACCTGTGGGGTCTCGAGCACTATCAGCTCACTAACGACGAAGTTGATGTCAACACCAAGTGTTTCTTCTGAGAAAAGTCCGGCGACCTATTTTATTAAAAAGAGACAAAAACATTAACATCAAAACATTAGTTAATCTGAAGTGGAGGATTACTAAAAGTATGGCCTAATCTGACTCACAAGTAAGTGTAATTCCATTCAATTTAATTAATAATGGAAAGATGAGAACTAATCAATATAACGCATATGGAAATTGAGGGAACGTTGATATGGAATATGGTCAACTAGCTCATTTTGAATTTACAGACAAATTTTTGATTCAAGATATTAGCAATTTTTAGCATTATTAAGCAAAGCAATTACGCTGAAAAGAAACATTTTTCAGACTTGCCAACCTTTCTATCGCCGTAAATAAGATCTTACAAAAGGGGAAGCTTTGGTCAGAAACAGAGATAAAACTTGTGGGAAAACTCGCCCAAATTTAAGTGCTTAAAAGAAAGCAAAGCAAGGCATGTCTATAAATATAATTTTGCTTTGTTTAAAGTAAAAGAAACCAGACATTGCAAACGATGGACATCCCCTCGCCGCTAATAACATGCTTTCCAGCCTCCGACGCACACTTGCCATCCCACCCTGTTCCACACATCATACAATGCTACTTCCCTCCTTACAGAAAATCATACATGAAATCCAGATACCATTCCACAACATGACCTGTATGCCATCACACCTGCAATCAAGATGATAAAACCCACCATATGCCTTAATTGACCCCCTGTCCCATACACTATGCCACCCTGTCCCATATACCAACCATGCCACCATGTCCCACATCCTATCCATCCCTGTACCATGTGCCACCCTACCCTGTCCCACATGCCATCCGTCCTTGTACCACGTGCCATCTTACACTGTCCTACAGGTTATTCCATCAAATCCCAGGCTATCCCACCCTGTCCCATATATCATACAATGCTACTTCCCTCCCTACAGGAAATCATACATGAAATCCAGATACCATTCCACAACACGACCTGTATGCCATCAGACCTGCAATCAAAATGATAGCCCACCATATGCCTTAATTGCTACCCTGTCCCATACACCATGCCACCATGTCTCATATACCAACCATGCCACCCTGTCCCACATGCCATTCCTCCCTGTCCCATATACTACGCCACCTTGTCTCACATCCCATCCCTCCCTGTATCATGTGCCATCTTACCCCGTCCCACATGCCATCCTTCCTTGTACCACGTGCCATCCCACACTGTCCCACAGGCCATTCCACCAAATCCCAGGCTATCCCACCCTGTCCCATATGCCATCCCACCTGAAATCCAGATGACATGCCATCCTGTATCACATGTCATTACACTCTGTCCCCCATGCCATCCCACCATGTCCCACATACCATCCCAGCCTGTCATAAATGTCATGACACTACCTTGTTCGGACGAAAGGACGGGCGGACGGAAGGACGGGCGGACGAACGGAAGGACGGGTGGACGGATGGGCGGAAGAACGGTCGGGCGGATGGAAGAACGGTCGGGCGGACGGAAGAACGGTCGGGCGGACGGAAGAACGGTCGGGCGGACGGAAGAACGGTCGGGCGGACGGAAGAACGGGCGGGCGGACGGAAGAACGGGCGGGCGGACGGAAGAACGGGCAGGCGGACGGGAGAACGGGCGGATGGACGGAAGGACGGACGGGCAGACGGGCGGACTGGCGGACGGACAGAAGAACGGGAAGGCGGACGGACGATAAAGATGCTATAATCCCTCAACATTTTATGTCACAAATGTGGGAAAATTACGTCCCCATCTCCCCCTCCCCCTTTATTCCCTCCTCCACAAACTCGTTAGCTACGAACCTGAGTCCAGAAACAGAAAACAAGCTCATGTGAAATTACCTGATTGAGGATACTCAAGACATATTGTTCTGTGTCGTCACCGTGTTTGGCAAATACTTCATCATCAGCTGTCACAGATACTTCGACAAAACTTGGATCCCCGATGTCTCGTTTCATTCTCAAATTTGAGCTTTTCTCACGTGTACCTGTGTGAGAAAGTCAGATAATATATGTCAAAATGCAAATGTGGATAGAAGATGAATACCGTGCCTCAATTTCACAAATTAATCGACCAATAGTTCATATTCATCACATCGTCACCCTCCCTCACCCCCACCCTTTCCCACCCCCCACCCACATACTTAATATAATACAAATATATATGTTCTAGAGACAAGAAGGTTCCAAATACGTGACAAGCTACAACCATATTTTCATGTAATTCTTATAAATAATCTGTAAAGATCCTGAGACGGAAGTTCCAAGTCATAGCAAGAACCATTTCTTCTAGTGTTTTACACCTGTATACTGACCTTCAGTGTCGCAAGCTACTGTTGAAGTTGGGCGTTTTGAGATGATGTGAGTTGGCAGATCTCCTGATGAAACGTCTCCAAATTTCGAAATGTGTTCAACTTTCAAAGGTTGGATCTGATACGTTTCGCCCTCCGTTCTCACTGATCCTGACTAGGAAATTCACAATTAAATGCATGAATTTGTGATTGCATTATATTTGCAATTTTAAAGCTAATCTCTAATTAAATGAAATCAGGAAATATTCCCTAGGTAGACTTTTTTTTAAATACAAATTCTTGAGGGAAATTTGCTTCAAAGAAGCTTCAATTAGCCGAATGACATGCAATGTAAAATGTTAATTCACAAATATAATAATTTTTTATTTTCGTTCAATTTCTGGTCAGACGTCGGCCTATTGTTGCGCTTCTGCTGTTTCATCAATGAAATTGATCAACTGAGGAGTTCGCGAATTCTGGAACCCGACTAAGAGATTGCATGGTACAAAAGTTAGTGCTCCAAGCAGTCTTTTCTTTTTCCTCGAAATTTTGGCGGTATAATATGACACTTTTGAATGCAAGATACAGTCAAATCTTCTGATAACTTTTTTAGTTACTTTTTTTACACTTCGGGCCATTTTTACCTCTTTGCTGGGACTCAAACAAGGTTGGACTCTGTGTTCTCTCGCCGGCACCTACCTCCTTGCACGATGTCGAAAATGTAAGAGGCTTAAGGTTTAAACTTAAAAGTTTCAAAACAAAAAAATACAAATGTTACCCATTTTGTAAAAAAACAAAACTTACCAATCCATTGCATGTACTAATGAAAGCCCTGGATCTTCCGTCTTCTGTCGTGTAACCGCTGTAGTAACACCCGCCCTGCGGGGTTGATAGCTTTGCGTTTCCGTCATCTCCCACCGAGCTTACGACTAAGCTGCCGTCAAATAAACTAGTGGCTTCATCGAGGACTAATCTAATTTGTTTATCAAATGCTGAAATTATATATTCTATGGAAGTTTGTTGGTCATCCAGCGACCTTTTTATTCTGTTTTGATTTGTTACTGCGATCAATTCATAATCTAAACGGAAGGAAATAAGCAAAAATCAATTAAAATACACTTCAATTACCAGACTGCATACTGGCATGCAGGGCTTCAGAAATTTTCCTTTTTAATATATTTAGCGCTTTAAGTACTTTACAGTATTTGTTTATTGGGCAGTGAATTTGTTAAGTACTAACTGGACGACCATTTGGTCGCCCAGTGATAAATTTTGGTCGCCCAGTGAACAAAATTCTGATGCACTGGGTGACTAAGATTTTTGCCTTGGTTGAAAAAATTGGCTGCCCTTATACAGTCGTAAAATGAAAGTTTTGTTTAAACATATACAACATTATATAAAATCAAGTTTTTGTATGAAAATCTTCTTTAAGGTTGAACATGCTCAGCGCCTCACATTAGTTGCTCTATCAGCCTATTGTGGTCGTCCAATGAAATTTCTTTTACAAAATTCACTGTATTGAGCTAAAACGTATCAAAAAATAACTTGTGTTGTAGCCAAAAATAGTCATTATTAAGTAAAAAGGTCCAGAAAAAATGTGGAAAAGTCCGAAATTCGAGGAGATGGATCTTTTTTCGTTGTTGTATTCTTTTTAGTTGAATATAACCTTTGAACAGTGTAATATACTTCTATTTCGCAAACTTTTCGAACATATCTAAGGTCATCAGAATTTTGTCATCCCTTGGCAATACTCAATACTCCCCATCCTCACCTAAAGGCTGGTTACACCTTCTGAAAGTGCCGTCAGATCCAGCCACCCTCCCCCTCCTCTATTTTTGTGTGGAGGATGATATTGGGAGATGAGAACTGGTGACTATATTTAGTGCTTACTCACCTGATAATGATCTTTTACTTAAATAATGACTGAGGTCCGATTCTGACAGAACATTCTGCGAAGAAAATAAAACGAAAAAATCGTGCGTTTGATAAAGGCAACAGTAAACGTCATCGAGAAATGATCATTTTAACTTTGAACAAAAAATATCGTAATTATGATATACAGATGCTGAAAAATGTTAACTTTTTCTGAGATGTACATGATTGTCAGTAGGCTCTATGAACGTCCGGGTCATCGTTTCAACCAATTTTTTAGCGAGTCAATTTCAAACTAGTTTGAAAGCTTCAAACTTTACAAAATTGTATATAGTTGTTCAAGGGTTCTAACCAATTTCCAGCCACATTATTTCTCACGCGTATCAACCAGCGAAGTAACAATAGCAATTCAAACTTAACCATAAATAAGTTTCCAGGTGGGGGTGGGGGTTGTAGCGGGGACCTGGAAAGAACATGATATGCACTTGAACTTTTGAATGCATGGAGACAAACACATAGGGTTCAGAACATGTTCGTCTTTGTAGATAAGCTTACTTTTTTATGAGAGGGGTTGTAAGGATATGAGAGGGGTTGTAAGGATATGAGAGGGGTTGTAAGGATATAAGGTAAAACTCATGTATTTGTTTTGTTGACCTTATCAGATTTTCCTTTTTGAGGTGTGAGCTGTAGCGAATTATAATGATACATGGGAACGACCAAGTATGTGGTGCTTTAGTCGTTCCTGATTGATGTAAAACGGCCAGGGGTACAAAGTTTCAGCCGAGTTTCAGCCGAGTCAGATAAACAGTTTGAACGAGACGATAACTTACAAGTAAAAATAATTTCCCCCTCCCGCCGTTCCCCCTCCCTCCTCCCCTCTTGGAATTTCATTAATATATTTCTAACACTAAAGCCATATATTTTCATTAATTGACCTTGGATTCCAAGGCTTGTGCCACCCTTTTTGAAAATCCTGGATCTGTCCTGTCCAAGATAATGCATCCTGTCTGCATATTTGTACACCAAGATTCCCTAAAAGTTGAAACGTGGATCTTATGAAAAGTGGTTTGAACGTAGTACTACTGTGTAAAGTGCTTGCTACTGTGACAATGAGATGAAATAGCTGTTCATATTTGTTCAGTTGAGTATGACCGTAAGAGGGTTACTACGGGTATTAGGAGAGCCCATGCATAAAGCCTGCTGGGAGTCCACTTCAGATTTAAAGTCAAAATCTGCACAACAATAATGGATTCGTTTGTTTAATGCAAATGAAGTTCCGAATCAATTCAGTCTTTTCCCTAACACGCCTTGAGAACCAGCTCTCTCTTATGTCACAAAGTAAGTCACAGAGTACAGAAGCCACGATGATCTAAATCATGATCTTTTCTGCCTATGTGTATTCAATGCATAGTTTATTTGTCTTATTACAAGTTTTAAAACGAGGCTAAGTGTCAACATTACTTCAAACATTAATCAAAAATCATACACATAAAAACCTATAGAAAAACCCTCATTCTTATAAGGTCAGTCAAAACTTGATCATATACGATTTTATTTTAATTTTTACCGGTCAGTTCGTCACGGTAAGCTTTCTTGTAATTTATGAATCGGCAAACTTCTTATATAGTAAATTCAGTATTTTTTACTTCTCTGTCATATTTCTTGAACGAAGAGCAACAGATTTCCACAACAGATTTAAAACCCATGGGTGTACGGGTCCGGAGTCGATGGGGTTGTCCCCCCACCCCAAGAAGCAAGGTAAAAAATATACTTAGAGGTCCATATTTTGAGGCAATGACCCTTTTATCAGTAAATCTTACTTTATTGCTAGTTTGTAATAAAATCTTTCTGAAAAAAATTTACGCGGGCCATTGGGAAAGTTTTTTTTCCTCGGGGGTTTTCTAATTTGAAACACTGGCTGCACCGCTAAAATCTTTACCATACCACTAATCTTTATATACAATTTAAACAACGCAATATGAGAGTTGTCAACCTCGTTCCGATATACGTTTAACGCAGTCTTTCAGTTCTGCAGTATAAACTTTTTTGCATTCGCATGATTCTTGATGTGATATACAAGTCATTTCCTTCTTTCCGAATAATTGCAATATTTTCAAACTAGATTTTTGAACTAAATTTCTTTATATTTCTAAAATTTAGCTTTTGACAACCTTCAAGCTCATTTACCTTTTTTTGACTTTTTTTAAACTCAAATTAATGTGATTTTGCTTTATCAACTGGATAGAAATCGATGTGCTTTTGATTTGGTCATGCACCTGAACAGATCAGCGCTGTATTTGATTTGTTGTCAATTACACTAACTAATCTATGGGCCTAAGTTTTGCTAATTTCGAAGACTTATTAACTGGCGAATTGGGTTGAAAGTCATAAATAAATGAATGCATGCTATGTAACTTCACTTTCTGCATTACATATGTTCCTGGTTTACATCATTCGTTTTTCCAACCTAACGCTTTTATAGCTTTTTAGAGTTATTCAAGAGGATTAAAAAGGAATTCCGAAATATCCGCAAAGGACATACAATAGTGTCTAAAAAACACAAACGTTTCGTCTGGAAAAAACACAATAACCTAAAAATTGTAGGTAATTGTAAATCTTCATTGAAATGGTCAAACATTTGAGGCGACCAAGGAATTTGGGTCAAGTCTCCTTGTATAGGTGGGGTAAGTATTTAGTTTCTTACAAGTCATTCTCAGTATAAAAAGAATGATTATAGTAATTTCCGAGGACAATGGTCCATGTTATTTGTTTGAGTAAGACAAATTACTATTTCAACATTTCAATCCGCACAGGGCCGTTATCGTCATCCAGAAAATGTGTGTGTGTGTGGGAAGGGATAGGAGGTGTGTTTACTAGGGGAAGGGGGCATGGCTTTTTATGCAAAAAGTGAGGAAGAGGCCAAAATTCTTCTTTTTCTTTTTTGTTATACTGAAAAGTGGGAGATAAGACCCTCATCTGCTACAAAACAGATAGTTATTTATGTGTATACCATATGTTACACTCATTAAATATATGTGCTAAATATTGTACTGTACCTGCAGTGCCATGATTCTTTATCAAAACTTTTTAAACATGTTAAATTGTTTAAGATTTTACACTGCCCCCTTCTCCCCAATGGACCTTTTCTTTCTTGTCAGGAAAGAAAAGTGTTTGGAACAACAAGAAACTGGAACGGTAAATTCCGTCATGGTTCATGTCATCCAAATTGACACCCATATCATATGACCCAGCCAATTATAAAAATGGCATCTCACTGGCTAAGTCCCACATAGCATCCCATGTCCCACATGGCATCCCACCCCATGTCCATATACATGATATCTCATCCCATCACTTGTCCCATATGGCATTCCATTCCACCATATCTCCTACATGGCATTCCACCATATGTCCCACATGGCATTCCATCATATGTCCCACGTGGCATTCCACCATAAGTCCCACATGGCATCTCATCCTATGACCCACATGGCATTTCACTCTATGTTTCCCATACCATCGATCCCATACCATGTCCCCCAAATGACATCCCACATGGCTTTCCACCATACAGCATGTATGGTGGATGCATGGACAGCATGTCCCACATGACATCCCTTGTATCACATGGCATTCCACCATATCTTCCACATTGCTTTCCATCATACAGTGTGTCCCACATGTCATTCCACCATAAGTCCCACATGGCATTCCACCCTATGTCCCACGTGGATCCCATCCTACATGCCACATTAATCCACCGTATGTCACATATGGCATCCCTCCCTATCTCCAACATGGCATCCCTCTCTATGTTTCCATGTCATCCCACCTTACGTTCCGCATCAGTGGCTTCCCACCCAATGTCCCAAATGGCATCCCACTTTACGTCCCACATTGAATCCCACCATATGTTCCACATGTATCCTACCAATGTCCCAGTGACATCCTACTTGATGCCCCACATGGCATCACATCCCATGTCCTCATGACCTCCTATCCTATGTCCCACATAACCTCCTTATGTGTATACCATATGTTACACTCATTAAATATATGTGCTAAATATTGTACTGTACCTGCAGTGCCATGATTCTTTATCGAAACTTTTGAACATGTTAAATTGTTTAAGATTTTACACTGCCCCCTTCTCCCCAAGGGACCTTTTCTTTTCCTTGTCAAGGAAAGAAAAGTGTTTGAGGAACAACAAGAAACTGGAACGGTAAATTCCGTCATGGTTCGCATGTCTATCCAAATTGACACCCATATCATATGACCCAGCCAATTATAAAAATGGCATCTCACTCTAAGTCCCACATAGCATCCCATGTCCCACATGGCATCCCACCCCATGTCCTACATGATATCTCATCCCATCACTTGTCCCATATGGCATTCCACCATATCTCCTACATGGCATTCCACCATATGTCCCACATGGCATTCCATCATATGTCCCACGTGGCATTCCACCATAAGTCCCACATGGCATATCATCCTATGACCCACATGGCATTTCACTCTATTTCCCACATCGATCCCATACCATGTCCCAAATGACATCCTACCCCATGTCCCACATGACATCCCTTGTACCACATGGCATTCCACCATATCTTCCACATGGCTTTCCATCATACAATATGTTCCACATGCCATTCCACCATAAGTCCCACATGGCATTCCACCCTATGTCCCACGTGGATCCAATCCTACATGCCACATTAATCCACCGTATGTCACATATGGCATCCCTCCCTATCTCCAACATGGCATCCCTCTCTATGTTTCCATGTCATCCCACCTTACATTCCGCATCAGTGGCTTCCCACCCAATGTCCCACATGGCATCCCACCTTACGTCCCACATTGAATCCCACCATATGTTCCACATGGTATCCCTACCAATGTCCCAGTGACATCCTACTTGATGCCCCACATGGCATCACATCCCATGTCCTCATGACCTCCTATCCTATGTCCCACATAACCTCCTACCCTATGTCACACATAACATCACAACCTACGTCATACTTAGTGTTACTCGTGGCATCCCACCCCATGTCCCATCCCATGTCCCACATGACATCCCATATAATTCCACCCTATGTCTCTCATGGCATTCCACCATATATCCCCATGGCATCCCACCATATGTTCCACATGGTATCCCACCCAATGTCCCACATGGCATAGGCTTCGTTAAAAGTCTCGTCCTAGCTATCACAGTCCCTGGTTGAGCACACTACGTATAAAAGTTTGTCAGTCCATACAATAACTTATACGCAAATGACCTGTTGAATAAGAAACTAGAATGGTAAATACCGTCATGGTTCGCATGCCCATGCAAATTGACACCCATATCATATGACCCGGCCAATTATAAAAGTGGCATCTCACACAAGTCCCAAATGGCATCCCTAGCCCACATGGCATCCCACCCTATGTCCCACATGACATCCCATCCTATGACCTACATGGCATCCCACCCTATGTCCCACATGAATCCCATCCCATGTGCCAAATGACATTCCACCCCATGTCCCACATGACATCCCATCCCATGCCTTGCCCCACATGGCATTCCACCATATCTTACTCATGGCATCCTATATGTATGTCTCACATCTATCCAAGCATATGTATTACAGGACATCCCTCCATATGTCCCACATGGCATCCCACCGTATGTCCCGCATCAGTGGCTTCCCACCTGATGTCTCAAATGGCATCCCACCTTATGTCCCACATTGGATCCCACCATATGTTTTACATAATATCCCTCCCAATGTCCCAATGACATTCTACTTTATGTCCCACATGGCATCACATCCAATGTCCCCATAGCCTCCTATCCTATGTCCCACATAGCTTCCTACCCTATGTCACACATGGCATCCCAACCTATGTCACACCCTTGTGTTACTCGTGGCATCCCATCTCATGTCACACATGGCTTCACACCCCATGTCCCACATGGCATCACACCCCATGTCCCACATGACATTCTATGTCCCACATGACATCCCATGTTCCACATGACATCCCATGTCCCACATGACATCCCATGTCCCACATGGCATCACACCCCATGTCCCACATGGCATCACACCCCATGTCCCACATGACATCCCATGTCCCACATGACATCCCATGTCCCACATTACATTCCATGTCCCACATTACATTCCATGTCCCACATGACATCCCATGTCCCACATGACATCCCATATCCCACATGACATCCCATGTCCCACATGACATCTCATGTCCCACTTGACATCCCATTCCATGGCATTCCACCCTTTGTCCCGCATGGCATTCCACCATATATACTACATGGCATTCGACCCTGTTCCACATGGGATCCCACCCCATATCTCACATGGCATCCCACCCCATGTCCCACATGACATCCCACCCCATGTCCCACATAACATCCCACCCCATCTCCCACATGACATCCCATAGGCTCCATAATAAGTCTCATCCTAGCTATTAGTCCCTGATTGAGCATACTATGTATGAAGGTGTCAGTTCATATAATCACTTATATGCAAATGAGTTGTTGAATAAGAAAAAAAGGTGGAGTCAAATAAATATACCTAATTGTACACTAATTACCCTTAGTGTATACCACATGGTATATATTATATTATTTGTCCGACATGCCCCCCATCCATGTCCCACATGGCATCCCTTCCTATGTCCATATGCAGTCACACGCTGTCACACTCCCTGACTTTATGATTTTCTGAGGAATTCTCAAAAAAACTTTAACATTTCTGAGGAATTCTCAGGCAAAACTGTGGACGGACGGCCAGACGGACAAAATCGCCATTGCATAGGTCTGCATTATGCTTTGCATGCTCACCCAAAAGATATCGAGATATTCTCGGGTTGAGGGGGAAAATTGTCTAAGAAACAAACTTAGACACCCGCCCCACCAGGTTTTACTAAGTAATTAATAAGGTTAAAGTAGGTAAAGGTTTATATAACCCATATTTAACTAGTCTTTTAAGTACCGGATATGGGTGCGTCATAGACTTCGGGCAGATCGACCAGCAATGTCTACAGAATTTAATCATTTTGGATTATATTAAGGGAAAAATATTTCCTAATTTTGTATTGCCTAATTATGTAAATTCATTAGTTGAATATCTATGAAATGGATATTTAACGGTTTTAGATATGATTAAAATAGTATCTACGAAAATTGTCAAAATTCGAACCTTATATAATTTGTATATTTTTGCTTTTGTAGAAAGGTCCAGCTGTATCGGAACAAATCAGCTCTCAACTGCTCAATATTGCTATAGACACGCCTTTACCATTTCCATTGTGGTAGTCAGTACTACGTAATGCCCATGATTCTAGATATACCATGCATGAAGTCCCTTACAAAAGCCTTTACTATGGCTGCATCTATTGATGTGATTTATTTCAGAAGGAAGTTAGAACCAAAAAAAAAGATGTTGCAAAACCATCGACGTAATATAACGGGAAATATCATGTAATCGCAATGAGTGCGGCTCAGAAGATGTCACCTTTACTATATACCAAACAGAAGTATTAACCAAAAATTAATTATGATTAATTTGAACATTTGTACCAAGGTTTTCATTCCCACAACATGCATGAGAAGTGTGTTTGAATGTTCTGAAGACTCAAGCAAAATACGCTCTACTTTTTGGCCTCCAGGTTGAGTATATTCCAAAGTTCGGAAATGAGCAAATTATGTTGGGAAATTGAGCAAAGAGCAAAATTCGGTAGAGTCCTTTTTAAGTTTCGCATTTCAGAAGTTTTGTATTTCAAAGGGTCAAGGAATCGTGAAATTGGATAACTTACTGCTCTCATTCTTCATCCTTGCGCAACCGCTGAATTTCGCCCAAAAAAGACGGGCCAACACGGTGGGACTACCGCCAGCTTTTTGATCACAAATCATCTCTTTATATAAATCAAAGTCATATTTTTTCATAAAAAGATCTTGTCTTGCAAAAACATTGATGTAATCTGATCAAAAGAGGACTAAACTCCCAAGGACATGGACAAATGACTTGAAGGGGTACTACCCGGACCCACTGTTTTACATCCCCAAAGCCAATGCGGGCTCGGGATATCTTGGACAGTCGACACATGAGCTCTTTGCTAAGCTAAAGTTGATATGATTCTGGTTAAATGCCATCTTTGAACATGCAATCTTTCCTTAAGTTTACAGGCGGTACTCCACATGTGACAACTCCCTACGAGCCCTTGTTTTGTAATCAATTCAGCTTCTTGTCATTTCTTTAAACTCGTAATGGTGACTGCGAAAACTGGCAATATGGGAATTCTTGTCAAATGTTTGGACTAGTTATGTACTTAACAGCTTGATCAGTCGATTGCTTGAAACTTCAAAGCGCGCAATAAAAGATTAAGGCAGTGTTTAATCTGTGCCACCGAGAAGGGACATACATTGGGAAAGCTGCCAGGGTCTGTATAGGCTCATGGGCCCTAAATGTACCTTGGTATATTTTTAGGGTCAAAATAAGTAACGTTATCATAAAACAAAAACATAACCAAGGGGGAAAATATCGTGGGTACCCCGTGCCTGACAATCGCGAAAATGATATTAATTGACTACAAATTCTTTTCAAGATATAACATGTATTTATCTTCTCCGTTGAGTTTAAGAGGGCTACAATTACGGAGAGAAGGAAGTAGGGGGAGGGGGCAGCACATTTTGGTGGAAAGTTTCCCTCTGCGAGGATTTGTTTTAATATAATTTGTGCCCACATAGGAGCTTTTGCTTACCTCTTGGTGGTATTACTGAGGTTGGGGAGTTTCCAACATCCACGAAAATATGCTTTGCCCCTATTCTTCTTTGTTATATTGGCAAAAAAATGCTGGTTTATGTTAATGACAGAATGGTATTTCCCGGGAACATTCCCCCCTTCCAACCTTTTTTTCCCACCCGCGATATGTTCCTCCCCAACAATAATTTGGCGGCGCCACTGGCACTCGGGTAACAGCGTATAGCTGCTTAGACCTCATTTATCCTCTAACACCAAGTCAAGTTGAAAGACTTCGATCTGAATGGCTATCATGATTTTACCATTCCTCCACTTCCCCAGATTGAATGTTAGTTTGATGTCCGAAAAATAAATTGGGAAGCGACAAGTTAACTTCTTTAAAAAAAGAAATAAAAACAAAAAAATTGACTGGGATTAACTGATCGGTAAATAGGGTACATTAGTTGCTTTGCTCACCAGGCTATCAGGTGAAATAGTTCGAAATCCTCGTTTAACGATCTGAGCGCTTCAGACCATCATCATCTGGAAACTAAGATGGTAATGAAAACACGTTCTATTGCATCCTTCCTCTAATAGGGCAATTAATTCAAATTACATGAGCTTTTGAAGGATGCACTCACTTTTCTCTTTTCTTTAGATTTTCAAATTTTACTGTAAGCCTCAAAATATATTTGAGTTGTATCAAACATTTTGGGTGTGCATTCAGTAACTCAGAAAACATAAAAGAAATCTTTATAAATGAAACACCTCTTTTCATTATATCCATTGAGTCACAAAGAAAAGAGAGACCTATACCTTGTCCATATCAATGAAATATTAAAAAATAAATAATGTATCCTTGCGGCATAATGCAATTATTTGTTATTTCTTCCATCATTTACTTACCTAACTACCCTCTCTATTCATCTTAAAGGATTAGTTCAGTGGTCAAGTTAATTCACCTTATATGAAAGAGGACTAAAAAAGAAACAACAAAAATGGTGAAGGAAGCATTCCAAAATATTAATCCATTAAGGAGATATCTAAGTCAAAAGTTTTGTCTCATTTGTTTATAAAAGACTGAAATCTGACTACTATATACAGTAGTTGTGACATCACATCCTGATATCTCAGTCTTTAAGTATTCTTTCATATTTTCCCTGTGATTTTAGGGTTTAAACTATTGGATTTGTCAGGAAAGTACTTGAAAAGAATCTAGTTAAGGGTAGTTATAATTTGACAGCTAAAAAAGTGAGGAAAAATTGTCTAATTGATATGCACACTACACCGTTGAGTGTATACAATGCTCTTCACATATATGCTCATTTGTGTTAGCAAAATCCCCACACTCACTTTAAATTAAGAGATATCATAGATACAAATATTTTCATTGTTATGTAAATACCCCCCCATCCTATTGCCCCCATCCTTCTGCCCCTCCCCAATTATGCTTAACTAAACAGTACCAATGCCACCTACAACTGTATTAAGTACCAAGCTATTATCTCAGCTTAAATATTTTATACGAAAGTCTATTGTTATGCAATTAACGTAATTAATATGCACATTACACCCTAATTACCATTAAGTGTAGACAATGCTCTTAACATATAAGATCATTTGTGTAAAAAAAATTCCCTACTCCCGCTTAAATGAGACATATCATAGATATAAATATTTTCATTATCATGCAAATGAGCTGATTAATATGCACACACAACCACCAATTGTGCTTATTTAAACAGTACCCATGTCCTCTAACTCTGTGGCAAGTTACATGAATGTACACTATTCATAACTACATTTATGCGCTCATGAATGCCAAACATTTTGTACGAAAAACTATTGTTATGCAAATAACCTAATTAATATGCACACTTCACCTCACCATAAAGTGTAGACAAAGCTCTTCACGTACTGTATATGATCATTTGTGCGAACAAAATCCCCACATTCACTGTAATTTAAGAATATCATAGATACAAATATTTTCATTGTTATGCAAACAAGCTAATTAGAATGCACACAACCTAATCATGCTCACTTGAACAGTACCCTATGCCAAGTTACATGAATGTACACCATTTATAACTTAAGTTATAAAAACTTTAACCAAAAACTTTAACCAGACAAAAAAAATAATTGTTATGCAAATAAGCTAATTAGTATTCACCGCCCCCTAATCATGCTCATTTAAACAGTACCCATGTCCTATACCTATACGCCAAGTCACATGACTGTACATCATTCAAAGTTATGAGAACTTTAACCAAAAACTTTTAACCAAAAGCTTTAACCTGACAAATATTTGCATTGTTATGCAAATCAGCTAATTAGTATGCACACACAACCCTCCAATCATGCTCCTTTGATCAGTACCCATGTCCTTTACCTCTATGTCAAGCCACATGAATGTACACCATTCATAATTTAAGTTATACAAACTTCAACCAAAATTTGACCGGACGCCGACGCCGACGCTGGGAGTAGTAGAATAGCTCTATTATTATTCTAATAGTCGAGCTAAAGTTTAACCATATATACAAATTATGTATTTTATCAATGTCAGGAATTCTAAGACATGCAAGCTCTTTTATTGACAGATTATAACAAGAAATATTTGGTCATCTTATATGTGTTTGATAAACTTGCCTAGTCCTTTTACTCTGAGGGGATATATCCAAGTTAGAAGTTTGAAACTAGCATTCTGACACTTTTGAGGTATGGATGATAATAGTTCAAGTTGCGGATTATTTAAATGTATGCGGAATTTTGAGTAATATATGCGGAATGTGTGATGTATGACAGGACCGAAACTTTGATGCAATTTTTTTAACTTCGTCACTAAAACTGAAGAGAAAAGGCTACAACGATCAATTTACTTTACAAACATTTGCGAAGGCCCACAGGCCCATGAAGCTTTCCGACTTCAAGGTAATGATAATCCAAGTGTAAACTCCCCTTATCAGGAGCAGTAGTGTAACCTTAAGGGAAGCAACCCCCGGCCCTAAGGGGGCCCGTAAAACTATACCTATATACCATAGGGGCCCTGTGGGCCGAACTTTTCCCGGCCTGTAGGTCCCTAGCTACGCCACTGGTCGGGCAGTCAGGGGTGTTGGAAGGTAATCTCTCAGGGAGAAAAGGGTGGAGGGGGGAATCCAAAAAATTCCTTGGTGACAAATGGAAAAAATGCACTGGTAAATTGAGTTTTTATCAAAAGTTGCTGCTAATCGGGAAATTTCCTTCAATATTTTAAAATGTTTTTCAATTCTTGGACATTTCTTTTATTTTCGGAAATTTTCTTTAATTTCGGGAAGTTTTGGCCAATTGTCGGAAAATTTGTCAGTCTTCTGGAACTTTAGCCAGGTTTCGGAAAATGTTGGATAATTTTCAGGAAAGTTTGACAAAAAATCGGGAAATTGAACCAAAATAGTCTATAATTTTACCACATTTTAATTTTCTGTTAATAATTCTCAAGTTCATCTTACAATTGGGAAGAAAGCATATGCAAATGCAACCATACCGTCGCTTGATGCCCAAATGTAATATAATGTGAACGAGTGAAGCAGAGAACATTTAATACTTTCATCAACGATTGATCACTGATCACTATTCATGTAAGTAATAGATGTATCGAATATTACTGAAAATCATCAACCCAGGCCCATAGCGAACGCACCCGTCGCACCACCAACGACCGCCAAGGTACACAAATCTCATATACCTCTCTATAATTGATATGAAATTGGGAATCCCCCCCCCCCTCCCCACCCTCTCGGTCACCCTTCCCCATGGAAAATCCTGAATACATGTCTGCAACTGTAACTAAGATTGTCAAATTGTTATGTACTTCCTTTCAGCCTCCCCGGCTGCCCCTGATAGGGAGGCTGCCCGACCGGTAGGGCATCAGCTGCGCCACTGCTTCCCAGACTTGGACTCGTACTCGTATACTCATGTTTTTTTGTTTTTGTACTCGAGCACGAGTACATGTGTATTCTTTATTAGTAAATTATGATTTTAAATAATTCCACTACTGCTTTTAATATATGTAAGTAATTTCCATCTTTTCCCTTACCCTGGGAACAGCACTATCTAATGTGATTGCTCGTAGAGAACGCATATCAACTTTTCTGATAAATCAATACTAATTACTAATACTAATTACCTTGCTAAAATATTTTATGAAACAAGATTTATAATCTTTTTCATCAATTTACTTCTTTTAAAGAGATGTTAACTGGTGTTCTTTGTATGAAGAAGATGGATGATTACTTAAAGATTGGAAAAATAACATTTAAAAGTAGAACTGAATTTCAATAGCCAAGACAAACAATATTGGGATAACTGTAAACATGTAGCCATTACAAGCACATTCATCCCATGTCTCTGTAATTATCACCTACAATACAACTTTTACATTGGAAAAACGTGTCCTAACTGTTATAACGATGTATTCTTCGCATTTATTGAATGTTGGAAAACTGTATTGACACTATATCAAGTGAATTCATAATAAGTTTAAACAAATAACTTATATATAAGAACTTGTTATCTCAGTCATTCATGTATTCAAACATGTCAGGTTTGTTTGAATCTTTATACCAAATTAATCAATTCAATAGCAAAGCATTATTTATAGCCTATAAGCTAGTGATAATGATCCATCCAGGCGATGTTAATTTAAGGGGTTATTTCCTTTGTACAACCTCAATGAACTTACAACTTACATTAATGACAATGTCAATTGTGGTTAAACTGTTAAAATGGGTTCAAAATTGTGGGGTCATAAAGTTTCTGGTTAATCTCAAGGAGTAGAGATAAGCAATTATCATGTTTTCTTTTTTCTTCAGTCAGTAGGAATTGGAAATCATGTTTATTGCACATTTTATTTATTTTTATCATTAGTTAAGCTTTGTTAATACTGTCAATTATACAGTAGAGAGAACTTTCCTTCGTCATCATTATTACCATCACCACTACCATTGTTACCGCCATCATTGTCATTATCGACGACCATCATCGTCATTATCATCATCATCACATAGCCTTTTCTAACATACTAAATTTCCTTTCTTTTTGGAAAAATGTCTTAAATATTTGAGTTATCTTCAATTTTCGGGAAATTTCCCTAAATTTTTGTAAAATTTTTCATTAATTTGTTACAATTTTCGTTAAATTTCCCTTCATTTTCGGGAATTTTCCTTCATTTTTGGGAAAATTCTTTAATTTTTGAGAAGTTTTTTTTATTTCAGGAATTTTCTTCAATTTTTAACCAAAATTTCCAATAAATTTACGCACACCCTTCCCCTCATCATGCTTAAGGTAACTATCTTAAGCATCGTTAATGATTACACATAAATACTTGTACTCATTCTCTTTACTTGTACTCGAGTACAAATTTTTTTTAACTCGTACTCGTGGCCATGTACTCGTACTCGGACAAATGTACTCACACTACGAGTCTGCTGCTCCTTTGCAATTTTAATCAATTTTGTCCATAATACATTGTCTTACTATTTCTGACATTATTTTTTCCAAAACCTGACGCAAATGATTACATAATCTGTAATGTTAACTGATTAATAAAATAAACCTTTTTAGAACATTTTTTCTTTAAGTGAGTAAGTTTAGCATATTTCAACACAATTACCATCAATTTTCTGATAAACGTTTTTCCTAGTTACGTATTTGGCTTAATTTACAACCAGCCTAAACTGCAACCCACGCAACGCAAGCTAGAGGTCGATACCCATTCTCTTTCTATAAAATGGGTGTGGCGAGTGGACTGGAGAACACACCACATGGGACTAATTGACTAAGTTACACATAACAAAGTTGTTTTAAAATTAATATAAAACTTACCGATTCAAAAGGTTTGGCAATACTGAGAGAAAATAAAGTGAAAGTTACTAAGACACTGCAAAGGCGCCTGCACCAGTAGCAAGACATTTTGGCGTCCATGAGTTGAAATTCCGAGAGGAAAGTGAGCTCAAGACAACCGCTATCCTATGTAACCTTATAGAGCTGATCAAGTTACGTGTGTGGCAGAGAGACCAGAAACCACTCAGGCAAATCCACTCCTTCCGAAGTTTTACAACAGAAATCTTAACATAACAGCTCAAGTGAAAACCTCATCATAGTGCAAATCAATCAGGACGCTAAGCCCTTTCTCTATTTGCAAAGGGAATCGGTACCCTGAATGAGTTCTCTTGACTGATTACGCAACAGCGAATGCGGATGAACAAGAGGGTGAATAAAAACGAGCACTCGCCTTCATCGGTGGTGGCAAGGTCCATTATTACGAAGGGCAGTAATAATTACAAGAAATTATTCATTATTTCTAACCGTCCATAAATTGCAAGAATTTCATATCTTAAAATTAAATATAAACAAGTAAAAGACTTTAAGAATATTTCCTAATGTCTTTTCAGAAATAAAATTAGATATTTCAAAATCTTATTTATTCATGTGTTCCTATTATAGAATGGTTGGGTCTTTTAGGCTTGGGATCTCCTCTATATATATTCCTTTTTCAAACCCTTAATAGAGCAAACTAAATCCCCTTGTCTAGTTTCTCTCACTTTATTCATTTTTCCGACTTTAAAAATTATGACCCTTGTACTGAAAAAAGTTAAACTGCATGGTTACCTAAAAGTTGAGGTTTTTAGTAACCCTGCCATTAAACAATGTTCGAAGAAGAAAAAAGCACTTATGAAAGGGGGAAGGTCACGTTCTGATATTCGGGAAAAGATTTTGTCATTCCGTGGCCCTAATAATCCTCACCCTATTTGAACTTGTGTGAACTTAAGGGCTTATATCGATTTGGGCAAAAGGAGAACATATTTTGTGGGACACGCCTTTATTTCTCAGACTTTGAGGGAACAAGCTAGTCGTCATAGAATAAAACAGAGGACTTGCCAAATCATTTTAGGTCACATGCAGATCGGACAACAAGGAAGACACTTTGGAAATATACTGAATGTTTATTATTAAATTGTATCATAGGCCTATAATATGTCACGGTACATTTCATTCATTTATTCAATTTTATTTATATATAATGTACAGAAATTATAGCAAAGATCAAATTCATTTAAAACAAAAAATACAAATAGAGTACAAACAAAATTCATGAAAAAAAAACCCAACTGAAACAAAAATGATAATAAAGGACTATAAATAATCATATTTTCAGTGATTTGACTTAATTTATACTTGCATACAGCAATATAAACTAATCAATTCGAAAATTTCACAATTTGCAATTGTAAAAAATAAGCCCAATCTGTAAAAAGTTACAGTAGTTGACATATGCAGAATGTAAAACTCCAGATACCGGTATAGCCTTTTCGATATTACAATCTTTAGAGGTGCAGTGGCTCCGTAGATAAGGAATCTTGCTCGTATGCGATAGGTACTGCTTATACAGGGTTCGATTCCCGCCGTTAGTGCTGCATTGCGTCCTTCAGCAAGACACGTTAATACTCCACTTGCTTCACATGCGATAGACTGGCGTCCAAGGGAGTCATTTGCTCTCGTTTGATTACGCCAAGCTGCCAAGGAAACCAGGGATAAGCACCGGCTCGGGTGGATTTAACTTTTTGCTCATTCCTGCAGCTTTATTCCCAAATTGGTCATCATTTCATACTGTCATAGTGCAAAAAAAAAACATTTCCTATAATACGAAAGTTCGTCATATAGGCACAATCCAAACGGCGTGTAGTAGTTGACATACATATCCTTCTTTCACATTTTTCTGTTTTCCAATTGTTATAAAAAATGGCAAAATGTTGTTACAGCAAAAAGCAATAGCTTTTTCGTTCTTTCTTGCTGTTGTTTTCTAAATTTGGCCAAAGTGCAAAAAGAAAAGTTTAAACCATTTTGATTATCATATTACCTGATTACTTTCCAGCAAATTCTGGATTTTTCGAGTGTGTGACATCCTCCGTGGGGCCCGAACTTGGGGCCCGTCAAATGGTCAAGCCCCTGGATGCAGATGCAATTATGCAGATAAGTACCATCAGTATATAAAGAGTGTCGTACAAACACTCAAACGGAAAATCGATGGACCCATTCTCTTTAGAAACTCTGCATCATTGAAAAGACTCAAGCCTGAGT
This sequence comes from Chiridota heheva, assembly GCA_020152595.1. Classification (NCBI taxonomy): domain Eukaryota; kingdom Metazoa; phylum Echinodermata; class Holothuroidea; order Apodida; family Chiridotidae; genus Chiridota; species Chiridota heheva. The sequence continues at coordinate 193,044 of JAIGNY010004514.1, forward strand.
AAATCTGTGTTATCTAATTTATGTTTATTACCATATTACTATTTGTCCGTCAATGAGTCAATTTGAGTTTAACAAAATACATGTTTTGTATCATATAGGCCTACAAGTCGAATTCGCATCCTGTGTTGAACTGTTAAATATGCTGAGCCATTTTTATTTTGTCAGTTATGGGGTGTAAAATTATTGTTGTGTAATCTATGTCCATGTTTCAACAACAGTACTATTATTGTTTGAATTTTCTTAAGAGCATTATAATGATTGAGTCAAATATGCTTCTTCCTCCAAATACTCCGCCTCCTTTATACTTGAAGATTATTTAAGAGCCATCAATCAACATGGATTTTGACTGCTGGGTCGGAGGTGTATGAATACCGAGCTGATACACACACAGTCACCCATAGGCGGGATTTGCTGGGACCAAGGAGAACCCCCTTTCCCCTACACACATTTTTTTTTTCTTTCAAAATAATATCTTTTGATAAAGTGGTTTGACATCTACTCAACCAGAGAGATAAGGTAATCATTTTTATTTTGAGATGTGGTCATTGCCGTTTTAACTATCACATGTTCACCTGTTCACTAAGCTCAACACTGGACTCACGGGAGATTGTCCATGTGACGCAAGACCTATGACAGTTACCCATATTCTCTAAGATCGCTCCATGCATGAGATGCACCGTGACCGTAAACAAGCTGACAAATGTGGCTATCATCAACAAGCGTGCAGAAGCAATCTTATGGCACTCTCAAGGCCCGTCTCAAGGATCTTCGGGCAACGGCAGCTTACATCGATAGTGCAGTAATCAACATCTAGACAGGCGAGCTTAGAAGAATAGAATAACGCGTTTTTTCTTCTTTTTTCTCGCGTGATTTTGTGCTTTGTTCCCCACTTTTGACTTTGCCCCAACTTTCGGTTGGCAAATCCCGCCTATACATGCATCATATTTATATCTGTATATAGGCCCTGTGCGAAAAAGTAAGTTAAGGCAACTCGTATACCGGTGGCGCGCGTATCAAGAGCGCTAGGGGGTCGCGGCAGAGGTCCCCAATTGATTTACCCGTTCTTCACCATTGGTAGTAGCATCCAATGCACGGTGTTGTCCTCGTGGGTGAGTCTGTGCATCCTTTTTCTCCTTTCCTCTTCCACACACTTATATTCTGTCGCACTGGCTCCATAAAACCACCCAAAAAAACACACAAATTAATCTTCAAATAGAAACATGAAAATATTTTATATGAGGTAAATTTGACCGTCTTAGGCAATCTTGAGTTATCAGGATATTAAAAGAATAGCTTCCGATGAGTTCACCCCCTGGGTCCCTAGTTACGGCTTCACCTCTAAAATTGACAGTTACAGTTTTAAGCACTTTTGCCACCAAGAGCGCAGGGCCTCCCACGTCCTGGATTTTGACATGAGTTTAAGCAATTTTATGTAATCAAAATAAGAAGAAAGCAGGACTAAAGGCCCTCAACATTGATTTGAAACAATATTAAGCAATTTTCTGCTTTCAAAATTGCGAGGAATGCAGGGCCTTCCAATCTTTCAAGGGCTTTGTTACTAGATCTGACACAATTTAAAGCAATTTTTCACTTTCAAAATTGCAAGAAATGCAAAGCTCACCAACCCTTAAATGCACTTTCCCCAGGTTACACATGACCCACCACGCCACTGCCAAAGAGGTGACCATTTCTACACTCCTGGTATTGAGTACGCAATGCGTAGAAAATACCAAGTATTCTTAATCTGGCGGCTGTACCCCATATCCCTTCATTCTGACCAGCTGACGGGAACAAAATGACCCTTCTGCCCTTGGGCGAAAGTTATGTTTTTGCCCCTTTTGTCTGTCTGTTTGTCATCAAGATATCTAAAGAACTGATGATTGGATTATGATCAAAATTGGTGTGTTGTTTTGTTACTGCCTAAGTAAGAAGTGCAAACAATTGAGACATATTGGAATAGGAAAAGGGTGCAAATGGAGGGGTGGGGACATTTCAAGGTGAGTTTGTTTTTTGTCAGTCATCATGATATCTCAACAACTAATGATTGGATTTAAATTAAATTTGGTGTGTTGTTTTGTTCCTGCTCAAGGACAAAGTGATTAAAATTTGAGACATATTGGAATAAAAGAGGGGTGAAAATGGAGGGGTGGGGACATGTTTCTGTTTGTTTGTCATCAAGATATTTCAAAAAGTAATGATTGGATTGGATTAGATTTTCCGTGTGGGTTTGTTACTGCTTAAGGAAGAATATATTAAAATTTGGGACGTGTTGGTTTAAGGGAAGGGCAAACACGGAGGGGTAAGAATATTTTAGGGCAAGATTTATCAACACTTAGTTGAAACTTTCAATGGGATGTGCTGAACAATGAACTTATGCCATGAAAGAACAGCCATACAATGAATTTTCTGGACTCAAAGAAAATCAAGTGAAGCGTTTTCTAGTATCAATGAAATCAAAACAATTGGTTTCTGCCATTAATGAAAATGATGGAATGTAAATCTACCCTGTATAGAGCTCAAACAATGAATGCTTAGCCTGAATTAAACTGAGAACAATAATCACAAGTGATGATCCACAAGTGTTTAGAATGTAAATGGAATAAGGATCAACAGTGAGAGAGAGATTGTTCAGTTTTTTAGGGTTATAACTTGGTGGGTCGAGGGTTTCTAAGGTAGATTGCATTCTGGTGAGGAATGAACAGGTGCGCTCTGCAAAGTGCTATAATTCTAGTTTATATTGTGTTAGCAGGAGAAAAAAGCTTAGGTAACATGGAAAGCATTGAACTAGTGAATGACTAAATGAAGTAAGGGAGCTGTTCTCAACAACTGACTGTGTTTCAGTAACCTTGAAAACCTTTCTGGAAAAATTGGTGCACGGAATAACCATGGCGTTTTTGGTATATCCTGAAAATGTTACAAAATAATAAATGGAAAAACAACTAAAATGTCTCTATGTACATGGTATATTGAAATTCTTTGAAGTACAATAAATCAAGAGTTTTGTAGGTGTCCAATATACAAAGTATAACAGTATTATATACCTTATAAGCAGATAAAAAATTCAAAATCCGCACACTTTCTTGTATTTCTTAATGATCAGTGGACAGATAGCGACAACTTAAACTTATTCAGGTTATAATTGGAAGAAAATATATGCTATGAAACATGAAAATAGCAAAACGTTTCATTAAAAGTCCATGCTCGTTCCTCGTTTATTTGTGCTTGTATCTTTTTGTTTTTGACTTTGTAGCACAGCTTGCAGCTGTGGAGCCCAGTCGGTAAACTAAAACAGTTGTATCATACTTCCGCCAACAAATTACCTCTGCCAACGAAGTTGGACGTAGGTTATGTTTTCGCCTCCGTTTGTCTGTTTGTTTGTTTGTCATCAAGATATCTCAAGAACTGATGATTGGATTGGGATTAAAAAATTGGTGTGTGGTTTTCTTACTGCTTAAGGAGGAAGTGATTAAAATTTGAGACATATTGGAACAGGGGAAGGGTGAAAATGAAGGGGTGGGGTAATTTTAAGATGAGTTTGTATGTCATTAGAATATCTTAAGAACTGACGATTGGATTTTAATTAAATTTAATGTGTGGTTTTATTATTGCTTAAAGTAACAAGTGATCTAAATTTGGAACGTATTGATACAAAGGAAGGGCAGAAATCGAGGGGTGGGGATGTTTACGGTAAGTCTGTCGAGACACACTTAAAAGTTCCTAGTGAAATGTGATGAACAATGAATTCAAGCCATGAAAAGAAATCAGCAATCAATTTTCAAAAAATCAAATGGCTTCTACTCTCAATGTAATAAGAACAATTTGGTTTCAGCCACGAATGGAAAATGATGAAATGTGAATCCTAACTGAATAAAACTCAAACAATAAATGCTTAGCTTGAATGAAACTGAAAACAATGATATGGCCTTGGAAGAAATCAGTCAAAAGATAATCTTCAAGTGTTCAGAATGCAAATGATCATTACTGGTCAAAACTTGGGGGTGAATCTTGGTGGGCCTGGAAGTTCTGGGGTAGATTATATAGGTATGGGGATCGAATGAACTTTAAAATCATTCTAGGCGTTTGGTATGTGCTCTACAGAGTGCTGCTATTCTAGTTCACTATTTGATTACATCAATCCTCGATCCAATACCAACATAGCTGCTTAAGGATTGCCTTAAATCACTTTTTCCTGTGCTCACAACAATGGTGAATTTATCTTTCAGAGATGGTGCAGTACCTAATAGTTGGAAGAATGCAAGTATTGTCCCTCTGCTAAAGAAAGCAGGATTGGAGTGTTCATTTTCCAACTACAGACCTGTGAGTAATTTGACCTTCGTATCAAAATTGGTCGAGCGGGCGGTAGTTGACCAGATTGTTTCTCACTGCTCACAACATGCTCCCGTTCCAGATTGTCAGTCTGCTTACAGGAAGAAAAAAAATACTCCACAGAGACAGCCTTGATGAAAATTCACAGCGATATTATGTTAAATATGAACAAAAAACGATGCACTCTCTTGTTATTTTTGGATCTGAGTGCGGCATTTTATACCGTAAACCACAGCACTCTCCTCAATACACTTCACTCTCAGTTTGGAAATGCAGGTGACATCCAACAATGGCCCATATCCTATCTATAGTCTAGAAAGCAACATGTTTTTGTTAAAGGTGCTAGATCTTAAAACTTTCCGTTGGACTGTGGCGTACTTCAAGGCAGCTGCTTGGGTCCCATATTATTCTTGTGTTATGTTTCTTAACTCTTCAGTATTGTGTCAAAGCATATCCCACAAGCCCATAGCTATGCTGATGATACTCAGCTTTACTGCTCATTCACTGCCGGTCCAAAATTTACTCAGAGGGGAGGGGGGGGGGGATTTAATTTTATACCGGCTCTATCTCAGAGAAAGAGGCAATCGGGGCAATGCAATACCTTATTGCTGAAATAAGGTCTTGGATGATCAAGAATAATCTCATGATCAATGACTTCAAGATTAAATTTCTTTTAATTGGCACTCGTCAGCAATTAGCTAAAGTTGGAGTCCAACCAATCAAAGTTGGTGATGCTGAAATAAAACCATCTGATAGTGTGAAAAATTTGGGTGTTTATTTGGACAATCACATGTCTATGAATATTCATATTGGAAAAGTTTGTTCCAAAGCTTATCACGGTCTTTATAACATTCGTCAGATTGCCAAATATCTTAATGTAAATCCTTATTAATGCTATTGTTATAAGTCACATTGATTATTGTAATTCACTTCTTGTTGAACTACCTGATTATCAACTTTACAGAATTCAAAGAATACTTAATGGTGCTGCTCCGTTGATTTTCAGACTACAAAAACTTTCTCACATTAATGCTGTTTTGAAGTCCCTTCACTGCTTATCAGTCAAACAAAGAATTGATTATAAAATTATTTTACAAGTTTTCAAGTGCATTAAAGGCCTTGCTCCAAATTATTTATGTGAAATGGTAGTTGAAAAACCATCCGCTATGACTTTTGTTTCAAGTCCCTATTTGTTCCCCGTATTAAGCATAACACTTTTGGCGAAAGGGCCTTTGCTTATAAAGGTCCTTGGTTGTGGAATACACTCCCAACTAAACTCAAATGTATTGATAATGTTTCCTGGCCTCCTTTAAAACTAAGCTTAAAACTTTTTTTGTTTAAAAAGACATTAATATAATGTGCAGCTTGATCCATTGTATTTCTATTTATGTTGTCATTTCTGCATTTTTATTTTTGTTTTCGTATCTAATTTCCTTGCCATGTAAAGCGTTTTTGAATGTTTTACAAAATTAGCGCTATATAAATGTATGTATGTGTGTATGTATGTATGTATGTATGTATTATTATTATTATTATTATTATTATTATTATTATTATTATTATTATTATTATTATTATTATTATTATTATTATTATTATTATTATTATTATTATTATTATTATTATTATTATTATTATTATTATTATTATTATTATTATTATTATTATTATTTATTATTATTATTATTATTATTATTATTATTATTATTATTATTATTATTATTATTATTATTATTATTATTATTATTATTATTATTATTATTATTATTATTATTATTATTATTATTATTATTATTATTATTATTATTATTATTATTATTATTATTATTATTATTATTATTATTATTATTATTATTATTATTATTATTATTATTATTATTATTATTATTATTATTATTATTATTATTATTATTATTATTATTATTATTATTATTATTATTATTATTATTATTATTATTATTATTATTATTATTATTATTATTATTATTATTATTATTATTATATTATTATTATTATTATTATTATTATTATTATTATTATTATTATTATTATTATTATTATTATTATTATTATTATTATTATTATTATTATTATTATTATTATTATTATTATTATTATCATTATTATTATTATTATTATTATTGTTATTATTATTATTATTATTATTATTATTATTATTATTATTATTATTATTATTATTATTTATTATTATTATTATTATTATTATTATTATTATTATTATTATTATTATTATTATTATTATTATTATTATTATTATTATTATTATTATTATTATTATTATTATTTATTATTATTATTATTATTATTTATTATTATTATTATTATTTATTATTATTATTATTATTATTATTATTATTATTATTATTATTATTATTATTATTATTATTATTATTATTATTATTATTATTATTATTATTATTATTATTATTATTATTATTATTATTATTATTATTATTATTATTATTATTATTATTATTATTATTATTATTATTATTATTATTATTATTATTATTATTATTATTATTATTATTATTATTATTATTATTATTATTATTATTATTATTATTATTATTATTATTATTATTATTATTATTATTATTATTATTATTATTATTATTATTATTATTATTATTATTATTATTATTATTATTATTATTATTATTATTATTATTATTTATTATTATTATTATCATTATTATTATTATTATTATTATTATTATTATTATTATTATTATTATTATTATTATTATTATTATTATTATCATTATTATTATTATTATTATCATTATTATTATTATTATCATTATTATTATTATTATTATTATTATTATTATTATTATTATTATTATTATTATTATTATTATTATTATTATTATTATTATTATTATTATTATTATTATTATTATTATTATTATTATTATTATTATTATTATTATTATTATTATTATTATTATTATTATTATTATTATTATTATTATTATTATTATTATTATTATTATTATTATTATTATTATTATTATTATTATTATTATTATTATTATTATTATCATTATTATTATTATTATTATTATTATTATTATTATATTATTATTATTATTATTATTATTATTATTATTATTATTATTATTATTATTATTATTATTATTATTATTATTATTATTATTATTATTATTATTATTATTATTATTATTATTATTATTATTATTATTATTATTATTATTATTATTATTATTATTATTATTATTATTATTATTATTATTATTATTATTATTATTATTATTATTATTATTATTATTATTATTATTATTATTATTATTATTATTATTATTATTATTATTATTATTATTATTATTATTATTATTATTATTATTATTATTATTATTATTATTATTATTATTATTATTATTATTATTATTATTATTATTATTATTATTATTATTATTATTATTATTATTATTATTATTATTATCATTACATCTTTACATGTTCAGAAGGTCACTGAATTCAGAATAGAGCAGTCTCAAAGCGTTGAAAATAGCATGTATAATATAGTTAAGTTTTCGAGTTGAATTTGAGACTCTTCAATCCTGACGATGTAAGGATATATTTGATATTAGGCAGTATAGCGTAACAGTGCAGATCTAATTTGGACAATATAAATTTAATGTATTGGATTTTACTATAGGTAAAACGAAAAAATATCTGATATGTGAGTTTCTTCTAAGAATTTCCGAATAATGATTCTTCATTTTTTGAACTATGACCCCATAATTTTCGGAATTTAAAAACCTTCAGTATTTTGGGGAAAAGGCAGGAGAGCAACAATAGGTTAGAAAGGATGGGTAAATCCCATGGGCTCAAGCAATTGGGGGCCCGAGTAATGACACTTCGATATCTTTGTTATGGAGCCGCAAACGTGAAATTCCCGACGGGCCCCCAGACCTCTAATTGCGCCACTGGAAGTGGGAAGGGTGGGTAACCCCCACGGGCCTCGAGCATTTGGAGGGCCTCGAGCATTTGGAGGGCCTCGAGCATTTGGAGGGCCTCGAGCATTTGGAGGGGGCATTTGAGGGGCCTCGAGCATTTGGGGGCCTCGAGAATTTGGGGCCTCGAGCATTTAGGGGCCTCGATCATTGGGGCCTCGAGCATTAGGGGGCTCGAGCATTGGGGACCTTGATCATTGAGGGGGCCTCGAGCATTAGGGGGCCTCGAGCATTTGGGGGCCTCGAGCATTTGGGGGGGCCTCGAGCATTTTGGGGGCCTCTAGCATTTGGGAGGGCCTTGAGCATTTAGGGGGCCTCGAGCATTTGGGGGCCTCGAGCAATGACACTGCGATTAGTTGAAACCAGCGACGGCACCATAATTCCTGGATCACTAATTGGTTTACACAATGTTAAGAGCAACTATTCTTTGGAGAGAAATAGTTCGACCCTCAAGTAGTTCAACAAATTTATCCAGACGGAACACCAAAACAAGAAGATTTAACTCCATTGTAGATGACGTATTTGATAGCATTGGTCAAAGCAACGCAGAAGTGGATGATAAAGATGTATTTGAGGCTAAAGATGCAAACGCAGATTCAGAAGAAGATATCCAGCAGAGACCAGCGACGAAAATTACAAATAGACGAAATAAGAAGGAGCACCACAAGCTTGAGACTGGATTCAGTGCTCTCAAATATTGTCTTTTGGGGAATTCATTTTATTCAGGCTGAGTTTTTACGATTGTTTTTTTGCATGTTTTCTGCATATTTTTACTGTTTTTATTTATTAAAGTTTCCTTATTTGTGAAATATTTATTTTATTTCTTTCGTTACTGGTTTGTGTGGTGTTACTAACTCTATCCTATTTATCTATTCTTGTAAACTAGGTTTTTGTTTTATTAGGCTTTGTTATTTTTTAAATTTTAGTGTAAGTGTTTGTAGATGTTTGACTGTAGGCTGATTGAGTTTGCGTTGAGTGTAGGCTCGTTAAGTGTGTATTCATGTTAAGGTATTTCTTTTAGTCTGTGGGCCAATATATCGAACCCCCTCCCCTTTCTCCTCCCACTACACTTTTTAGTTAGTCTGGACCCTCAGCAATCATTTTCTGCTTGTTTGCCATTAAACTGATGGTGGATGTGAGCGCCAGGGCGTTGTCATGGCAACGAAGTGATACAAAATGGAATTTAAGAAAATAACATATATTTGTAAGTAAACAAGATTAAAACACATATATGTTTAAGTATATATATATATTTGAAGCTGCCATATTGGTTGTAATCAAGATCTAGGTCATTTGAGATTACAATCATGCCTTATCATGACCGTTGCCATGACAAGTCGGTGACAAAAAGCTTGAATTTGATAGAAAATGTAATATCTTTGAAACTTTACAACATAAAAACACATTCCAGTGTCTAAGTATATATATTTGAAACTGCCCATTAAACTGCAATCAAGATCTGGGTCTTTGAAGGTCACGGTCATGCCCAATCAGGACAATTGCCATGTCAATGCCGTGATAAAAAAAAAAAATAGGAAAAATTGTCATATAATTTTAAGTAAACAACGCTAGTGTATAGGCATATAGGGATGTAGTGTAAGGTTACAATCATGCCCAATCATAAAAGTTGCCATTATAACTGTGAAAAAAAAATGAAATTGGTCAATTTGGAAATGTCATATCCCGGTCATATCTTACTTGTAATACGCTACAATATAATATTATATCACAATATAATCATATATGTATAGGCCTGTATAGATTTTAGATAAGCCGGTTGATTGCAATCAACATCTGGGTCCTTAAATACAGTCATGCCTAATCGCAATGCCTAGAGGAATGTTCATTTACAACAAATTGTCTTACAGTATTCTACAAACCATTATTATATTTGTAACATACTCTAATGTGTTACTTAGATACATGCATGTTTTTGGTTACATACTGACATGACTGAAAAGACGAAATGCTGATCTGTAACTTGACTGAAAACTGGGGTCCTAAGGAAAGCATATTAAGGTGTAAATGGTGATTTTCACGCCAACTTGACATCTTTGTAGTGCTAGTTTACTGTAGACCCGATAAGATGCTTTCCTGATGAGAAACCAGTAGACAGGGTTCATATTAGGGATATGAATATCTACAATGTGGAATTGTTTTGAAAAGTAGTATCAGCATACAGACATTAAAAATTAAGCTTTCTGCCGTCTTTGTGGCTTTTTTCAACATCTTTTAATTACAATTTTCTGTGGTGGACATTTTTTGGAAAAGCAGAACAATTGTTCTTTTGTGGATTTGTGGTTGAGAACCCAATTTATTTTCAGTGTGGCTAGGCTTTGAAAATGAATACCACTGATCAATAAAAAATGTAGTCATATGAAGTAGTATTCCACATGCGGTCAATTCTCTTATATTTTATATAAGTAATCATCATCCTCCTCATCATCAAACATATCTTCTTGCATAATATAGTAGTCAGCTTCAGTATCATCTTCTTCATGATCCTGCTCCAATACTAAATCGATCACTTCCTTTGGTAGCATTTCATCTTCTGTCCATTGGTACTCCAGTTTGTCTCCCCGTTGAACCCATCCATGACCATCGTCAGGCTTTGGCAATTCCGGATATGCCAAATCAGCTTGGTTCTAATGAGAGACTGATAATTGGCACGTACAACATGCATCCTTAAGGAGAATCTGCAGGGTGGAAGCAAACTTAGGTCGATGCCACTTTCCCTGGACAGTAGCTGGTTCTTTGGTGTGTAACGTGTCATGAACATGGTATACCGCAGCTTGTTGATGTCCTTGACACATGACTTTGCCCTATAAAAAAGACATGTGAATGCTTCTAGATCACCAACACGTTCCTGGATAGAGAGTAGAGCTTGTACTCTAACCTGTGAAGACAGGAATATATTGCGTTTTTTTTCTTCAGCACACGCAGGGGTTCCACCTTGCCTTTACGAACAAATGAAATAATAGTATCACAGCCGGTGAAAGCGTGGAGTGAAAGCAATGCATTGCAAAGATTGTTGCCAATGCCCCGGACTGCTGACCTGATGTCAATCAACCGTCGCTTGTCTGCAACACCAGTGTCTATAATTAGTGGTATCCTAATATTCTGTGAAAACTTTATCAGCAACAGGAATACATCTGTATCAGGTGACCGAAGTATGGTGGCACTTGAATCAGTACAATGTGTTGCAATGTGACAGCAGTGAAGTATTATTCTGGTGTCAGCCTCCTCTTGAAAAAGAAGAGCAAATGTAAACATATTTTAGTAAAGTAAAGTAAGGTAAGGTAAGGCAAGATAAGATGAAGTAAAATAAATGAAGTACAGTATAGTAAAGTAAAGCTAAGTAAAGTAAAGTGAGGTAATGTAAGGTAAGATAAAGTAAAATAAGTGAAGTACAGTATAGTAAAGTAAAGCTAAATGAAGAAAAGTGAGGAGAAGTAAGGTAAGATAAGATATTTCAAAGTAATGTAATCATTGTGCAGTTTAGATATCTTAAATAGCTTACACACCTGTTTGGATCGCAAATTTGGGACCTCTTTTACATCGGTTGTGTGTCCATCTTGGCTACTTAGGCACCAAGAGCTCTCTCCATAGACAAACATCACCTGCCGCCCTTTCAGCTTTGGTGCGAATTTGTCTTGCTTTCATTCTTGTAGAATAAGACAGGTAAGTTGCGTATGTTGGTACTGTTTGACAAAAACTGCTTGTAGCCACGTGGTATTCTAGTGAGAGGACCATGTATGACGAATTCTTGTGATGTGCCACGGCAATCTCTCTCTCTCTCTCTCTCTCTCTCTCTCTCTCTCTCTCTCTCTCTCTCTCTCTCTATTCTTGATACTCTGTTGCTGGTATGTATCTGTGACAAAGTCAACACGGGTAGCATTTGGGAGCTGTGCAAAGATACGTTGAGCCAACTCTCCAAAGGTTTCTGGGATTTGAGTGAGTGCTTAAAGCATTGCATTTCCATCAATAACATGGACGGCAGAATCTGGCCTGTTTGTCAATGTGTGACTTTCTTCCAGTTTGTGTAGCAGTTTTGCCTAATCTGTTTTGACTGGTGCTCCATCACCATCAACAGTGGCGAGGCTCCAAGGCACTGGGCCAAGTGGGTATGCCATCACCTTCTCCATACCTGGTTCATTTTTTATTGCAAGGAGTATGAGTTGTCCAAAAAGATTTCTTTCTGCAACAAGTTTCTTAGTCTTCTTTGCAGTGCTGCTTACAGCGATTTTCACTGCCATTGATGTAAACGTCTTCAACCTCAGCTTTTTAAATGGCTTGTGAAAGCTGACTTTCTTCTTCACTAATGTCGTTTGTAAAAAAAATCTTATATGCATTGGTGCCCTTTGTGTCAACAGTGAGCAAGTCACTGGCTATTGCTTCTGAAACTGGTCTTCCTGATGATATACAATACAGCCTGTCTGCGTCAGGCACCTTGAAAGGATTGAGGAAGTTCTGGAAGGCAGTCATCATGTTTCGCACGGCACAATCACCTTTTACAATCTCTGATGGGCTGTTATCTTTGTGATTGCTTACCTCATCATCCCCGATGCTTGCCAAGTCAAGTGTTGCCTGAAAGAGATGCAAGTAAAATAAGATCTTACAGAACACATATGGTTGGCTTTTTCAACATTGCATACATTCGAAATGTAAAACAAACATGTAATTTCAGCAGCATATAAAGTTTACCACTAACTATTTTGAGCAGAAATGTAGGACTTTATGTGGATGATTTTGCTAGCTTTAAATTTAATCAGGTTTCCTAATATACTAAACATGACAAAAATAAACAAAACGTTCCAATGTGATAAACAGCAATAAAGGGATAGTGCACTTATTATGTGTATAGGGTGAAATTACAAAATAGTCTGTCAAAAATTGCTTGCACCCCTTTTAACTTGCCAGATCGCTACCCCTTCCCCTTTGCAAATATAAAAATTAGGTCAAACTGTAGTAATTATTTCAAACCTTATACTGTTCATATGATGCAAAAAATCTTGCCTATTTTCTCTTAGTTTTTTTTTGGCAAATTTATGAAAATGGTTCCTAAAAATGCATATCAAAACTATTTTTCCGTCTTGCCACAAACCCCATGTCTATATGGAAATTTAAGAATTGCACCACCCCTAAAATAAGATACACTAGCTCATGCTTACCTCTAGATAGCCAGTTTGTGCATGCCATGTAAAACTCCACCTATGGTACGTTGCCAAGTTGCGTTTGAAGCCAATAATTCCTGGACCATGCCCACTGGCATGACGGTTGTAAGCCAACGAACCCCCCTTTCTACTTAGATGTAGAAATCTTAGCCTCTCCTATGCTTTTAGAGTCCTCACCAACACCCAGAATCCTGTTTACAACCTCATTAGGTATCCCAATTTCTCCACCCTCTTTGATAGGACTAAAACCCTATCCTCTCCCTTCAACTTACGCATTTCATCAGACCTCTTCCATCTCGGCATCAACCCCGCCACTCTCGGCACCTTCTTCTGGACCACTTTTACTCCTTGGGCTACCCCCTCCTTTTTGTCCACCTGGGCCTCTCCACTCATCACAAAACTCAAACCCACCCTAACCTCTTCACCAATCTCCACAACCAAATCAAAGACCAACTCTCAAGTTACACCTCCATCTATACTGATGGCTCCAAGGAAGGCAACAAAACAGCTGCTGTTGCCGTCATTCAAGACATCACCCTCAGTAGCAGACTTTCCAAATACTCATCTATCTTTTCAGCCGAGGCTAAGGCCATTCTCCTTGCCCTCAACATTATTGAGTACTCTCCGCTCAGCCACTTTTTCCGACTCAAAAACTGTTCTTACTTTTTTACTCAATCCTAAATGGGATAACCTCACATGCCACCTCCCCCTCCGGAAACTCCTTTCTACCACCCTCTGCATGAAAAGTATTATTTTCTTCTGGATACCCAGCTATGTTGGTATCTCTGGCAATGACAGTCCTAATGCAGCCGCTAAGCTTGCCCTCGACATCCTTCCTACCCCTTTTCCCAAAACCCTCTCTGATATCAAACCGCTTATCGCTTCCCTTGTTCGTGACCGCTGGCAAGCCTTATGGAACTCCCAAATTGATAACAAACTCCATGTCATCCAGCCCACAATTCCGATCAAATCCACCATCAACAACTTCTCTCGTATCAACAATGTTCATATTACCCGTCTTAGAATTGGTCACACCCACCTCACTCACTCCTACCTCCTTAATGGCTTCCCAACCCCACTGCAACAATTGCCATTGCACCCTCACAATCCATCACGTTCTCCTTGCCCCCTGTACAACTTTCCCAGAGCTTCCCTCGCTCCCCACAACTCAATTGCTGAGTTCTTCCAGAAAAATCCTCCGGATAAAATTATCTCCTTTCTTCACCATGCTTCCCTCTACAGCCATATTTAATTCTCCTCTTTCACCCCCTCTCTACTTTGCTTTTGTTTCAACCATGCACCTCCCCTCTCGATCACAGCTCTCTGACCTTTTGTTCTTGAATTTCTCTCATTCTCCCCCTGTTTCCTTCCTACCTCTAAAATGATCTCAGGCACAATTTGACCCTCATTGTCGTGGTGCCGTTAAGCCCTCATCAAACAAACAAACAGAGTGTTCTATTGTTATGTCCACAACATTGCGAGACTTAGGAACTGCAGAGCAATTTACACTCATTCCTTTCTTCTTAAGTAGCTTCATTGCACCAGGATGTGTGTGTGGCAGGTTGAGAAGCGTGTTTAAGTATAGTGATGTATACTTTGCATAGGTTGGCTTCTTTTGACTGAAGAAGAGATGGCACATTTGATCTAGACAGGTCATGTGCAAGGTGATGTCATTGATCTTTGCAGCCCTCAAGAAACGCATCAGGAGCCATGCCTTATCCATGTAACCTAGCCAGAATCGTGCCGTTTTGCCCTTTTCTCCAGCACGCACCTTCGTTTTGTACTCATCATACTTCTGTATCCATTCCTTCCATTTGGAGTTTTGCTTGAAAACGGACGAGTGTTCAGATTTGGGTGTTTTGCCAGAACTGACATCAGCTTCATTTCCTGCTCACCGATGACTAATCCATCTTCATCTTGAAATGAAGCCCAAAATAGCCGTTCTAAAGCTTCCATTGATGTTCTGATAACATACCTGGCCCTGTTGTAGTGTTTTCCATTCATAACTTTTTCGATGGAACCACTGTCACACACTGCAGATTCAACTAGCACTTCCACAAATCTACTCCCTTTCATATACTTTCCTAATGCACCGATGTATGCACATGCCATGTGGAATGCCTCCAGTCAAATGATGACATTGCGAAATCGATTTGCATACGACCACAAAATTCCGTAAGCCTTCTTAGCAGCAGCCAGATCAAACGTATCTGGTATCAGCACCCAGTCTGAGATGTGATTTGAGCAGTGGCGCATGACGTCATCAAGCGGCCATATGTATTATAAATTAATGTTATGGCATTTTCTCAAATTCATTTGTTTATCTTGGCGTTGCCATAGCAACAGCCAGTGGCGGGTGTGGGATTTCAATTACGGGGAGAGGGAGGGGCGGGGTTAACACCCAATTTACATGATACTTAGCACTCATGACTGAGAGGCAAAATATAAAATTTTCATTGATGGGAGGGGGACGAACAACACTAACAAAAATGAATGGGGGAGACTACACCAATTCCCCCCTCTCCCTCCGACGCCCCGCTAGTGGCAAAAGTCCCAATAAAAGGTATAACTTTGACCGTAAATGACCCAGATCTTGATTGCAACCAACCAGCAGCTTCAAATCTATACAAAGAAATGACGTTTTTTCTCAAATTCATTTCTTCATCATGGCGTTGCCATTACAACGGTCCTTAAAAACATGAACACGACCTCAAATTCTGTTGATTGTGCTTTTGCTGATTGTGTTTCTGCTAATTGTGCTTCTGCTAATTTTGCTTCTGCTAATTGTGCTTCTGCTAATTGTGCTTCTGCTAATTGTGCTTCTGTAAATTGTGCTTCTGCTAATTGTGCTTCTGCTAATTGTGCTTCTGCTGATTGTATTTCTGCTGATTGTGCTTTTGCTCATTGTGCTTTTGCTCATTGTGCTTTTGCTTATTGTGCTTTTGCTCATTGTGCTTTTGCTCATTGTGCTTTTGCTCATTGTGCTTTTGCTCATTGTGCTTTTGCTCATTGTGCTTTTGCTCATTGTGCTTTTGCTTATTGTGCTTCTGCTAATTGTGCTTCTGCTAATTGTGCTTTTGCTTATTGTGCTTCTGCTAATTGTGCTTCTGCTAATTGTGCTTCTGCTAATTGTGCTTTTGCTCATTGTGCTTTTGCTCATTGTGCTTCGGCTAGTTGTGCTTCGCTCATTGTGCTTTTGCTCATTGTGCTTTTGCTCATTGTGCTTTTGCTTATTGTGCTTCGGCTAGTTGTGCTTCGCTCATTGTGCTTTTGCTCATTGTGCTTTTGCTCATTGTGCTTTTGCTCATTGTGTTTTTGCTCATTGTGCTTCTGCTCATTGTGCTTCTGCTGATAATTGTGTTTCTGCTGCTAATTGTGCTTCTGCTAATTGTGCTTCTGCTAATTGTGCTTCTGCTAATTGTGCTTCTGCTAATTGTGCTTCTGCTGATTGTGTTTCTGCTGATTGTGCTTTTGCTCATTGTGCTTTTGCTCATTGTGCTTTTGCTCATTGTGCTTTTGCTCATTGTGCTTTTGCTCATTGTGCTTTTGCTCATTGTGCTTCGGCTAGTTGTGCTTCGCTCATTGTGCTTTTGCTCATTGTGCTTTTGCTCATTGTGCTTTTGCTTATTGTGCTTCGGCTACTTGTGCTTCGCTCATTGTGCTTTTGCTCATTGTGCTTTTGCTCATTGTGCTTCGGCTAGTTGTGCTTCGCTCATTGTGCTTTTGCTCATTGTGCTTTTGCTCATTGTGCTTTTGCTTATTGTGCTTCGGCTACTTGTGCTTCGCTCATTGTGCTTTTGCTCATTGTGCTTTTGCTCATTGTGCTTTTGCTCATTGTGCTTCTGCTAATTGTGCTTCTGCTAATTGTGCTTTTGCTAATTGTGTTTCTGCTGATTGTGCTTTTGCTTATTGTGCTTTTGCTCATTGTGCTTTTGCTCATTGTGCTTTTGCTTATTGTGCTTCTGCTAATTGTGCTTCTGCTAATTGTGCTTTTGCTTATTGTGCTTCTGCTGATTGTGCTTTTGCTCATTGTGCTTTTGCTCATTGTGCTTTTGCTTATTGTGCTTCTGCTAATTGTGCTTCTGCTAATTGTACTTCTGCTAATTGTGCTTCTGCTAATTGTGCTTCTGCTAATTGTGCTTTTGCTCATTGTGCTTTTGCTCATTGTGCTTTTGCTCATTGTGCTTTTGCTCATTGTGCTTTTGCTCATTGTGGTTTTGCTCATTGTGCTTTTGCTCACTGTGCTTCGGCTACTTGTGCTTCGCTCATTGTGCTTCTGCTAATTGTGCTTTTGCTTATTGTGCTTCTGCTGATTGTGCTTTTGCTCATTGTGCTTTTGCTCATTGTGCTTTTGCTCATTGTGCTTTTGCTCATTGTGCTTTTGCTGATTGTGCTTTTGCTCATTGTGCTTTTGCTCATTGTGCTTCGGCTAGTTGTGCTTCGCTCATTGTGCTTTTGCTCATTGTGCTTTTGCTCATTGTGCTTTTGCTTATTGTGCTTCGGCTACTTGTGCTTCGCTCATTGTGCTTTTGCTCATTGTGCTTTTGCTCATTGTGCTTTTGCTCATTGTGCTTCTGCTCATTGTGCTTCTGCTGATAATTGTGTTTCTGCTGCTAATTGTGCTTCTGCTAATTGTGCTTCTGCTAATTGTGCTTTTGCTAATTGTGTTTCTGCTGATTGTGCTTTTGCTTATTGTGCTTTTGCTCATTGTGCTTCTGCTAATTGTGCTTTTGCTTATTGTGCTTCTGCTGATTGTGCTTTTGCTCATTGTGCTTTTGCTCATTGTGCTTTTGCTTATTGTGCTTCTGCCAATTGTGCTTCTGCTTATTGTGCTTTTGCTTATTGTGCTTCTGCTAATTGTGCTTCTGCTAATTGTGCTTCTGCTAATTGTGCTTTTGCTCATTGTGCTTTTGCTCATTGTGCTTCGGCTAGTTGTGCTTCGCTCATTGTGCTTTTGCTCATTGTGCTTTTGCTCATTGTGCTTTTGCTTATTGTGCTTCGGCTAGTTGTGCTTCGCTCATTGTGCTTTTGCTCATTGTGCTTTTGCTCATTGTGCTTTTGCTCATTGTGTTTTTGCTCATTGTGCTTCTGCTCATTGTGCTTCTGCTGATAATTGTGTTTCTGCTGCTAATTGTGCTTCTGCTAATTGTGCTTCTGCTAATTGTGCTTCTGCTAATTGTGCTTCTGCTAATTGTGCTTCTGCTGATTGTGTTTCTGCTGATTGTGCTTTTGCTCATTGTGCTTTTGCTCATTGTGCTTTTGCTCATTGTGCTTTTGCTCATTGTGCTTTTGCTCATTGTGCTTTTGCTCATTGTGCTTCGGCTAGTTGTGCTTCGCTCATTGTGCTTTTGCTCATTGTGCTTTTGCTCATTGTGCTTTTGCTTATTGTGCTTCGGCTACTTGTGCTTCGCTCATTGTGCTTTTGCTCATTGTGCTTTTGCTCATTGTGCTTCGGCTAGTTGTGCTTCGCTCATTGTGCTTTTGCTCATTGTGCTTTTGCTCATTGTGCTTTTGCTTATTGTGCTTCGGCTACTTGTGCTTCGCTCATTGTGCTTTTGCTCATTGTGCTTTTGCTCATTGTGCTTTTGCTCATTGTGCTTCTGCTAATTGTGCTTCTGCTAATTGTGCTTTTGCTAATTGTGTTTCTGCTGATTGTGCTTTTGCTTATTGTGCTTTTGCTCATTGTGCTTTTGCTCATTGTGCTTTTGCTTATTGTGCTTCTGCTAATTGTGCTTCTGCTAATTGTGCTTTTGCTTATTGTGCTTCTGCTGATTGTGCTTTTGCTCATTGTGCTTTTGCTCATTGTGCTTTTGCTTATTGTGCTTCTGCTAATTGTGCTTCTGCTAATTGTGCTTTTGCTTATTGTGCTTCTGCTAATTGTGCTTCTGCTAATTGTGCTTTTGCTCATTGTGCTTTTGCTCATTGTGCTTTTGCTCATTGTGCTTTTGCTCATTGTGCTTTTGCTCATTGTGCTTTTGCTCATTGTGCTTTTGCTCATTGTGCTTTTGCTCATTGTGCTTCGGCTACTTGTGCTTCGCTCATTGTGCTTCTGCTAATTGTGCTTTTGCTTATTGTGCTTCTGCTTTTGCTCATTGTGCTTTTGCTCATTGTGCTTTTGCTTATTGTGCTTCTGCTAATTGTGCTTCTGCTAATTGTGCTTTTGCTTATTGTGCTTCTGCTAATTGTGCTTCTGCTAATTGTGCTTCTGCTAATTGTGCTTTTGCTCATTGTGCTTTTGCTCATTGTGCTTCGGCTAGTTGTGCTTCGCTCATTGTGCTTTTGCTCATTGTGCTTTTGCTCATTGTGCTTTTGCTTATTGTGCTTCGGCTAGTTGTGCTTCGCTCATTGTGCTTTTGCTCATTGTGCTTTTGCTCATTGTGCTTTTGCTCATTGTGTTTTTGCTCATTGTGCTTCTGCTCATTGTGCTTCTGCTGATAATTGTGCTTCTGCTAATTGTGCTTCTGCTAATTGTGCTTTTGCTAATTGTGTTTCTGCTGATTGTGCTTTTGCTTATTGTGCTTTTGCTCATTGTGCTTCTGCTAATTGTGCTTTTGCTTATTGTGCTTCTGCTGATTGTGCTTTTGCTCATTGTGCTTTTGCTTATTGTGCTTCTGCTAATTGTGCTTCTGCTAATTGTGCTTTTCCTTATTGTGCTTTTGCTCATTGTGCTTTTGCTCATTGTGCTTCTGCTAATTGTGCTTCTGCTAATTGTGCTTTTCCTTATTGTGCTTTTGCTCATTGTGCTTTTGCTCATTGTGCTTTTGCTCATTGTGCTTTTGCTCATTGTGCTTTTGCTCATTGTGCTTTTGCTCATTGTGCTTTTGCTCATTGTGCTTTTGCTCATTGTGCTTCGGCTAGTTGTGCTTCGCTCATTGTGCTTTTGCTCATTGTGCTTTTGCTCATTGTGCTTTTGCTTATTGTGCTTCGGCTACTTGTGCTTCGCTCATTGTGCTTTTGCTCATTGTGCTTTTGCTCATTGTGCTTTTGCTCATTGTGCTTCTGCTCATTGTGCTTCTGCTGATAATTGTGTTTCTGCTGCTAATTGTGCTTCTGCTAATTGTGTTTCTGCTAATTGTGCTTTTGCTAATTGTGTTTCTGCTAATTGTGCTTTTGCTAATTGTGCTTCTGCTAATTGTGCTTCTGTTAATTGTGCTTCTGCTAATTGTGCTTCTGCCAATTGTGTTTCTGCTGATTGTGCTTTTGCTCATTGTGCTTCTGCTAATTGTGCTTTTGCTTATTGTGCTTCTGCTGATTGTGCTTTTGCTCATTGTGCTTTTGCTCATTGTGCTTTTGCTTATTGTGCTTCTGCTAATTGTGCTTCTGTTAATTGTGCTTTTGCTTATTGTGCTTTTGCTCATTGTGCTTTTGCTCATTGTGCTTTTCCTCATTGTGCTTTTGCTCATTGTGCTTTTGCTCATTGTGCTTTTGCTCATTGTGCTTTTGCTCATTGTGCTTTTGCTCATTGTGCTTCGGCTAGTTGTGCTTCGCTCATTGTGCTTTTGCTCATTGTGCTTTTGCTCATTGTGCTTTTGCTTATTGTGCTTCGGCTAGTTGTGCTTCGCTCATTGTGCTTTTGCTCATTGTGCTTTTGCTCATTGTGCTTTTGCTCATTGTGTTTCTGCTCATTGTGCTTCTGCTGATAATTGTGTTTCTGCTGCTAATTGTGCTTCTGCTAATTGTGCTTCTGCTAATTGTGCTTCTGCTAATTGTGCTTCTGCTAATTGTGCTTCTGCTGATTGTGTTTCTGCTGATTGTGCTTTTGCTCATTGTGCTTTTGCTAATTGTGCTTTTGCTCATTGTGCTTTTGCTCATTGTGCTTTTGCTCATTGTGCTTCTGCTCATTGTGCTTTTGCTCATTGTGCTTCTGCTAATTGTGCTTCTGCTAATTGTGCTTCTGTTATTTGTGCTTCGCTCATTGTGCTTTTGCTCATTGTGCTTTTGCTCATTGTGCTTTTGCTCATTGTGCTTTTGCTCATTGTGCCTTTGCTCATTGTGCTTCTGCTGATAATTGTGTTTCTGCTGCTAATTGTGCTTCTGCTGATAATTGTGTTTCTGCTGATTGTGCTTCTGCTAGTTGTGCTTCTGTTAATTGTGCTTCTGTTAATGGTGCTTCTGTTAATTGTGCTTCTGTTAATTGTGCTTCTGTTAATTGTGCTTCTGCTAATTGTGCTTCTGTTAATTGTGCTTCTGCTAATTGTGCTTCTGTTAATTGTGCTTCTGTTAATTGTGCTTCTGTTAATTGTGCTTCTGCTAATTGTGCTTCTGCTAATTGTGCTTCTGTTAATTGTGCTTCTGTTAATTGTGCTTCTGTTAATTGTGCTTCTGTTAATTGTGCTTCTGCTAATTGTGCTTCTGTTAATTGTGCTTCTGTTAATTGTGCTTCTGTTATTTGTGCTTCTGTTAATTGTGCTTCTGTTAATTGTGCTTCTGTTAATTGTGCTTCTGCTGATTGTGCTCCTGTTTATTGTGCTTCTGTTAATTGTGCTTCTGTTAATTATGCTTCTGCCAATTGTGCTTTTGCTCATTGTGCTTCTGTTAATTGTGCTTCTGTTAATTATGCTTCTGCCAATTGTGCTTCTGTTAATTATGCTTCTGTTATTTGTGCTTCTGTTAATTGTGCTTCTGTTATTTGTGCTTCTGTTAATTGTGCTTCTGTTAATTGTGCTTCTGTTAATTGTGCTTCTGCTAATTGTGCTTCTGTTAATTGTGCTTCTGCTAATTGTGCTTCTGTTAATTGTGCTTCTGTTAATTGTGCTTCTGCTAATTGTGCTTCTGTTAATTGTGCTTCTGCTAATTGTGCTTCTGTTAATTGTGCTTCTGTTAATTGTGCTTCTGTTAATTGTGCTTCTGTTAATTGTGCTTCTGTTAATTGTGCTTCTGCTAATTGTGCTTCTGTTAATTGTGCTTCTGTTAATTGTGCTTCTGTTATTTGTGCTTCTGTTAATTGTGCTTCTGTTAATTGTGCTTCTGTTAATTGTGCTTCTGCTGATTGTGCTTCTGTTTATTGTGCTTCTGTTAATTGTGCTTCTGTTAATTATGCTTCTGCCAATTGTGCTTTTGCTCATTGTGCTTCTGTTAATTGTGCTTCTGTTAATTATGCTTCGGCCAATTGTGCTTCTGTTAATTATGCTTCTGTTATTTGTGCTTCTGTTAATTGTGCTTCTGTTATTTGTGCTTCTGTTAATTGTGCTTCTGTTAATTGTGCTTCTGTTAGTTGTGCTTCTGCTGATTGTGCTTCTGTTTATTGTGCTTCTGCCAATTGTGCTTCTGTTTATTGTGCTTCTGCTAATTGTGCTTCTGTTAATTATGCTTCTGCTAATTGTGCTTCTGCTCATTGTGCTTCTGCTGATAATTGTGCTTCTGCCAATTGTGCTTCTGCCAATTGTGCTTCTGTTAATTGTGCTTCTGCTAATTGTGCTTCTGTTAATTGTGCTTCTGTTAATTGTGCTTCTGTTAATTATGCTTCTGTTAATTGTGCTTCTGTTAATTGTGCTTCTGTTAATTGTGCTTCTGTTAATTGTGCTTCTGTTAATTATGCTTCTGTTAATTGTGCTTCTGTTAATTGTGCTTCTGTTAATTGTGCTTCTGTTAATTGTGCTTCTGCTAATTGTGCTTCTGTTAATTGTGCTTCTGTTAATTATGCTTCTGCCAATTGTGCTTCTGTTAATTGTGCTTCTGTTAATTGTGCTTCTGCTAGTTGTGCTTCTGTTTATTGTGCTTCTGTTAATTGTGCTTCTGTTAATTGTGCTTCTGTTAATTGTACATGTATGGTCATGGAGACTTCTATTTGTTGTGATAGCTGTGTTACTGAGTATGAGTCGATTTTGAGGAGTCCGGTGTGACATGTAGTTTTGAGGAAGCATCAGTTGATAGTTTTGCATTTGTTTGTTTAAAGTGTACAAGGTTGAAGGCTTTAGAGTTGAGACTTTCTGGTTGTAGTTGTGTCATTGAAAAGGTTGATGCCAGTGTGCAGACTGAGATTAGTGGTTTAGATGTGGGTAGTCAGACATCTGATGTTGATAGTTTCTTGCGGTGAGGAAATTGATAGGGCTTCTATTCGGGTAGATAGTCTGGATCAGTTTCTGTTAACAGGCTTCATGTTGGATTGTCTGTAGTTAATAATTGTACAGGTGCCACTAGTTATGAGGCGTTTGATTCATCTGGTACTTTGCTTGCGGTTTTTGTTAGGGATAAGGTATTATGGATAGGCGATTTACTTGTAAGGTATGTTGACACATAAATTTGCAGTAGATCGTAGTAGCAGGATTAGGGTGTGTCTTCCAGGGGCTAGAGTTGATGACCTGAGTTCTCGTAGTGAAACTTTATGTAAGGGTGAAGATACTTAATCAATCAATCGCCATAAGCCTAGCAGCTCGTTGACGCACTCCTCAGGGTCATTGAATAGGATGTGTCTGGCTGAAGTTTTTGAGGTAGAATTCTGGACCACCCAGCAGTAGCCAGATCAGATGCAGACAATCCACTCTAACTTTTCAGGCCATCCATCCACCTGGCACGAGGGCGCCCAGCATATCTTTTGGTACCAGAGGGAAGGCCTGACATCATGGGGGCAAGGCATTTACGTACACAATGTCCATGCCACTTAGCTTGTTGCTCCAGGATTATGTCAGATGAAAAAAGCCATCTATTTCCAATCAGATGCTGTAGGTGGTCATTGGAAATTTTGTCAGACCATGTAAGTCCAAGCAGGCGCCGCCAGATAGTTCTACCAAATGAATCAAAAGCTGCCAGGTCATTTTTCTTCATTGTCCAGGTTGATGCACCATATGTAAGTCTGGCCATGACAAGGGACTTAATGAGAAGCATCTTCGCCTCTAAGTCAATGTGAGTGGATTTTATGTAACTACACTGGTTAATGCTCTGCTTTGCCATTGCAATGCGGCTTCGTATTTCTGCAGAATCATCAGTGTTGTAGGACAGGACTGAGCCAAGGTAGCGGAATGAAGTGACACGTTTGATAGCAGTACCATTGTATGAAATTGAAAGGTTATCCAGTGTGGGCTGTATTACCATGTACTCAGTTTTATCAGGGTGTAGTTGGAGACCATATTACAAAGCAATGACACCAAGCGACTGTAGCTGGATTTCTGCATCGTTAGCACTAAGTGCCAGGAGTGCAATATCATCTGCATATCGTAGTTCATTGGTAGTGAAGCCTTTAACATCTGGAGGTACAAGATGTTCAGTTGCCCGAGTCCATTCACGCATCATTGCCTCTGTGTAAAGGTTGAAAATAGTTGGCGAGAGAGGACATCCTTGCCGCACTCCAACTGGTGTCTTGAACATTGGTGTACTTAAACCTTTCCATGTCAGGGTGCCCTTAGTTCTGGAGTAATGGTTAACAATTAGGCGAAGCACATCACCAGGGGAATTGAAGTCTTGGAGTACGTCCAACATCGGTGATACTGTGGTAGTTTTAAAAGGTACAAGTGATATTTGAAGAAGAAATGTTGATTCTGTTAGGCGTAGTTTCATGGCTTTGTTATTTAAGTTAATGTTGATCATGTTGATCAATAGTTGGCTAGAGAGTATTTGTTGTCTGTTTGAGTTCGGTTTTGTAATTTCTGGCATAGGTTTGAATCTCGGGTTGATTGGTTCACGAGAGATAGTTTGCATTTAACTAGGAAAGGTGCTCGTCTTCTTACTAGGGGTGTCAATAGGGCATGTAAGGATCTGAGTCCTTTAAACTAGCCACGGGGGAGGGGTGAGACTCTAAACCCAGAGGGGTGAGAGTTTAAACCCACCTGCCAGGCATGTTTCTTTGGAAAGGGATTGCTTTTCTAGTGGTAGAATTAAGGTTATATTTTCAAATGTTCGTAGCATTTTGAATAAACGTGATGAGCTGCTGACTGAAGTTTCAATTAGTGGACCTGATATGATTGGTATTACTGAGAGTTGGATTTATAGTGAAATGAGTGATTCAGAGATACATATTACAGGTTACTCAGTTTTTAAACAAGACAGATTATATACTCCCAATGGTAGAGAAGCATGTGTTCTATTGTTTGAAAACGACAGTTTTAATTGTATAGATAGGACTGCTCAGTTTTCTTTTGGTTTTTCAAATTGCCTATGGTGTGAGCTTATTGCTAATGACGATGTTGGAAGTTCAGTGGTTGTTGGTTATGTATACAGATCACCAAATTCTTGTCCTGAGAACAATCAGAAATTGCTTGACTGCTTTAGGAAAGTTGCTCCTAGGACGGTTATTGTTTTTGGGGACTTTAATTTTCCAGACATTGATTGGAATCTTTGTACTAGTGGTCCACATGATAAAGATTTCAGGAAGTTCTATCCGACTGCTTTTTCACCCAGCATGTGTTGTTTCCCACGCGTGGTAGTAATTGTCTTGATTTGATTTTTAGTAGTGAAGAAAGTATGGTTATAAATGTGCTATGTAGCGGTAAGGTAGGGTGTAGTGGTCATTCCCCCACCCCTCGATCAAAAATAGTTTTGATGTAATATTGCTACAGATGTTTATTTTGTTATAAAACATGGGAAAAGAAATACATGTGATCACGTCAGTGGCGTAGGATGGTAGGAAGATATTTGACAAAAAAATATATCATTTACACGCAATGGAAGCAAGACGTTTGTTTCTTTCTCTTTGATTATTGTTTGTTGTAGGAACCTCAATCATGTACCATTTAATTTATCGTTAATGTTTGTGACAAAGGCCAGATGGCCTAGAGAACTGTAATAAATTGTATTGTATTGTATTGTATTATAAATGAAGGGTTCGTAAAATGATTGCAAATTTTGATAAAATTTGGTAAGATATCACAAAAATTTCACAAAAAGTGAAGCAAATTTTACAAAAATGAATACAAATTTAACGAAAATTTAAGGAACTTCTTTTAAATTTTCCCAAAGGAAAGGAAATTTTACGAAAATTGAAGCAAATTTCATAAAAATGAAGGAGCTTTCACAAAAAATTGAAGAAGATTTCCCGAAAATTTCTGGAATACAAGTTGCCATGGAACATGACTTTTCAACTTCAATTCGTTAGACCTTCATTTATTGAGTGGCAAAAATGGTACTTGGCGCCTCAATAAAAATATGGAGGGGAGGCTTGGTTTACCCGGTTCCAACGTAACCAGGTCACTGCAAGTTTGACGTCACGCTGCCTGTCGGTGTCATTCTTGCTCAACACGTTCTCGGATCACTGTTGTCATTATCGTTGCGGTCGTGTGGCTGTCTAACATAACAAGATGACGGGCTAAAAAGGGTAATCACCCTATAAAAATCCCAAAGTAACACCACCACAAAAAAGTTAAAGAATCAAAGACGCCCAGAGTTAGTAAAGAAATTATCAATGTTGACTTAGAAATTGTGAACGGAATTGGAGCTAACTACCCACTCAGGTAAACCATTCCCTCTCATTAACAACTCTTTGCAAAAAAGCTAAAACGCTTAATATCTATCCGTAAGAACTCTTTGGTCAACTTCAATTGTTGCCACGTGTCACATGAGGATTAGCTGAATTTGTGACATGCAAGAAATTACAGAAAATCAAAGCATTATTACCAGATAGGAATTTAAAAACCTGAATCATATCGCCACGTACTCTTCTCAACTCAAGCGTGGTCAAACCAAGAATTCGCAACCTAGATTCATAAGAGAGATTATTTACTTCGGGAATAAGTCTAGTGGCTCTTCGCTAAACCTGCTCCAAAATGAACTTATCCTTCTCATAAAAGGGACTTCAAGCCTGAATAGCATACTCAAGATGAGGCTTGACTAACTGCTTAGCATCAAGGACAACCCCTCTACCAAGAAAAGAACAGATTCTTTTAATAAAACTAAGCATCCTATCTGCCCTTGCAGCTGCTAAAGCGCACTGTTTAGAAGGCTCAGATTGCTAGTAATGACAACACCTTGATCCCTTTCTTGATCAACACAAGCAAGATTTGAAGCATTCATGCAGTAATCAAAAGCCAAATTGCTCTGACCAAAATAAACAACTTTGCATTTATCAACATTAAGTGACATATGCCACGTTTGGGACCAAGAAACTATAGCTTATCCAGATCAGTTCAGTTGCAACAGTGAAGAATCTCAGCAGCATCAACAATCCTGTACAGCTATAGTGTCATCAAAAAATTGACAAATCCTGGAGCCAAGGGAAACATCAATATCAATAATGAAGATTAAGAAAAGAAACAGACCCGATACAGAACCCTGAGGAACACCACTTGTAACCTTATTCCATGGAGATACTTCACCATTAAGAACAACTCTTTGTGACCTGTCGATTAACTAAGAATTTATCCAACTGGCACACTTTCCCTCTACACCAAGTGCTCTAGTTTTCATCATGAGCCTGCCTAACAGAACTTTATCAAATGCTTTTTGGAAGTCTAAATGGATTACATTCACATTATGACCATAATCAACTAGTTTAGTAAGAGCTGCACCAGAAAGTTTTTCTTCAGATTGAGAGCAATGAACTTTTGTTTCGCATCACGTCGCAAAATATGATGAAATCTGTTGATCAAACTACGAAAAAATGTCTATGCATATAGGCCTACATACAGGAATATAATATTATAGACAGTTTTTATATGAGCCATGTGACATTCTTTGTGTTTTAATTCTTTTGTCTTAAAAGGAAATTTAATTTGGATAACTCATCAAATTATAAGCTCCTTGCTTGTATTTTCAGCCCAAGGAAGAGACAGCCTAGCCAGCGTGAAAGTAGTCAGATAACATCCGACTAAGTAGTCAAAACACATCTGATTTAGTATATACTATAGCCATTACATGGCTGCTATACAGTCAGAAAACGTTATATGCCTTATAACGTTGAAACTGCTGCATTGGCTTATTATGGAAGCGTAGATGAATTTCAACTACGCGCCAGAAAACTAGGCATTTCCGCGACGATCGCAGGTCAAATTTTGACAATGCTTTTTATCGTCATGAATCACTTTTACGTAATATTAAATAGACATATGCAATGATACTCTATTGAGACGGTCACTTACGTTTTGTGCGTGAGTTTGTGCAAGTGCCTTTGCTCCTGACGTACCTCTCGAACAGCGCCTAGATGGAATGTAGGCCCTATCTACTAAGTTCAAAAACTGTCGAAGAAACGATCGAGCGTCGGTAAGATCAACATGCGTAATCGAATGCTGTGCGGGCAGACGATTAATAACATTTTAGCACTCTCAAAATAGCAGTTGCCAGCGCACTCGGATGATACGCGCACTAATTGCTTACGCTTTTCTAAAAGTGAGGGGATGTGTGAAGTGATTGGAATGTCATTTCTTGCGTAAATTAGATGGGGGGTTTTATTTTTAAGAAAAAAAATGTTCATTATTTCACTTAGTTTGAAAGATACTTTGAAGTTTCAAGACGGTAATGAAATCAAAATCATAGCTCGTAAGTACCTTTATCAGTTTTAAGAAGGGTTTTTATTTCATGATTAAGTTATTTGTTGTTGTCTGAAGGGTTTTCAACGTTACGAGTATATTATGAGTTGTCTTACTCAGTATGCAAGTATTGCCTTGGTTTTCAAGTAGTGCCTACTGTATGGGTGAGGTGTTTATCTCACTATCCGCAACCAGCTGCGGTTGTAGGGATTCAAGACTCTGTCGTCTTTCCATTTTGGCCCACCATGAAAATTCTTTGTTAAAAAACTATAAAAAAAACTGAAGAGCGTGGAAGCCGAACCATGCAGCCATACTTTACGATGTCGGAATCACGCGGGCAAGGAAGGGGGCAGGGGGTAGGGGGAGGGACTGCCCTTGCCCTAGAGTAAGGAGGAACCATTTTAAAAGTCGGGGTCAGATAGGCGTATGGACGGGGGCAAGAGGTGCCCTTTTGAAAGTTGGGGGCGGACCGGGAAAGTTATATAAAATTATAGGTCCGATTCTATTGAAGCTTGAAAACGAATAGAAAACCACTCAATCACAAATCCTACGTGAGTACATAGAAAATGTAACATGCATTTAGTATTTATTATACACAATTACAGCATGTCATTTACCAGTGTTGAAAGGGGGCATGGCCTCCAATAATTTAGGAAGCAATCATTTTTAAAAGTAGGCCTTTAAGTATTTGCCCGATGGGCAATTACCAACAGTGGTCCTGGCTCCCGAATTTCAAACCCACAGGCGGTATTTGCGTACCAAAAGTTGGGAGGAAAGTAAAAAATAGGTAGAGGAGGTAAAGGAAAATCACGCTAAGATACAGAAAATCACCATACAAAAGTATACATTTGGAAAGAAAAATTGTGTGGGGTGGAGTAAGAGCCCCCATGCTCCCCCAGATCCCGCCTATGTTCAAGCCATATATGTAGGAGCCGGGGCCAAGGGGCTCCTGCCCCCACTTTTTCGCAAACTGACAAGTGCCCATTTTTGAAAATGAAAAGTTCCTCTCAATTACTGTCAAAAAGTTCCCCTACCTTATTTTATGTCCCTTTGCCTCGAGTTCCTACCGACACTCCTGGCCATACTTGCCCTAACCTTTCTTTTGTGAAGTTCAATCAATTGGTTTAAAACCAATCAGAGATATAGAAATATACAGAATGATGGAATGCGAATACATAGAAGCATGGGCGGGATAATGTAAACCAAAAGTGTGTGTGTGTGTGTGTGTGTGTGTGTGGGTGTGAGGGTGTGTGCATGTGTGCATATGCAACAATTAATTTTGTGTCGCTTATAACTCAAAAACTGTAATAAAACATTGGTGGTACCCCTGGCCCGGAACTTGTCTCCAAGGTTTTGGGATACAAAGGTCAAAGGGCAAAAGTGTTTGGTGATGGCTGTATCTTTTAAAGGAATTACTTTGTATCTTTACAAACTGCATTGGTGGGTAGGGTTTAGCGTTTAAAAAAAAACTTTTAAATAACTGAGGTCAAAAGATCAAAGGTCTCATATGGGTCAAATAAGTGCTTTTTATGCAAATATTGTATGCACTTATGAAGTTGCTCAAAAAGTACAAGACCTATACCAACCCTATGTTGTACCATGACACCTTGGTACATAATCTGTGTCCCGTATAGACTCTGGGGTCAAAGGTCACAGAGCTATTGATCTCTTTTTTACCATTTTCCCTATAGTTATGGAATGGTACGTCACGTACGTGTAACGTGAGCATGAATGGTGTCATACAGTAGGATACGATAAATGTGAAAAATTTCAGTGATTAGGGTCAAGGACGAAGGTCAGAGGTCAAATATGTGATTTTAGGGGTAATTATGTACTAATTTGTACATTTGTGGCATTTTAAACTCAGAAAATACAAGAGCTATACCAACCCCTTTGTACATAAATTTGTGTTTTGTAGATTCTAAGGTCAAAAGGTCAAAGTTCAGAGCTATTTAACCTTTTCACTATTTCCCCTATAGTTGTGGAATCATAAGGGTGATGTGA
>JAIGNY010004515.1:0-45000 GCA_020152595.1 Chiridota heheva
AATTGCCTAATGTTCCTGCTATACGAAATTACCTGAAGGGGAAACGGTAATCTACAATCGCAAACCGTTCCAGAGTCCGGGATCAGACGTGTGTGCCCACTACTGCATCTACTATCTACTACACCGAGCGCGAGGAAAACCCATGAATATCATCACGGCACGGTTTGGAGGGGATATGGAACGTAACGATGAGAACGTGCGTGCATTTATACTACCTCATTATGAAGGACTATGGATTAAACGCCCGTAAATTACTAAAGATGACTTTCTAAAGACGATGTGAATCCAAAATGACTGGAGTTGGAACAGGTAACCCCGTCTTCTCGTCGCAACAATAAACTCCAACTAAAGTAGTAAATTGTTAAAGAAGAGGGCGCTGTATCGAAAACTTATAAGTGATAGATACAAGTAATTCGGACTCCTCGAACTGCTGATGTTACTTTTATTTAAACGTTTGTTACTTTTAAAATTTCATTTAATTCTTCATTATTTGAAGTGAAACCTGCGTGTTAGTTTCTTAGTATTATGCGTATTATGTCCTGTACAGTGCTAATATGCGGACGTCATATAGCCTGCGAGCAAGCTATTTTCTGACGATAATGCTGTGTTAATAAAATGATATATATATATATATTAATATATATATATATATATATATATATATATATATATATATATATATATATATATATATATATATATATATATATATATGTGTATATATATATATATATATATATATATATATATATATATATATATATATATATATATATATATATATATATATATATATATATATATATATATATCTATATATATATATATATATATCTACATATACATATATATATATATATATATATATATATATATGTATATATATATATATATATATATATATATATATATATATATATATATATATATATATATATATATATATATATATATAAATATATATATATATATATATATATATATATATATATATATATATATATATATATATATATATATATATATATATATATATATATATATATATATATATATATATATATATATATATATATATATATATATATATATATATATATATATTTATATAGTGTACGATTATACATACGCTGTACGTACTGAGTTTATTTCGGGAATGGTTTAAGTGGACAAAGCGTGTACATTATTATTTTTTAAATATTGAGTTAGGGCGCTGCAAGTAGCAATGTCGTATTTGTCGGGGCACAATATTGGGATGCGTTTTCCTTTTCTAATATACAGCTTCAAAATTCATGATATTTTGGTCCAAAGTTCGGTAAAATATAACAATTTTTTACTAAAATCTACGGAAATTGACAAATTTATTTATAGTAAGTCTTGAAATCGGAAGGATTTAGAATTATAAATCATGTTACTTGCGACCTTTCACAAGAAATCAAGGACATACCAGTGAGTGTCGAAACATTCAATATCTGGGTGGCGCAGTTCCAGAAAATTACAAGATGATCTCATCAATTGACTCATACTGACCTGTAAGTTGACGCAATCTTATAGAATTGGAACATTGTGACAATATTTCTAAAAATAATCAACGTTACGCCCGGCTACGCCTATTTCTAAAAATAGAAGTTACTAAAAGTGTATATAAGAGACTGTTTTCAAGCGAATCAGCGGTCTACTAACTGTGGTGTAGCGGTTATTATACATGTCTACAGACCACGAGGCCCTGGGTTCAAGCCTGGGTTGGGTAGACACGCCAGTGCACCACAACTGGTTATCAAAGGCCGTGGACATTGACTTGGTTGTCGATATTATGTCTGTCCGTACGTCGTACCTGTATTCTCGTCCGGGTCGTATTAAGCGTTTCGTGATAGCATTGTTACTATCATAACCGAATACGCAGGCGACAACCCCGTCATTGTAATTGTGTGTTCACTCGTCGTCGTTGTCGCGAATCGGCGAGGTCTCATCAACTTACAACTGTATTTGTGCTCTAACATCGAGAATTTATTAACTGCCATCAGTGTGTGGAATATCTTAGTCAACCTGAATAAATGTTGACTTCTGATTAAAAATATAATACTCAGATATCTCCTTTGCCTTATCAACCGAAATTATATCATTTAGGTCGCGGCTATAAACCAGGCAGCCGGGCCTATAACATTTCATTTGAAAACTATAGAACCAGCAGCCTGTTAACATCTCATTGAAAACTATGGACCAGGCGGCCGGGTCCATAACATTTCATTTGAAAACTATAGCCCTGGTAGCCTGATCTATAAATTAAGTGAACACTATGGACCCGGCGGGTTCTTTTTCCGAACAGGATAGCACTCATTTGAGTTAAGGGGCTTTTAGAATTAGATTAGGGTAAATTTAAGTCAATCAAACAAGATAAAATTTGTGCCAGTGTTATCCTCTTTGGGAAAAAATTAGGTGGCCTGGTCTGTAACATTTCATTCGAAACTATGGTCAGTATGGATCTGGTAGTCATGGCTATATTGTTCCCATGCAAATAATGGGCACCGGGCCAGTTCATTTTTAATTTTCGTTGTACAGCTCATGTGCCCTATGAATTACAATCATTATTTTTGTAATTCTTGTTTTATTTCCATTAAAACATGGCAACAAATTCTTTGCGTATTTCATATAGCCTCAGTCCATTAAGCTACTATTGCAATAGAGTAGAAACAACATTTGCATGGGGGCGAAACGTTCTATTGCCCAGCAACGCTACGGAGCCAGGTCAAAATCTCAGAAGAGGCCAATGTTGCGATATCTTAATTATTTAGGGGGAACATGATGGTCAGAAATTGAAACAAATTTGTCCAAAGTGATCAACAACAAACAAAAAAAGCCGAAAAAACCATGAGGCAAGCTCCCTCTTTTATCCAACTCCTTATTACATTGTTTGTATACTGTGTGAAAGGGACCGTCATAGGACGGATGATTGCTTGTTAATTGAGAAATGTGATAATTTTAAAGCACATTTTGTCTAAAATGCAACCATATTAAATAATTTTATTGGAAGTATTGGTAGTAGGTGACATGTTTTGCAATATTCTACCCCATTTTTAAAGATATTAAAACAATATAAGCCCTTTTTTGTAAGTACGTCTTCGGAATTCCTATAGACGGGATGAAAATGTATATAAGTGTAAGGAGAGCGGGGTCAGGTTAAGAGTTTGACGGTCCTTTCTCGCTATAATCAAAAGAATACAAGTATACCGCCATCTATTGTGGACTTTACGTATGAATTAGCCATCATGATAACGTACCCTCTGGAGCTTCTGAGATCAAATCTATTCTCTTTATCAGTTTACGTTCGATTTTGGGGATATTTGGGTACAACAATGAGTTAATGGTAGTGAAGTTGTTTTTTTGATGCTCTTTCGCAAAGAAAAATTGATATTAATAATATAAACTGGATGGGGGACATATCTGATATGCGTAGAGTACATTTAAACAGTTTGAAAAGGCTTGTTGTTTTGAAGCGTATCTTAGAGTTCTCATGCACCGAGCCCTCTTATTTAAGTTGCGCTGTGGCTTTTCCTTTTTGAAATAAATACAGGAAGGTTTGATAATGTTCCTCGTAATAACTGGCTCTGCATATTATGTAATAAAGGTAAAATTGAAGATTATTATTTTTATTTTTTTATGACTTAGAGTGTCCTATTAATTTTCAATTAAGACTTTTGTATATACTGAGGTTCTTCTTTATTCATTCTTCTATCAAGTTGTTCAACAATTTTCTCTGTGCGTGTATCGCTTCCGTACGTGTTTTTACAACATGTGTTTTTTCTTAGATAATATTAAACTTTGTGTGAAAACAAATCAATGAAGGAAGTCCTACGTACTAAATTTTGGTCAAATGGTCATTCAAAAATGCTTGAAATGCGAGATTCAGAATTATCTCCGATTGATGGTCGAATTAATCCCGGCAGAGCTAGGGCATGTGGAATACTACTCCTGATACATTTTCACCTTCACGGATGCATTCTTTCTTTTCGATTGCGAGGTAAGCTTGGGGATTTATTGAAAAAGATTTAAAAGAATTGGTAAAATATTCAATTATCAAAAGAAAATAGATATATGAAAGAAGTAAATATATTGTGCTTTAATCTTTTCTTGAGCATAGTCGCTCGCTCGTCCTTCTTTGAGCAAGCGTCTATGAACTTGTATCTTAAATATTGTAATTTTCATAATTCAAGTGACCATGGTGACGGAAGGTTAATAAATTATTTGATTTCTATATAAATCATTTGGTATTCTTATATTTCTTTAGCACAAAATGTCAAACAAGAAAGCAATCCACGGAGTTGCTGATCTCATCACCTTAAGTGTACAGCATAGCGAGAGAAATAGCTATCAGGGTCACTATAGCTCTGTGACTTTTTATGGATTACTCTGCCCATGTGAGATTGAGTACAAGCAGATGTTGAGAGAGGCTTGGCTATCTTTCTTTGGGCATGTTGATGGATTGTACCGCCCATGCGAGTACAAACAAACCTTTGACCTTTTGACCCTAGAGAATTTACGGGACACAAATTTATGTACCAAGGTATCAATAGGTCTTGAACTTTTTGAGTTTAAAATGCCGCAAAAATGTACAAATTAGTATAAGATTACCCCCTAAAATCACATATTTGACCTCTGACCCTTAACCCTAATCATGAAATAACTTTTTTAATTTGTCACATTTATCGTACCTACTGTATGACACCATTCATGCTTACGAGTCACGTCACCCTTACCATTCCATAATTATAGGAAAATAATAAAAAAAGGCAATAACTCTGTGACCTTTGACCTTTTGACCTCAGAATCTACGGGATACAAATTCATGTACCATGGTGTCAAGGTACAGCATAGGGTTGGTATAGGTCTTGTACTTTTTTAGTTTCAAATGCCGCAAAAATTTACAAATGAGTACATAATTAACCCCTAAAATCACATATTTGATCTCTGATCTCTGGCCCTTGAGCCTAATCGCTAAAATAACTTTTGAAATTTTTCAATTTTATTGTATCCTACTGTATGACACCATTCATGCTCACGTCACACGTACCATTTCATCACTTAGGGGGAAATGGTGAAAAGGTCAATAGCTCTGTGACCTTTGATCTTTTAACCCCAGAGTCTATATGGGGAAACAGATTCATGTACCAGGATGTCATGCTACAACATAGGGTTGGTATAGTTTTTGTACCTTTTAAGTTTTAGAATCCGCAAAATTTTGCAAAAAAAACACCTATTTGACCTTTAATCTTTTGACATCCAATTATTTTAAAGTTTTGTTAGAATGTTAAACCCTACCCACCAATGCAAATTTTAAAGATTCGAAGTAATTCTTTCACCAAAAACTTGTCCCATTTGACAGGTGACCTTTGACATTTGTACCTTAAACCTTGGAAACAAAAGTTCCGGGTCAGGGGTACCATTTAACCAATTTTGGTTCATGTGTGTATTACATTTTTGAGTTATAAGCGACACAAAATTAATTGTTGCATACGCACACATGCACACACACACACACACGCATACACACACCCATACATACACACCGTTGACCAATGCATTATGTTTAAAGAAATTTTATATGATTTCTGTTAAGTAAATTCTTAAAAGAATATTCCCATAGTTTTCTATTTGAAAGAGCATAATTTTAGAGCCAATTTCGTACAAAAATCAAATCGATATCATATTTTGTTCAGGAGGTATGGATTTTAAAAATTTCCCAATTGCATTTAAAGTTTTTGTACAGTATGGTAAATTCGTGTTTGATGATGTCATAAAGGCAATTCTATTGCAAATGTTTATGTATTTCTCTGAACGTTGATTGGTTGTTTCTGTATGATTACAAACAATTTTCCAAAAGTTATTCAAGTAGGGTATATTTGGCAATGTATACAAATACCTAACTTTCATCAACTGATTTTTCTATCAGGTTTTACTAATAAAAAAAGGATGATAGGTTTTAACTTTGTGGGAGAATGTGTTACTGTGATGTCATACTGAGCCTTGTCCTGTTCGTTTATTGGCATTTCTGATCAATTGTATGCTGGAATTTGCAAATTACTATTTTCTGATTTGATGTTGCATATGGCAAATGTGCCTCAAAGTTTCAAGTTTTTACCTGTTGGGGGACTGCGAACCATGATTAAAGCATGTAGTTCCTGGAGACAGGGTAGCATTCAATTTTTCAAGTTCCCCAACGCTCACTTTCAGTTTATAGCTTTTTTCAAGTTTTGTAAATTAGCCACGTTTGAATGATATTGTGTCATAAAATGCTGAGAAAAAGTTGTCGAATTTACGTAGGCGACCTTTGCTCCTTTCAGATTCTATCCCACTTCGTTGGTAAGAATTTCAATCTAGTTTAACTATATCTTGTATGCTAACGCCTATGTCTGTATGTATTGAATAATTGAATGAAATTCAAAATGTTCACTCTTTATGCATTATGTGAAAACAACTAAAGCGAAACATTTTTACATTTGTTTCTGGGAGTGTTCATTTTCCCCAGTTTCAGTTTAAATAATACCAAGGGGCTAGCGCATAATAGCAGATAACTAGTTTTTATAAAATTGGGAAGCTTTTGATAAACAAAGGAAGAAGAAAAATATATATGAAAGGCGAAAGTGGGGAAAACAAGAAAAATATTGAGTTTTTCCGAGAAAAAAATCATTTTCTGGGAGTGTTGTAATAATCTTACTTTCAAATATTTCGAAAGACAAAAACACATGTATAACATTTCCCCGCCTTATTTCGTATTGGGATTTTGGCAATTAAGAAAATGGTCATAGCTGGCCCCCCCCCCCCCCCTCATAAGCCCGACCCCCACTCCCCCGATCCCGTGGCGACGGCACTGCCCGGCCTTAAATACGGACATGCAAGCGAAGCTGTTATTTTTATTGTACAGAAGTATATTATAAATCAAAATGTAAGAATAAACCTGTTTTCGTATACCAGGGTCTCTGTTTTCATACTTTGGGTCTCTGTTTTCATACTTTGGGTCTCTGTTTTTGTATATGAGGGTCTCTGCTTTCGTATATGAGGGTCTCTGCTTTCGTATATGAGGGTCTCTGCTTTCGTATATGAGGATCTCTGCTTTCGTATATGAGGGTCTATGTTTTCCTATACCTGGGTCTCTGTTTTCGTATACCAGGGTCTCTGTTTTCGTATACAAGGGTCTCTGTTTTCGTATACCAGGGTCTTTGTTTTCGTATATCAGGGTCTCTGTTTTTGTATATCAGGGTCAATGTTTTTGTACACCAGGGTCTATGTTTCGTATATCGGGATTTCTGTTTTCGTATACCAGGGTCTCTGTTTTTGTACTTTGGGTCTCTGTTTTCAAGTGGGTCTCGGGTCTCTATTTTCGCAGTTTCTGTTTTCGTAACAACCCTCTATCATATACATGGGAATTCATGGGAAATATTCCTTTCATCTTCTGCACATTTCTTTGAGAGGAATCAGCTGCTATGACAAAGATGTTATTATTCTATATACTCCCAATCAACCTCTGACTATGAAAACATTCTTATCATTTTAAAATACTGAGACACAGAGGTAAACTGGTAAACAATTACATGAATGTTTTCGAGCTTTCATCCCATCTGCACATATGCATGATCCATCACAAATGTCGTAAACACTGAAGGTACTTCAACTTTGGCCTTCAGTATCGCAACAAAACAGATTAGAACTGATATTACAAAACGTAAAGGTTAATTAAACCCATAATTGAGCGATATTTTATACAGTTGGGAACATGACCTTGCTATATGACCGTTACCGCGATACTATTAATTTCTGAGGACTTGACCCGGAAGTTAGAATTAAGCATTTCGTGGTTTGTAAAACGATCACTTCCGAATGAATCCGGACAATTCAAATT
Source organism: Chiridota heheva (assembly GCA_020152595.1). Classification (NCBI taxonomy): domain Eukaryota; kingdom Metazoa; phylum Echinodermata; class Holothuroidea; order Apodida; family Chiridotidae; genus Chiridota; species Chiridota heheva. The sequence goes on from JAIGNY010004515.1 coordinate 7,895, forward strand.
GCTCGAACTTATGCAGTTTCAATGTTCATCCCTACAGCAGAAAATCAGATGACGTACAAGACATTATATTTCGGGTTATATTGGAATCCGAACATTTGCAGTCTCGGTAAAGTTTTCAAAATAAAGATTTTTCGTGGCTCATTTTGTGATGATCTTTGGAAAGGTACGATTTGTCAATCGTTTTTCTGATCTGTGAAAGGTCATTTTTCCTCATAGAAAACAATTTTGTTATTAGGCTTAATATACTTTTATAAAGTGAACTAATAGTGTCGTCAAATTTAAGTCAACTTCAAGTAATTTTAGTGGATGAAATTGCTTAGGAAAAATGTCAATTCAAATTCTCACAATTTCCTTCCTTACTTGAACGTGATGATAAGGTGTGACTTTTCCGTAACACCAGGTTGTTATTATTGCAAAGCATTGAGACATAGGACGGAATTATGCAAAATAATATTGATTTGGTTGTACGATTATTGACAGAGCTTACGGTTATAAACAAATGATTTTCTTGTTACCGTTATCCACAATTTTGGATTTGGTGGTATTAGGTTTAAGCCTACTAACGAACGATATGCACCAAATATTTAGACCTAACGTTAGTGGCACTAGCAGTAGGCATATGCCTACTAGGTGTTACTACTAAGGCTTATAAGAGCCTATTACTGTAGGATGACTCGAATTTGTTACCCACCTTAGCAAATTCGGACAAAATTTGTATGTAACAAAGTCCATTTTTATGATTGATGAGTACAGAGTAGGCATATTCTTTTGTGTAACATTCTTAAGAGCAACTGCAGATTCTAATACAATTTCGGAAGTATAGTAGTATCCCCCTTTATTTTGCGTGTCATGAAGTATTATAAATTGTTAATATTTACCGTCTTCTCTGGTATGTCCTAACTAAAGTAACAGTTTAATATACTGTATTCCTACTAAGAGTAGTCATGATAATTTCAGACTACTATGAAATATTTTAAAATTATTATGTCATCTTTGACATCAAAACTCCTGTGTCAACTTCTGAAACTCTCATGCAGACGCAATGCAGGCTGGACAGCTACAACATAGCATGAGCCTTAACATTGCATTGTGGTACTGTTAATGAATGTTGATTATTTGCTACTTTTTCGCAATTTATTTTTTGTTGTCAAAATTGTGCCAATTTACTTTTGGATCACAGAAATAATACAAAAAGCATAACATAAAACTGATTTAGGTTTTGAACAAAAGTTTGCAGTGATAGATCATACATTGTATATTTACCTTACACAACACCTTGATATAGAAAGTTTCTGAAATGTTAACTAGTCTAGTTTAAATTACAACTAAATTATTTTGTTTGATCCAAAAACAATTTCATCAAAATTCTGGCATCGTTACCTGGCCAGACCATCATAGAGCATTAATGCAGAAATAACTGGGTTTTTTTGAGTAAGGAACAAGTTAGAGTACCATACACTATTTTGATGTTCTTGTTCTCAGTCTTGTTCTCACTTCAGAACTGATATCATTTGAAAAATTGTATGCATGTTGTTCTACATTGCAGATTTGTGATTATTTCATGCTTTTACAGGCCCCATAAACCAATCTTATTGTACAAGTAGATCTGAATTTCTCTTTCTTCAACAATACTGAAATAGACAACACATTTGCTTAACTCTATTGATTCTCAGTTTGACCCCTTAGATACAGTATATACAGCAGTGTACTGTTGCCAGGAATAGACAACACATTTGCTTAACTCTATTGATTCTCAGTTTGACCCCTTAGATACAGTATATACAGCAGTGTACTGTTGCCAGGACTTTACAGTAACATTATGTACCGTCTTCAAAAATCTTGTCGTTACATTCCATTTATTCTGTCGTATTAATTTTGTAGGTTGAAAAGATTTTAAATTGAATGTAGTTCGGTTCCATATTGAGTGTTACGGTATTCTCTTTTATATTCTGCTATTATATTGCAGTCATTTTTCTTACCTTCATACATTCATTCTTAAGAAAGCTAACAATTGATTTACACAAATTGTCTTCATGCATGTTGCTTCAAGGTTCCTATACTGTATATATAGAAATAACAAATCGTATTCATTTCAGAACAGTGTATATTAGGGGGAAAAGATTTAAGATATTGAATATAAATCACTGATTTTTGCAGCCCAGAATGTAAGAAGGGTCAATGTTTTTATTGTTAAGATGCTGTCTTATCTACTTGAAACTACTTTTTTTGGTACTTGCAAAAAAAATTGAATTCTGCTTCTGCACAAACACTGAAAGAGCTCAAAACTTCAATAAAAAACCAAAACAAAAATGATCAAAACAATTTGTATAGCAAAACCATCACAAATTTTGTTTTACTTCACATGTCTTATCTGTATTCATAACCTACAGTATCATTTGATGTACAGTTTTTTTTCTTCCGTAAGCTGCTTGAGAGGAAAGTACTGCAGTGCATTGTCTTGATATTAACTTATCACTACCTTTTACTTTCCCTCAAAGATTGTGGCAGAGCAACAGAGAAATCAAATAAGTACTATAGTTCTAAAAGAAAAAATGTGCTTGCATGGAAGCTACAGCAACACCAACTGAAGAAGAATGCTGTGACTGACAATTTTACAGCATCGAATGATGTCCATCCATTTTGTTTTTTACAGCATACTTCATACATGATAAAATGAAACACGTGTTGCTATATGTGAAATATTGTTTCAAGAGATAATGCTTCCATATTATATCTTTCTTTGTTTTACCTGGAGTAATGAATTTGATCAGTGCATTTTGATATTGGAGCAGAGTAAGACATGAATATGGGTACCACAATTTTTTTACATCAACAGAAAAGGTAAACAAGATGTAGATAATTTAATGTCTTATGCAAGCTATCATTATCAGTCCTTTAGAAAACTCAACTTAAAAAATTTAAGTGCCATGTAGCTGTTTTATGGTCAGTAATTACCATCTTTACCAATAATATTATTATTATAAAACAATAATTAATTTGTGTAGTGCAAAATCATGTTAACCATTTCTATGTGCTGTACAAGCAGACAAGGAGAAAGTGATGAGAAGGAGCAGGAAGATAAGTAGAACTTTTTAAGGATTCTTTTAGAATATATTGATGACTTTTTCCATTTTCTGACACCAGGGTGAGGCATTGATAGATTTGTTGCTATCGAATAGTCTTTTATTTGTAGCACTTCATAGACACCTACTTTGAAAGGCTGTCATACAAGACTAGTGACATCTAGAACATTTACCTTATAGTTTGGTGCAAGAAAATATTGACAAGGAAGTCTAGTTTAAAAATTCCTTTCCATCTTTAAAAAAATGTGTGACAATGAATTAAAAAACAAAACAAAGGGGTTTCATAAGGCAATAGAAACTTCCACCTACTCATGCATCAGAAGAGGAACAAACATTTGCATATTGTGGACTGAAAATTCAAAATGCTCTAAGATGGTTAATTGTTAATCGATTTGGATGATATTTGTATTGCTCTTTTCCATGGATTTTAAAGCAATTTAGCTTAAGTTGCTGCTTCTTTAAAGAAGCACTTATACATATAAAGGGTTTAATGCATTCCTTATGTTGTGAAGTGGAAATTTGTTATCATTGTATATTTATTCATGCAATTGTGCAGGAGCGCCACCGTTTGCTCTGAGTTTTCTGCTTAGTGACATTGACCTTTTTGAGATGCAGTGTTTAAAAAAACAGTGCCATGTGGACAAAAAACCTACTGTACTTATCAACAGGAGGTTTATATTCAGGCAGCATCCTCTTCAGTTTGCTGGCTGGAGTCATTGCATGAGGACCTATATCGTTTGCCAGCAGCTTCGATTTTTGAGATCCAACTTCGTCATCCCTTTTTGTGAGCTATATTTCAACTTAATTGGTCAATTCCCATAATCAAATGTATCACCAGTAATTCTTCTTTGTGTTTAACTATATTGATAACACTTGCGATGTTTGTAGAATGACTTTCGACAAGGTTTCGTAAGTTTGCAAGTCGCAACTTTAATCAAGATGGCGTCACCATTTGCTGAAATTAATATTACGTAACGTTAACAACAGTGTGGTTCACTGTGGAAGTAAACTGGTTTGTCATTATTGCAAATGGAGTATAAGCTCTGTGGCGTTAGTGGATGTGGAGTGTAAAGGAAATTGCGCTTGTACAGTATCGGCATTGCAGATGGGAGTATTTGGGCTCTCTGACATTGATGTTTATACTGCCAGGCAAATCGTAATATCTATTGCAGTAATAAGTGTAGCGAGTGAAGGAATATTGCAAACGTATAAAATAATAATTCCAGTTCTATTCAAAAGCATAGCGATGTCCCAAGCATAGCGATCTCGAGTGAAAGTCAAAGGATTGTGGATTGGAAGAGAATCTTGTTGTGTACCATGTAATTTTTAGGCCCTGTATTGTGAATTTAGGTATTTATTAGGAAATGAAAAATGTAGTCTCATTCAGAAAGATGATGTGCTGGATCTCTTTCGCTAGGCCTGTGATTATAATATTGTTGATGATATTAGAAATGTATTGATTAAATAGATTATTTTCATTTGTATTTTGTTACTATGCTGATACAGTATATCATAAAAGTGGTTCAGGTTGTTTAATAGAATATAGGCCGTCTGTACTGTGAAAGTTGAGGAGATGAAATTGAGTATAGCAATATTCTAAGTGTTTGTAAGAATATAGGTTATGTGTACTAGTAAAGAGTCAGGAGATATTGATTTATTCAATTAGGGACCTGTCTGTACCAGTGTTATTCTTTGTGTTAGTATCGATTGTTATTGTTGTTTTTCATGGTTTCATATATAATGAAATTGTCCAAGGGTATTGTGGGTTATTTTAGATTAGCTGATCCCAGTTAGGGTAGAATAGGAATTTAGAGTGAAAACAGAGTTCTTGCTGTCTTCGGATTATTTTTTGTCAACAAAATAATGAGTTGGTTTTGGGTGTTTCCTGTGTACAGCTGTGTACAGCTGTGTTGAACTGTAGGTCATTGGTCTACGTTTTTATTTTATTTTTAGGAAAGGCTATGTGTTTCCGGTGTTGAGTTAGTAGCCGAGGATTGTGCAACATGTAACTAACCAAGTTCTCAAGAAGTGTTTTGGTATCACGCATAAAGATACAGATTATTTTGTTAAGATGTTATTACATACTGTGTATGTGGGATATTGGAAGTTGGCTTCATTAAAAAATATGTACTTGTGCTTTCAAGTTTTTGTGTGTTCAGCCGTCATTTTTGTACTGTAGATCCCAACCGGCGATACTCCTTTACCACCCCTGGGGATAGTCCCCACTCCCCACAGTTTATTTCACTTATTTGTGATGAAGTTGATAATAGACTTACATTCAAACCAAAAGAGATAAATAAATTGTACTAGTAAAAAAGTATTTTCTTTGACTTTTCTTAAGTGTTATGTGAATGTTTGTATCTGTGTACCATTTATCCCCTAATTATTTATCTATAAATTCGTAAAAAGACGTCACTATAAAGGGTTGGTGCGGCGTTGGTGTGCCTCCCCCAAAATGGAACGCCAGTTGGAAAATTAACATGGCAGTTGGAAATCCAACCGTTTCTCTTCGGGGAATCTTCATAAATCCACCCAGCTGGAAACTGATGCCTCACCCCAGCCCCCTATCTCCGTCACCACCACCACCATTTAGGACACCCTGAGCCCCAATCAGAATGCCCCAGCGACGTTCTTGGCAATGAGACACAAGTGACTTGGAGCTAAAGGTGCCTGCATATCAGGTTTGTTCTTCTATTCCCAGGGTCTCTAACCAATGAGGTACCACTTTTAATGCGTAAACCTCCATATTATGCCAGTGTGATTAAAGTGTTTGTGTAAATGTAAGCGGCTCAAGCAATGTCATATTGCAAATATTTGGACAAGGGTCCCGAACATAATATCCCCCATGGGCGATAGCTGCACTACTGATTGTGGTGTAACCAGCATTCAAAACGCGAGGGGTCCAAGAGCCCCTCCAAAGACAAAGTGTTCAAATTTAGCCCAATTCTGAAGGCAATTTTGAAAAGCGAAATATATATAAACAATTATCGCGATTTTTGAACATTTCCTGTGAAAAAAGATCCCCCCATTAACCCCGTGGCTACACCACTGCCTACAGAGCATGTTGAAGTCCCATGCTATGTATATAAGAATAGCTGCAAGTTAAAAAACAATTTCAACTTATTTTGGGGGCCTGCCCCTTCAAAGTGATGTGTTCTAAATAATTCAAAAAGGGGTGGGGAGGGAGGGGGTTCGTGGTTAAAAATTGTCCAACTTTTGCCACAAAATACCAAAAAAAGGAATAGATGTATAAACAATTCATTTTCCAGGCGAAATATGAAAGCTGTCATGGTTTTGGGAGCCCCAGAGTCCCTCTCACTAAATTTAAAAAAAATTGTATTTGATTGTTGACTGATAGGAATAAAAAAACAAAATGACCTAATTTGTAATAAATGTTACCTCATATTATTACACTAGGTAAATTGGGTCCATAAAATACTTATGGGGCCTACAGTACTTATCTATCTAAACTTGACAGTTATACAAATTTGAAGGTATCTAGCTTTCCAAACGCTAAAGCTGATATGACGGGTACACATCTCAAAATTAAGGTATGAAATTACTCTTATAAATCACAAAATAAACTCTTTTCTCTTGATATACAATCGAATCTAAGAGTATTTCGTAAACCTCGAGCATTTATTTCCCCTCCAATAGCATCAGCTGTTGTTGAGAGGCAGGAGCGCTGTAGATTGTCTATTGGTGTAGTACATCCCTTTTACGGACGTGCACTCAATGTGCATGTGTTATAATCATGGCGTTCAAATCAAGCCGACAGCAGGTCTAATCAAATTGTGATAGAACTTTTCTTAGGATCTTGGTTTGTGATTTGTCCTAAGATGAATTTGAAATTATTTTTTTCATAGTTTAAACAACATTTGGTTTTACTTCACGAATTGGTAAGTTGTTTTTTTCGTGATTTCCATCTTTTTTTTGTATCGTTTGGTTGTCAATTTTATCACGTTTTTGAATCTTTCATAGGCTGTTGTACGAAAAGTAGTACTCACATTGTGACATAAAACAAGGTCGTTATTTCTTAAAAGTCGTATCTTTTATCGTGCATTCATACGATAAACATGTGTTCTTCGATTTTAGAGCAAATTGCTCTAATCTACAATAGAGATTAAATGAAAATTTATCACTCGAATTCAAATTAATTGTCACGTGATTTTGATTAAAGTTTTCGGATCAATCGAGGTCATGTTTCCGACTGTATAATTGGGTAAGTTAAAAAGATGACGTGTTATTACCTTTTTGGTCATTATAGATACAATTCACTTTAGATCTGATTATTAATTACTGTAAATACGATATAATTCTTGTGGTTTGTATTTGTGTAGCCTTTGTCATCTCCCAAATCGTAAAAATAATAAATCATATACATTTGGGAATGGTTTCAATCTATGTTTTCAAATGACATAATTACGTTAACAAATTGTGTACTTCATAATGCAAACTCTGCTTACCGCACAGGCATGTGTAGCCAAAACTTTCTGGGGGTGAATTGGAGGGGGGGGAGTTTCTGAAGTTGAGCACCTTTTTTAGTGATGTAGAACAGATGCGAATGCAACCGTTACACCCCCTCTCCCTACCGGCATATCGCCGGCAATATGACAAGAGCTTAACCAACTCACTGGAGGTCCGCAGGGTAATGATGACGGTACGAGGGAGGGGATTTTGGGATCAAGTGAGGTTCTTTTATTTTCAAGTATTGTCAACACATTCCACCCAATGTCCCTCCCCCCTCCCCCTTTTTTACGTCCGGCGTAGAAATTGCAGCCGGACACGCCCAAGAAAAGTCCTCAAGAAAAGAGTTGGGACTTCAGACCAATGTTTTGAAGCAAACCTCATATACTAAAAACACTCTGTTGCAATGTTGACATGAACTTAACTATGTCACAATTACAAATCCGTCCTGACTTAAAACGTCTTTTATCAGTTTATTTAGAGTGTAAGGTACATACATGAGCAAATAATTATCCGGTGTAGGGCATGTTATACCCCATTCTAATTAAAAAAACATTCCAATTATTTATACAGAGACAATTGATTTTCAACTGATTAACAGATCCGAGTATGACTAAACGTATTGTGACTTTGTTGATCACAAACACTCCACACAGTTGTTTACTCGATCTGTAAGCTCAAATGCGGTACGAACTTCATATTTGTATAAAAGGTAACGAACTATTCTATTTGATTTTGTAGAATTCAACTTAACCACCAAGACCGTGTGGAAAATTTAAATGCTTACAAGGTCAAGTGCTTTGATTTCAACATGAGTGCGGAAATTTTACCAGAATATTCTGTTCAAGGAGAATATAGGTATAGCTCAGTTGGAGAATCAGTTTGCAGAGCGTACAACTGAAATGCTGGACATGCTGGCGGTCCAGGGCTCAAGGTTCGGTAGGTCTAACTCGATTTTACTACAGCTATGCAGACAAATACGCCAAACATCAAAGCGGAAGCATTTCGTCTGCAGCCCCTACTCCTCATTCAGCTGTTAAGAGAAGTGACAATAGTTGAATGGCGCACACCGTCCTTCCGAGGGGACGTTAAGCTGTCGGTCACGACGGCAGGACAGTCTCTCTCTGCCTGGTTATCTGAAGACTCTTCGAGAAGAGAAGCTTTAAAAGGCGGTGTTCATTTATTTCCCGTCCTGGCCCAGTCAAGTGCAAATTTACGTGCCCTGATTGGTTGGCAGCCGGAGAAGTTGATTGAAGGACATAATTTAAAAAAAGAAAATTAACACTTTTGTAATATCATAAATATTTTGATGAAAAACATCTAAAACATATCAGGATACCTTACAATAATCACCATCAAAATACTAAATGGTCAACAGAGTGAAAACTTGCACATGTTTTTCCACTGACTTTACACTTGTGTTAAAATGTATTAAGAAGTAAATGGACATGCATGTTATCAACATCAGTAACAAACAGCATGAAAGGAGACCTTGTTTTTTGAAGATCTATGGATAGGTAGCAAATACTATAGTGAAATTATATAAGATATTCTGTTACCAAGGAAAATACCAAAATTAGTTGAAAATTATTCAATTAAAAGAATTTTGAATATTAAGGCTTAATCAAATTAAGGATAAATTATGCAATGTTTCATGTACATTTAAGCATCAGAAAGAGAAAACCTATGAATTTCCTTATGCTTGAGCAATTCTCCTCTCAGAGGTAGATGATTAGCAGCTTTTTCAAGCAATCACCGCATGAATTTGTCTAGCAACAAAATCTGCAAAACTAACTGGGAAAAAATCCTACGCGGTACTGATACAGTACAGCAAGCTAGTGGCACGCGTTCATACAGTCAATATTAATACTGCACAAAACAAGTTTCTGCACACAGACTGAGTGAGGACAAAATGCGGAACAAAAACTTGCGCTTACGGGCGCGCTACAGGATTTGTAAATCCGATTCCTGTTACCCAGAGCAGTTAGCAAATGTATTTTTGTTTATTCCTTTGCTAAAAACTCAAAGATCCAGAGAAGTGCCATCAATGGATCAAAGCTTGCAGTAGGCCACATGGACATCCAAATGTCAACGCATATTGGTCATGCATGATTGCAGAATTTAAGGTTTGTTTGCCCCACCAAGTTACCGCGTCGCTATGGTAGGTGTGGCTTACTTAATTGGAGACGCAGATTAATTGAATGCAACCATTAAGTGGTTTTGAATCTTTATCATATTCTCAATCAGAATCAAGCAGGAGAATACAGTCTGATGATTTTCAGTGACTGAAATTTATAACAAAATTTGAAAGAATTGCATTCAATAATTTGAGCTGCCATCTCTTTCATACTTAGCAAACCCTTGCATTGATTAAAACATCTTCAAACTTTGATTAATTCGAGTGCTCATTAAAAAAAATACTTGCTGAAAACTCACATACACCCCTGATCGAAAACCCAAATCATTGAAAAATGTGAGTCTCTCTCTATTCTAAATTACATCAAAATTCATACAATATGTTAGCTTCTCCATGCCATGTACATTCAATACAATATTCAATTTAAGTCAAGAGTGAGCACAAATACTGCATCAAACTCTACCGTCGAGAGCCCTGGCCACTGCACGAGATATAGTAAGCAAAGCAGAACCTATCAAACAATTTGAGCATGAGGTGAAGCAGGCTGAACTATTAAAAACGCTCCATAATTAGTCGACAATTATGATTCCAAAAGGTTCATTCTTGGGCGTGAAAACCGACATGTGTGCCTCTTAGAAAAAAAACAGAATTTAAAGGGTTTGTTTAAATAAATACACTTTTGCCAAGAATTAAAATTATCAGTATGCTGTCAAAGACAAATAGTTAAGTTCTTGTGAATAATAAAGCATTTGAAATTTCATATAGGTTTTGACCAGCACAAAGATGAATAAGTTCGGGAGATCCGTTACTTCTAAGGAAATATACTGTAATCCCTTACTAGTAAGGACCAAACAAAATATGGAAGCCACCATTGAACATGGTTACCCATAATGCCGCATTCTGATTGCGCTTGTCTAGTGTAGGGATTAATTTCCAATCATTTAGAAAGAGGTAACTAATTTTCAAAGAAGCACAAACATTGTTTTGGATCTGCAATTATGACATCACACTTTACACTTCAAGGTCACTTTCAACACTCTAGGGAAATCTTTGAAATGTAATATCTCCTAAACAGAATAAGATATCAACATGTTTTTTCTTCACCAATCTGTTTCATTAATAGTCTTCTATCATACATGAAAATTCACGAGAATAAACCCTTAACAATTAATACACATTCACACCACTACTTAAAAGGTGCTCTCGGCTGAAAAGTGAGGGAGTTAGTTTTTGCTAATTTCATAGATATGTATTTTTTTTTATCTGTGGCTAATTGATGAAGATTTTAACCATTAGAAGTCACATCACACTCTGCTTTTTACAGAAATTTTCACTCATCGCGCGCAAGTGAACAAATTCTAACAATTAAATGGGAAAACACATACAACTTTGACTACTCTGGTTGGGATTTAGTTATGCTTATAAAATTCTGTACCGCAAAGGTATTCCGATTTAGTGTAAGACTCACACTAAATACGCCCTCACTTTTCGGCCGAGAGCAGCTTTAAGAGAAGTAATTACATTAGGTTACATCATGTTCAATGCAGGTTTATGAGGCAGAAAAGACAAAAGGTGCAGTATCTTTCAAGATGTCTAGTGGGCCTCTGATTGGGCATCTGTGTTGAACATTACAAGATATAATAGTTTACAGACAAGCACACCATGGAAAAAGCAATATAAAGGAACTCGTAAGTAGGACAGGAACTCGACTGTGGAAAAACAAAATGATAAAATTATAATGTAGAAATATTTCTACACTGTCAAGTCTTCAGACCACTCCAATTTTCTTTCCGTGAATTATCAATAAGTGGAGAGTTCAATGCATGCTGCTGCGCTTCTGGTTGATTTGTCTACAAAATGAAAAAGCAAGACATTAGAAATGGCTCTGCTTAAAACCAGGAACATCTCAACCAGTCCTCAAATGGAGTAGGGCCGGTCAGAGTAAAAGTTATATACTTCTTTGTTTCCCAAACCACAAAACTGTATACAGTTTCACCTTATCTATGCTCCTTCAACATAACAACTACTTCCACTGGTGTTACATGGTATTTTTAGTGACACACATCTGAATATAATGACAATCCTTTGGGTGTAGTGAGTAGCAACGTAATCAATGCTGGGATTGTTTGTCTTTGCTGTTGGGGAAAGGTGAAATGAAGTGTTGAGCTTGGACCTATTTAAACCTCAATGTTATGATGCAAAGTTAATCTTGTGGAATCATGTGGTTAATTTGTTGCTTCAAAATTGCAGGCCAAATTTTTAAGCAGTGCCTTTACTAATGAGAGAAAAAAATGCATTGAATTTGTACAAAGTATTATTGATAGAAAACCTACTTTATTTAAATTTTAAGAAGTTCTGTTGGTACAAATATTCTGAGTTTCTGACCATCCTTTTATACTACTGTATATTCTGCTCAGTAAATAAAGAGACTCCTAGCAAAATTGATTTTCTTAGATTTGATTGATAGGGGCCTAGATATTTTCTTTGACTGTTTCCTGGAAATCATTTGCCACTTTATATTTTCATTTTTGGATAATGCCATTTAACAAAGTGTTCAAGTTTCTGTTTTCCACTAATATTTTTGTTTTGTTTTGTACATTACGGGATCCTACCTTACGGAAACTCGAAAAGACTCCTATACGGAGCATAGACGCCAAACTTACAGCCTGCATAGCAGATGCCAGTCTCGTGCAACCGGGACGGGGGTGGATGAACACCGGGTTTTCACCCTACCTTTTTCGAGAAGTGCTCAAAAACCAGGTAGGGTGTGACTGTCCCACCATCGCGACCGACAGCTTAACGTCCCCTCCGAAGTAAGGCGAGCGCCATTCAACCATTGCCACTTCTCTTAACAGCTGAATGAGGAACAGGCACTGCAAACGACGTGCTTTCGCTTTGATGATTGGCGTATATATATGCATAGCTGTGGAAAAACTGGTTAGACATGTCCAAAGCTTGAATCGGGTATCTCCAGCATCTCAGTCGTGCGCTCTGCCAACTAGCTACCTGACTAGCAATAGCATTGCAAGTCCATGCCCAGTGAGTCTCTGACCAGTACTCCTCACCTACCGATTTTACAGGGGCAGTAAGTGTCTTTCCACCAATGGATTGATGGAGGTCTGCGGGACATTAGGTAACTTAAAAAAATACACAAGATTCAATAAATATGCTTTAAATCTAAAATTCACGACAGCGTTTTCCTTTAAAAACACATCACTTCACATGGCCCCCACGCTTCAGCCTAAATTACTGGACATCCCTCCAGGATTGAGATTTTCATGTGGCTTCTAACGTAAACAATGACTGACGCACGGGTAAAATGTCTGTGCTTAGGGGCCTACATCTTCAAAATACTCTGCGAGTAATCACACTATCACAAACTATGTGCGAGTAATCACACTATCACAACTTGTAATAATAATGATGATACTACTACTACTACTACTACTGCTACTACTACTTACTGCTCTTCTTCTACTGCTTCTACTACTACTACTACTACTACTGCTACTACTACTACTACTACTACTACTACTACTACTACTAATACTACTACTACTACTACTACTACTACTAATGATGATAATACTACTACTAATGATAAGGATAATAATAATAATAATAATAATAATAATAATAATAATAATAATAATAATAATAATAATAATAATAATAATAATAATAATAATAATAATAATGATATTAATAATAATGATAATAATAATAATAATAATAATAATAATAATAATATTAATAATAATAATAATAATAATAATAATAATAATAATAATAATAATAATAATAATAATAATAATAATAATAATAATAATAATAATAATAATAATAATAATAATAATAATAATAATAATAATAATAATAATAATAATAATAATAATAATAATAATAATAATAATAATAATAATAATAATAATAATAATAATAATAATAATAATAATAATAATAATAATAATAATAATAATAATAATAATAATAATAATAATAATAATAATAATAATAATAATAATAATAATAATAATAATAATAATAATAATAATAATAATAATAATAATAATAATAATAATAATAATAATAATAATAATAATAATAATAACAATAATAATAACAATAATAAGATTACTTAAATAAAATTAATAGATAAATAAAAAGTCTTAATAACTCATGATAAGATTAACCAATTAACCGTGGCATGAAATTTGGACACATTTTAGATTGTCAAAAACAAAACACCATTTTTTTTTTATTAGCGTTAGACCGCACGGTTAGACTTTTATGCAGTCGTCAAAGTTTGGCTGAAATTCAACATGCTGTAATTGGAAAGTGGAGAAGGAAATTTGAATATAAATTTAATTCTCGGAAAAATAATTAAATTATCTCAATTTTGAGTCAGTGTTTTGACATTTGTTATGCTTAGACTAGACGTTATTCAGGAAAACCTCATTGCTACTTTTGGAATTTGTATTTGAACACAGGTAATTTAATAGTAAAACCCTTACATAGTTATAGAGCACACTGGAATTCAAATACAAATTTGTCCTTAACTCTGCAAATAATTTGACTGTTGTATTTTTTTTTGGGGGGGGGGCCTTTGACTGACAAAAGGCTACCAATTTCGAAAAATACTAGTGACTGCAGCAAACTCTGACACTTCCGGCAATAAATGAAAGGGAAATGGGTTTTATTTTCATAACCCATCCACCCCATTCATACATCTGACATTATTCTTAGATAACATGATAATCTGTTCATCATTTCTTTCTCTTGCTTTATCCTATTCCATAAGAATTTTTATAAATATTTACAGAGTGATAAGCAAGCAAAGATTTGAGAAAATAGAGAAAACCGATATTGTGTTAGTGTTGGAGCTTACTTAGAGGAAGGAAGTGTACACATTAGGAAGGCTGTAAAACGTAGATCAGTTTTGATAACAAACCATACCGTACCCTAACGTAACACCATAGTTACCACAATATTCTTATCGTATGCATGTTTTAAAGTTAGGCTGCCTGCGACCGTCCGGCCGGGTCTTTAGGTTTGAAGTTAACGCTGCCGAACGTTAGATCTAACGTAAGTGTTCATTTAATTACCGTACGCGTAACTAGCCTAGGCCTATTTTTGTTTTTTGAGGTCACACATGCATGAGGATTGGAATTTGGCGAACATCGGCTATAATATCTGTGCCGTGAATCGCTTCATTCGTTACATATTACAATGTGACTAACGAGTAAAGTTAGGCCTAACCAGAGAGTGTTACGTCATTCGCCCTATACTACGTATAGGCCGAAGGCCAAGAGACCTAACTCCTATACCTACAGTGTTACGAAATCGTGATACTTTTTTAAGTTACCCACCCATGTTGGTTCCAAGTGAGGGTTGTAGGGAGTCAAGCATTTCAAAAATAGAACATACCAAAGAAATGTGTAAATTAAGTATTCTACGCAAATTGTTGGAATTTTTTTTTTTACAGCCGATTTAATTTTATTGTTATTTTTTGTGCACTTCGAGTTCGATAAACAAATAATTTTGTAAGTCATTAATATAACAATTTTGATTTTGACGTCATCCATGGATTGAGTGCGAAAAAAATTGACAAACCATGCACGCACAGTGCAGTGTAGGTACTTTTCGCGATACCGGTACGGTACAGTATGATGCCAAAGCGTTTATTACTCATTATTTTACGACTGAACATGACAGATTGAAAAGTTAAAGCATTTCAAAGGAACTACTGCCTAATCTTATCGAATTTTATCTATGGATTAATTTCTGTGAGAAAAAAAAACAGTACATTGTTTGTGGTCAAATTCTACAAGTACAGCGGCGCTGTATTCCGTACATAAACGTTATAAATTTCAGCTTAAGCTTATCACTTCAGTACACAAAACTAATTGAAGGAACCGTACAGACACACTAGTAAATCACCTAGTAAAATCAGTCCGGGGGGACCAAATTTACTAGACATTCCTTAGGAAATAAGGACCGGGCCCAAATTAACGGGAGGAGGGGGGGGGGAGGTGGGGAGGGGACAAAATTTACTATCACACCGGCCCTAGCCACTTGTATACCCCCGTTCTGTGGTAATTGCTGTCGGCCTTTTTATTCTATTGTATAAAGGCTAGCCAAATGCGTACGCATTCAGACATCTGTGGTCCTACTACTAGAGATTTACAATGTAATATTAACTAAGGTGGATTTAGGCTTAGTTATTGAAGCCTAGTTTAAGCTCGAGATTATCGGGTAGTATGAAAAAGGCTGAAGAAATCAAGTTACCAACTTAACCTATTCAAAAACAGACCTAGCCATTAGGCCTACAAAAAGGCTATAATTCAAATTTAGACCTAGCCTTTAGCCTACAAAAAGGCTATATTCTTGCTAGTTATGTAATCATTTACCATCGTTTCTGTATGCTTACATTGTAGGATTGCTGTTGTTTACTGATCTTTGGCCAGGCCTCACGAACGCCACCAGTCATGTCAAAAAGTGTATTATGGGATATGACTAATAGCCTAGCTACATTCTTGCAAGACTACATGCAAGTTAGAAGTTGACTAGCATTAACAAGAATTTAGGCTATGACTTGCTTCAAATTAGTTGCCTAAACCTAACTTAATTCACCTGGTGATTTTTATGTATACTGCTTGAATGTAAACAAAAATTGGCAAAGAATTCATGGATACCGGAAATGAAATAACCCATATTTGAATATTTGTGAAGGGAATATTATTTATGCCAAACATACGGTGAAGGCAAATAACTCTGGCTACACACTAGCTCTATGACACATGCAAGCATTGTTACAGTTCGGTTCATTTTGTCAGGAAAAGCTATTAACTCTTATCATCAGTTTATGTGGTTTATCCCAATGAATTGGTAGTTTGCCATGCCCATCTCAAACCTATGAACTTTCTGGTGTTGAAGGGGAAAACATTAAACAGTTAAATAATTCAATTGTGTGTAGAGTAAAAAAAGTATCATTTGTAAATAATACAGGATATATACATCAATTGACTTAAACAACTGGAACAGGTTACATGAAATGGTGTATAAATTCAGGTGTTTAAAACAGACGAACACATATTATTCTGCCATTAACTTCTAAAAATAATTCCTATAAATTTTCATGTACATTTATGATAGAGGAATTGGGACTTCATTGTGGAGGTAACCTAATTACAAAAGAATAAGTAACAAGCTGTGACATCACAATTTAATTTTCTGCAATGATCAATTGTATAAATTTAACTTTAACAACTGGTAATCAAGTTTACAAACATTACTGACAGTTTCCTTATGAGACATCTTCTGTGGATGACCATACTGCCACAAGTCCTCCACTTATCACTACAGCTTTAGCTGAAATCAGTAAACTTTGTGAAGTGATGTTGATGTATGTATAGATATACCACAGTATGTTATTATTTCACAATATGAGTTTTTTCAGAAAGAAACAGAAATCAACATCTTCCTATGCAGCCTAACAACTATAGAGCCCCATGGTTGTAAAAGTGTGGCATTTAGTCAAGTGAGCTAAGCCTAGTAAAATACATGTTGAAGTGTAATTTTTCATGTCTGTTTACTGCAAATAAAAGTCTGGTCTGCTGGTTTTGATGTTAAATTTTCAGTCTTGGGGTTTGTGTCTTTTTTGATTAGGCAGACAAATGTTTATGTATAAAAAGGTACACTAAAATTATCATTTCATTTCCTCAAACCTGCTAACGGTACATTCCACTGCCCAAAAAAATCATTAAGATGTGCCTGGAGTCAGAAAACATTTGGCCAGGGTATTGTGTACTACAAAATGATATATAGGTATTCAGCTCACTAATATCTGGTACAAAATTAATTTACATTGCAAAAAATATTCTTACTCTGTAGTACAGTCAACGATTTTAAACAATCATACAGCATAAAGGTTGGAATACTATTGCACTGTAATAATTCTTGCATTAGATACCAAAGCAAAAACAAATGAGAGCAAAACTAAAGTTTGCCTACATGTATCAATGAGAGGAGAAATTGCATGCAGCGAAAATTAATGGTACTAATATATATGTTGGAAAAGATTATCTAAACACAACATATTTTAACAAAAATCAATTCTGTGCAGTATTTGTTGAAAAATGACAAAAAATATGTTTTTCTCCCATTGACTGAAATGATAATTGATTCTTTGTTTTCCCCTATGATTGAAGTTTGAGATTGTCAAAAAAGCATTGTCACGTCGCCATGCTCTACAACATTCCTTAATGCCCGATCTCGAGAATGGGCAAAATTCCGATTGGCCCAAAATATGAAATATGCCTAATTACCTAGCAGATGTACCAGTAAGACGTATGATATCCGATCAACGATACTGTTACTGGTTAATATCAGTTTCAATAGGCCTAAATAATTTTTTTTCAAACTGCACATACAAAGTGGGCCTAGGCTAGCCCTAGTTATTCGTCATATAGGCCCCTAGGGGTCAGGGCTAACCCCATTCTTGGCCTTTTACTTCCCCACTGGTCTGTTGTTTCTTGTTGGCTGACGTTCACTGATTGCTGTCGTTTCTGACTTAACCTACGGCCTGGCGGAGAACAAATGTCCCAGTGATAGCATAGGTGTACGTGGGTTGTGACAATTAGGCCTAGGTCTATAACGAATAAATCAATTATATGTATGAAGAATTTTAATCAGCAGTTGGTAGTCATAACGATATTTTCAAACTTTATTTAGCCTAGGTAGATAATTTACATTAGTTAGATATGTTACTATTTGTGAGATAAACAACTAACGTTATGCACTATAAGTTAGGCCTAATTCTACTTGCTAGGCAATACTTCCAATTATAGGCTTATGTTTAGCGGCCATGTAACATTAGTATAGCATATTATTTATATTAGTCAAATAACATATGACTACTATAGTCATATGCATCTGCTGTATTGCAAATAGTGTGAAGCATGTATGTAGGCATGATAATGCGTGAGATGTTTATCTCAATATAGCATATGCCTACATCAGTTATTGTACACATCTCTCAGTACGGTCAACATTAGGATTGCCGCACTAGGGCCAGCAGTAAATGGCAGCCATCACTAACGCTACAGTAACACGGCTGGCATCAGTCCGACGGTCAAGTACGGGGAATACTAATATAGGCCTAGGCCTACATTTAAAATTGTTATCTGACTAGAGTAATGTAGCTTAATTGTAAGGTTAGGCTTAACGTTAGGTCCCCTAAAATTCGGCGGTGGAAGTTTGGGTCAACCATTGGCACTAGGCCCCTTATACAACTTCTTCCTGCATGTAGAAAGCTTCGATCGGACGGATTGCCCTAGGGCCAGCCAAGGCCCTACTGCCACTGGTAGAATTAGTTTCGGGCTTGCACGAAAATGGTGGTGCATAAAATTCGGGGATGTACGAAAATCGGGGGTGCCTACACTAGTAGAACGTAGGCCTAACAAAGGTTTTAATCTGGTCGATCGCCGGAAATGCATTGACCTACGGAGCAGTCGCGTAGTGGGTCACGTTTCACTGCGGACGGGGGAAATAAAATCAGTGCTTCAAATCTAGCCTGAGAGTCGAAGCCCCGGTAAGAGGATCGAGGAGGCGAAGACCCCGGAAACGATGTTTCTTACGTAAGTTGCATTGCAGTATATTACTTAATATTGTGTCAAATCCAGGCTCTAAGCCTTGCGTTCCTCGTAATTTTGGTAGCAGAAATTGCTTAATATTATGTCAAATGTAGCGACGAAGCCCCTTGAAGCCCTGTATTTCTCGCGATCTTGAAAGCAGGAAACTGTTTAATATTGTGTCAGCTCCAAGGATGAAATCTAGGGGTAAAGCCCTGGTAGAGGCCAGGGGGAAAAGCTCCCGGAAGCATATACATTTATCGTGATTTGATAGCAGAAAATCGCTTAAAATTGTGTCAAATCTAGGGGCGAAGCACCAGGAAACCCGGCGCTTCTCGTAATTTTGATATAAAAAAAATTGATATAAAATTCAAATGTGTCAAATCTATGGGGCGAAGTTGTAGGATAAAAGCGCTGGGACGAAGCCCCTGTAAGCCCTATACATTTCTCGTGATTTTGATAGCATAATTTTTTTGTTTATAATCATTGTATCTAGAGGAAAGCCTCCATAAGCTATGCCTTTCTCGCAATTTTGACAGCAGATTTTTTTTAAATATTGTCAAATCTAGGGTTGACGTCCTAGATGCCTGCAAGCGTCCAGAGGGAGAAGCCTCAGGGAGCTTAGCATTTCGTGGCGTGATTTGTGTCAATTTCACACTAAAATTAGTTGAAAGGAATATAGATTATGGAACGAATGTTCAAAAATAGGATCCCATTAACTATGTGTCTTTAGCTGTTTAGTCATGTCAGTAGTTGCAGTCCAGCAGTACAGGTATGATTTTCATGTTTTTGATGTAGGAATAACGCTTTGAGCAGAGGGGTAGGAAGATTTCAAAAAATATGTGTATGTGTGTGTGTCGGGTGGGAGGGGGGAGGGGGGGGGGCACGAATTTAGAGGGGCACTAAGAGGCGGATCCATGAATTTCATTTAGAAGTGGCGCTAATCGGTCTTAGGCCCCCTTCCAAGGCAAAGTGTTCAAATTTAGTCCACTTCTGGGAGAATGTTAAATATGTAAAGGTTAACACAATTTGTGCACATTTTCTGACATTTTAAGGGTGCGCACTCCGGGTGTATTTTCAAATAATGAAGCCGTTTTTGCACAAGTTTTTCTGCATCATAATCAGTAATACATGGGGTTTTTTTTCTTTTACAAAAGGCAAATTTCCAAAAGGGGCACTTTTGATTTTCAAGAGGGGCACTTTTGATTTTCAAGAGGGGCACTTTCACTCGCAAAAGGGGCACTTTTTAGTAGTAAGAGGGACACTTTTTACTTGCAAAGGGCACTTTTGCCATTGTTTAGAAAAATTGGGGAACGTGTCTCCAGTGCCCCCCGATTCATACCCTTTAACTTTGAAAGAACAAATTTATAACGTTTGTTTTGTAAATGACACAAATTGCCCCTGTGAACATTCGGTACCCCTCAGAAATCTTAACTGGGTGGCAGTTGCCTCCTGACCCCCTGCCACCGCGAAACTACTACGGAAAGTTGGGGAGGTGGAGAATACCTGGGAGCAAACATTTTTATCATAACGCCAATTGAGCTGTATATTCGAGTATTCAGTCATCCGTCCATTTTCAACACGCATGCGGAACATCCTATCGCTAAAAACATGTTACGATTTGACGCAACTGAACACCACGCTTTAGCCCATATACGTACGCACGATTCGTGTGCTTTCAAACTTCGAAAATATATTTTCTACGACATTTCCATCAAATTTGCAACAATTTCTTGCACAAATACCTAAGCGAGCGTATAAAGATTTGGCAGGGATGTTGGAAAGATTTAGAACAATTTTCAGTGAGGGCATTTTAATTGTTTAAAATGTCTAATGAGGACCTGTACCAATAACAAAGTACTTTAGTTCCACGTGAGGGGAGGCGGAAGATGTTTGTATCCAGATCCAGGGGCACAGGATTTGAAGGACACTTATTCGACTGACATTTTGAAAGCATGTTCAGTACGACAACATACCTTAATTGAGTGACAATTTTTAATATCCTTCCCTACCCCTCCACCTTCCCCTTCACCTCACCTCTCCCTTTCCCAGTCACCTCCACATTCTCCTTACCCTCCCCATTCCCCTTCCCATCCCCATTCCCATCCCCTCTAACTTCACCTGAAAATATCTAAACCTTTATCTGTCATAAAAGTACTTTCCTTTTCTTCTTAACTTTACAGCTACGCCAATTTGCATGATTTGTGAATTTTTGATCAAGATATTGAGAAACAAAATTCGGGCAAAAAAGAAAATTTCATCCCGAATTCTATGAGAATTGAGAAATTTATTGATCATAAGTCTCAAATTCGGAAATATATACTTCACGATTATTCAATTGTATTGATCATGATTCGGAATATTTGATATCCCAAACAAAAGCAAATAACGGGTCCTTAGAATGGTTTAGAAGGTTTTTCATCCTTTTCTTGTTGCGTAAAATTAACTGATTTTGGTATATCAGCATAATTATATTTGACAAGAGTCTAAATCAAGTCTGCATGATTAATATTTACACTCAACAGCCCAGTCTTCAGCGAGTCAGTGGCGAGAGCCTCCATTGTTTTGTTTTTCCTCCGGAATAATTAAAAGTGCCTCTTTGTTGAAATTTTGATAGCCTGTACATAACATTTTTTAACCGCTGCGTGGAGAAGAGCACGTTAGTTTATGGCAAGGGGCTGGGTATATATCGTAAGTTTGCCCTGGGGCACCATTTCAAGGATGCTCCAATAATTGAAAAAATGGGGTGGCCGGCACACCCATAGCAAAGACTTTTTAAACAAAATTATAAGCGAAGAAAACTATGTTGCCAAATGTGAATGCGTTGCTTTTTCAGCAGTTCAGTATGACGCTATTATTACGTCATCCAGAATACTCGAATAATACTCCACAGTATAAATGGATCAAGGTCTACTAAGTCAAATTTTAAAAAAACAATATTTCGATTTTTTGTGCCTCATTGTTTAAATTTTGGTAGCCTGTACATAACATTTTTTGAACCGCTGGTTTTGCTGCCAATAAATAACTTTTGTTTTCTAATAAACTGAACATTCAGCAGGCCCGCGGCGAGGAATTTGAGTTTGTTTTTCGCAAAAAATGGCGAACAATCTTTAAAATCTGGGTGCTTGTGATTTTTTTTAGATTTTAAAAAGGGGGCTCGTTCTCTCGGACGACCCCCCTCCCCTCCTCACACACACACACCACTCCTTTCTACGGGTCTGTACAGAGTAGGCATATGAATAATTACTAGCGTTATTAAGTAACCTAAGATATGAGTCAAATTTGCAACTGGTTTTCGTAACAGTTTTGTATGCTAAAACTTTGCTCATGTGGATAAAACCGAACAATGATGACGTCATGGACCTTACAGCTCTTTCATTCTAGCTTACAGGTATGAAGTTAGTCCTTACAATATTGTGTTCAATTTGCTGACGTAATGTGACATCATTAGGGCTACTACATGGAGAGCTGTCGTCACAGGCGCACATAGCGGGGGCAAAAGTGATGCAAAACTGGGGAGAAAAGTATCACTTCGCCCCCCGTGCAACAAAAAATGGGTAGAAAGAAATTTAAGATAGGCCTAAGCATGGGATCATATAACATTGCAATTATTTTTAATAAAAATGATAGGGCGGAGGGGCGGTTGGCAAAAGGCGGAAATTTTGAATAATTTATATATTTGGCTCCGGTCCAAAGATCTCAGCTTTTATTTGGCCAACGCAAAATTGCAATTATTTGTATAAAATAATGGAGTGAAGGAAGGTTGAGAGGGGAAGGGAGAGGGGGCAAAAATATGAGTTTTCATCACGAATCTGATTTGGCTCTAATGATTAAAATTGTAGCGCTTCCGGGGCGTTGCTTCTGGGCCCCAATCAGGTATTTTGAATCCTTTACTTGGTTTATACTCATAATTTTCTTAAGTTTGCGAATTTCTTCTGAATCTAATAGTCTATTTTGCCTTAGAAAATGAAATCTTTGTAAATTTCGACCAAATCTAAGCACTCATTAGGCTCTTAAATGAATACAATTGTAGATTTATTGAATTTGTATGCCCATGGAACACATCTGTTTTCATTTCATCGCTATGCCCTTTTTCAGGGAAGAAAATCAATTATTTTATGATTCAATGGTTTCCCTTATTTGGACATTTCGAATAATATACCATTTTGCGATTTGAAAATTTCAGCATTTTGTTGGTTTTCCGCAATTCCGAAAACTGAATTTTCAAAATAAGATTTTCAGGGATGCTAGTGTGTGGGAAGGGGAGGGGGCACTATGCTCTACCGAAGTAAGTTGCTAAGGTATATTATATCAGTCTATAGAGCGTGTTTCAATCAGCACATTTTTTCCGGGAAATATCATTACATTTTAGAAAACTACCTTCGCTCCCGTGCAATTTTCTTCATTTTGGGGCCATTTTCGGGAAATTTTCTTCTTAAGCGGGAAATATGATAAATTTTTATCAATTATCTGAAAATGTTGCCAAATATTGCTGAAATTGCCACTTATTTTACCAAATTTTCCTTAAATCTTATGTTAATAAGTCCCAGTCGAAAGAAAGAGCATTCGGCGGGGCATGTGAAATCTTTTCATCTGTTCATGGAGTACATTTCCTCCTGCTTCCCACTTTCTAAGACTCTGCACCTTCAAGGCCGTGCAAGGCAGGGTACTGGGGAGGCAGCCCCCTGTAGGCCCGACTCCGCTAGATATCTGGCAGTTTAAGTTGTGTAAAAGAGTGGATTTCCTACAATTCTAGCTATGAAGTTATTTTGTTGTCTTAGATTCGAAAAAGCAATATTAGTGGTAGGTCTTGACCTATTTTTTCAGTTGCATATCAGTAGGCTATGCATAGAGTTAGGCAGGTGCTTTGTTTGCTTTTATGATATTTCTCCATGAAGTTTCAACCATTTTAGTTAACTTGACTTATAAAGAGTGAACACTTGATCGAAGTTGTGCCGTACATGATTAGAATTTCGAGCCAAATTCAAAATTCTATGACATCATCAATAAAGAAAGTTTCTAGGTCAACCAAGGTGAGATTTCCGACTGTTCAGGCGAATTTGAAAAGCCACTTTGAAAAATTGGGCCCTCAATCTGAATCTCCTAAACTTCTAAATGTTGGAACAATGTGAACAATGGGGCTGAGCCTCTGGAAGCCGCGGTCCCATCCTCAATAACATAGTCCAAATTAACTACATTATTATTTAGCAAGTAGTATTACTTAACATTAGTAATAAGTCACACATGATAATGAATTTCAGTGAACGTGACATGAATGCATTTTTTGTAAGATTGTTTTTGGCATAAATAAAAGGAGTTTATCGTTGTACTTTGTTATATGTTTTTTTTAAATTTATTTATTCCCAGTATAAATTATGTACAATTTATAGATAGGAAAATACAATAATACAAAAATATACTATACAGAACAATAAATGAAATGAAAGAATGTAGAAAATGAGACAATAAAACGATTAAAGATATGAAAATGAATACAAAATGATAAGGTAAAAAGGATTATAATAAGGGCTCAAAAATTCTAAAATGAATACAAATTGCAGCTAATGAATTTTGCATACAAACGAATTTTGTAAAACTGTTGTTCTAAAACTTGAGATGGAGGGTGGGTTTCTCAGTTTATAATTTGTTTTATTGCACATGGATGTTATTGATGGGTGCACCTTTCGTTTAAATTATGTTTTGGGCTGCCAAATTCTTTGCGCATCGTTGACTTTATTTATAAGTAAATCACGGTCTAAACAAAATATATTGGCACAATATCTCAAGAAACTTTTAATTCTATTTTTATATTTTATTTTAAAAAAGGTACCAAACTGGGGCTGCATAAATGATATGAGGCAAAATGAAGGCTGTGAATAAGCTAATCCTAGTTTCAGGATAAGCTAATCCTAGTTTCAGGATAAGCTGATCCTAGTTGCAGAAGTACAGTACTCGGCTCATAACACTGTAACAACAGGAATCCCTTGACTGTAAAGAACAGTCACATCTAATCTCAATGTGGGTCAATCGATGTCTTTCTCATACTACTCAAAAGCAGCTTTATATTTGCATTTAATGTCCTTTATGAAAAAGTGATACGGCACGTTTATTTAGCCTGGCCGAGAAATATTCGAACAAACAAAATAACCACAATTACAGCTCAATAAAAATGATAAACATCCTTAATTGATTTAAAAGATCTATCAATATGTTTATTATCAGTGACCGTTTGAAGAGCCTACATAGACTTACCGAAAACATTACAAAGTCCATATTTGAAAATAACACGTATAATATTCTTAATAGTCAATAATTATTGATGCAACTGATACAATAGTTTCATTTTTAGTTAGGTCACCGCTGCAAGTAAACGTGTATTGCTTAGATATTTAGAATCTCAACAAGTTGGACGTAAATTAAAAAGATGAAATCTCTTCTAGTACTTTTTGCGCTGGTTCCTTTGATACTTGGCCAGAATCCCCTTCCGGAACCAGATGGGTAAGAATTTTGCCATTGTGGAATTTATCGCAGATTAGTTATTTGTTCATTCAAAGAATAACCAACTAAAAGTTCTTCACCGAAACTCCCATTTCTTTTGAACCATCTCGACTTAACTAAATTCGTAAAATTGTTGATGTTTGGTGTTGTTTGCCTAGGTTTATTAGGTACTTTTTGCATCTAATGCATATTTTAAACCGCAATTTTATGTAATGCCTTACAGAAATACACACCCTACTAATCTGCTTATTAAATCTTTTATCTTTGTCTAATTAGCTTGGCTTCTGATCAAACTATTAAGTAATTGTTGACGCAATAAACTCATAAAGATTTGTACTAAGTTAGAAAAGCCACAAGGTATAGTGATTTTAAAAAAGTAAAATAAAAATACTTTGCCGCTACGATCCTTCTTTAGAATCCAGTGAGGTGAAAATATTCTAGAGATATCATCACAGTTTGTTCCATTTTTCCCTCGAAAAATCTATCATCTATGGACAGGAAGATGCAACTTTTCTACAATTTATCTAAAATTGACAATTTCACAGTATTGTGATCTTTCGGGTGTTAATATGAGCCCCTCTAGTTTCTTATGTAAATCCTTTGTTTTTAGTCATGTACCACGTGACTATAACTTAAAGGAGAGTAAGTGATTCTGACTGATATTTATGGATTCTTTAAAATGCAGATGAGACGTTCTCATTATTTTCAAATGCTTATATCCAGGAAAAATATAAAAAATACTTCAATATATGAGCTGTTAGTACATAACAAAATTTGCCTAAGTCAAAAAAGCTATTTTTAAAATTCAAACACTTTTCCCCACATAATTGCATGTTTTTCTTGAAATAAGATCAAATATAAAATTTCTGTAGTTTTCAATGTACCTTTGAAAGGTAAAAAACATGTGCGTTCAAATCGTCACTTTGTGGTTATTATTTCAATATTATTACTCATACAGCCAAAATTCATTTATCAGTTTATGTTATTTGTTACTTCTTCGCGCATCTTTGCCTATACTTAAAACGTTGTAGGCAGGTAGGAGACTTTGTAGAAAACTTTCCCAAATCCATCGGCGACTCTGCTGAATATGAAACAATCAGATTTTTCCAAAATAATCAAGTATTTCCTCGATCTTACTGAACTGATTATCTATACCCAAAACATTCGAAATTGATGCAATATATATATATATACATATATATATACATATATATATATAATATATATCAAATTGTTCTGTGCTTTAATTCTTTGACCTTCAAGCACTTGGCATTTGGCCAGGAATTGTCTTGGGGGAAAAATATCTTTATGGGCGATGGGTAACCGTTGATCTTTAATTTATTTATTTAAATTCTATAATTAGATCTTAGTAGCGGGTTTTTTTTGCGCCGGATGTGCGCCTTGACACTCGTCCTCGGCGTGGACATCTAAACCAGCTATGACAACTATAGCATAGCATAGCAAGGTTTAATGTCCTGAAAGCATCCAGTGCTGACATTATATCAAGACGGCCACGGCCTTTGGTATCCAGTTGTGAATTATGAACACTTATGCACAAATATGAACAATTTTTTGTAGAGCAGCCTGTGAATTTTGTAAATACCTCTTAAAGGAAAGTTTTGTACCATAAAAACATTCTGAAGTGAACGCCGCCAAGCTTGCAACGTAATTGCCGGTTTTCATTTTTTTTTTTCCTTCTATTGATCACGAGAAATCTGCAATGTTATCGATCACACATCCGCCGGACCATGGCCGTACGAAGCGGGGGAAATAAGGGCGGCATCCCCCCTGTCGTCCGTATACCCATCTTAGTAGGGAAAAATCATGAAGGAAATTTCCCGAAAATTGAAGACAATTGCCCGGAATTGAAGGCAATGTTCCAAAAATTGCCAGAAAATGAAGGAAAGCTCCCTGTTATTGAGGCAAAATTGTTAAAAATTGGCCAAAAATTTCGCGAATCGCACAGAATCATGCAAGACTTGGCTAGATATCTGGGTTACGCCCTCTCGACTCAGCATGATAATGACAATATGATACTTGGGCACCAATATTATATAGTCAGGCAGAGAGATAAAACTGTAAGATATACTTTTCAAATCAGTGATAATTAAAGGATATTTCCCTAAAGTGGAAAAACTGCCCGGAAATGGAGGAAAATGTTAAGAAAATGGAAGAAAATTACGGAAATTAAGCAGAACGGAGGCGTTCGTTAGCAGAACGGAGGCGTTCACTTCCGAATTATTCAATAAGTCAAGGGACGATACCTGTCATGTAATGAGGACCACCATTATTTGAGGAGTTTTCAATATGCAACACTTGCAATGTATTACTTGGCGGAAAGTTATTATTTATTTTTTGTTAAAATTTCTTTCCTAAATTTCTGTATAATATTATATAGTAAGTTATATATAATTAAGTATACTATAATATATTAGTAATATATATATATATATAATTAGGCATGAAGATTACAAATCTCTAATGATATAAGCGAATTTGTAAGCTTTTGTAATCTGACTAAAGTTGCCGATAGGTGTAACTATAGTGAAGAACTGGATCTGGCTAGATAATACACTTAACGAGGGCAATGGCCAAACACAAATAAAGATTATTAAATGGGCACATTTGAAGCAGCATGCATATATATATATATATATATATATATATATATATATATATATATATATATATATATATATATATATATATATATATATATATGTGTGTGTGTGTGTGTATATATATATATATATATATATATATATATATTTATATATATATATATATATATATATATATATTTATATATATTATATATATATATATATATATATATATATATATATATATATATTATATATGAATATATATATATATATATATATATATATATATATATATATATATATATATATATATATATATATATATATATATGTGTGTGTGTATAATACAAAACAAAATTGGAAATAATGACGTCTCTAGCCAACATAATTTTTCATAAACCAAATATTTCGAAAACTCCTGTTTCCATCTTCAGTTGTATGAAGTCAAATGACGCTAGAAGATAACAGCAGAAAGCGTGACGTTATTCGCCCTACACTACGTATAGGCCGAATTTTTACACCCAATTAAATTCTATCGTTACTTCTTGTGCACTTTTAGTTCAATAAACCAATATTTTTGTAAGTCATTAATATAACAAATTTGATTTTGACGTCATCCATGAATCGAGTGCGAAAAAAAATTGACAAATGATGCACATAGTGCAGATTTTTTGCGATACCGGTACGGTACGGTACGATGCCAATGCGTTTATTACTCATTGTTTTACGTCGAAACATGGCAGATTGAAAGGTTAAAGCATTTTAAAGGAATTACTGCCTAACCTTATCGAAGTCGTTATGCATTACGCCTAGGTCCTAGCCTAGTTGGTGGAGGTCAGCCAACACCGTAGGGCTATCAAACGATTAACGTTAGCGATGGGCGGGCCCTAGCCACCTGTACAAATTCCGTAGTAATTGCTGTAGGTCTGTTTTTATTTTATAAAGGCTAGGCGTACGCAGTCAGATATCTGTGAATTTAGAGATTTACAATGTAATGTTAACTAAGATGGACCTAGGCCTATTTATTGATACCTAGTTTAGGCTCGGGATCATCGGGTAGTATGAAAAAGGCTAAATAATTCAAGTTATCAACTTAACCTCTTCAAATTCAGACCTAGCCGTTAGGCCTACAAAAAGGATACATTCTTCTTAGTTATGGATTCGAATCATTTACCATCGGTTGGCCGTACTTTCTATTACTTTAACCCGTTTCTGTATGCTGACATTGTAGGATTGCTGTTGTTTACTGGTCTGCGGCCTCACGAACGCCACCAGTAATGTCAAAAAGTGTATTGTAGGATATGACGTATAGCTACATTCTTGCAAGACTACATGCAAGTTAGAACTTGACTAACATTGACAAGAATTTAGGCTTTGACTTGCTTCAAATTAGCTGCCCAAACCTACTTAATTCGCCTGGTGATTTTTTGTGTATACTGCTTGAATTAAAAAAAAACTTGGCAAAGAATTCATGGATACTGGAAATGAAATAACCAATATTTGTGAAGGGAACATTATTTATGTCAAACATAAAGTGAAGGCAAATAACTCACACACTAGCTCTATGACACATGCAATCATTGTTACAGTTGGGCTCATTTTGTCAGGAAAAGCTGTTAACTCTTATTATCAGTTTATCTGGTTCAACCCAATGAATTGGTAGTTTGCCATGCCCATCTCAAACCTATTAACTTTCTGGTTTTCAAGGGAACACATTAGACAGTTAAATAATTCAATTGTATTAGGGTAAAGAAAGTAATTTGCAAATACTACAGGAATTATACATCATTTGACTCAAATAACTGGAAGAGGTTACATGAAATGGTGTGTAAATTCAGGTTTTTAAAAACAAATCAACACATATTGTTCTGCCATTAACTCCTAGAAATCATTCCTATAATTTTTCATGTACGTTTATGAAAGAGGAATTGGAACTTCATTGTGGAGGTAACAAATTTACAAGCTTTGACATAACAATTTTGATTTTCTGCAATGATCACCTGTAAAAATTTAACTTTAACAACTGGTAATCAACTTTACAAATATTCCTGACGGTTTCCTTATGAAACATCTTCTGTAGATGAACGTACTGCCATAAATCCTCCACTTATCACTACAGCTTTAGCTGAAATCAGCAAACTTTGTGAAGTGATGTTGATGTAGGTATAGATATACCACAGTATGTTATCATTTCACAATATGAGTTTTTAACAAGAAATATAAATGAACAAACTGAGTTTCTTCCTATGCAGTCTAAGAATTACATGTATAGATCCCCATGGTTGTAAAGCGTGGTCTATATTCAACCTAGTTAAGCCTAGTAAAAGACATGTTGAAGTGTGATATTTCATGTCTGTTTACTGCAACTGAAAGCCTGGTCTGTTGGTTTTGATGTTGAATTTTCACTTGGGGTTTGTGTCTTTTTTCGTTAGGCAGACAAAAGTTTATGTATAAAAAGGGTACATTAAAATTACCATGTCATATTCTCATAACCTTATAATAGTTCATTCCACTGCCAAGAAAAATCATTATACATGTGCCTGGAGTCAGAAAACATTTGGACAGGTTATTGTGTACTACAAAATGATATACAGGTATTCAGCTCACTAATATTTGGTACAAAATTAATTTACATTGCCAAAAATATTCATACTCTGTAAGTACAGTCAATGATTATTAACAATCATACATCATAAAAGTTGGAATACTATTGCACTGTAATAATTTGTTCATTGGATACCAAAGCAAAAACAAATGAGAGTACAACTAAAGATTGCCTATCAATGAGAAAATAAATTGCATGCAGCAAAATTTTCAAGTGGAGCTTTTTTTTTTATCTTCCCAACTTGAAAGCTTGGGAAATTTTTGCAAACAAATTGAAAGCAACTTTAATAAGTTATACACATTGAATAATAAATGCAGGCTGCAATACAACATATAGGCCTATTCCAAAGAACTTTATGATTATTTTTTAAGTTAAATCTTATGAATTTAGGGTTTGTAATTGTCGGTAAATGATGCTGAACAGAAAAATGTGAATGAAACTGAAAACTTAATAGTTTATGAAATTAGAAATAAAAGTAATAAGTGAGCAATTTGATCTACTGTATTTCTACCAATCTAAACATGTTGGCACTTAACTCACTTTTACTTTGTTTGATACACACCTATCTGCCAGTTGGTCAGTCTGTTTAGACTTTGTTTGATGGGTGTTTTGTTGATAACCAACTATAAAACTAATTAAACCTAGACCTATATTGGTTTTATGCCCACCCCACCCTAGATAACAATTGTAATGCTGCGTCTTAAGCATGGCCTTTTTATCATGACAGACATTTCTGCTACCAAATTGCAAGTGGTTTTACACAATGTAGGCCTAAGTTACACTAACGTTACTGTAGCCTGGCTAGGCAACACAATGACCCATGATTATTTAGGCGACGCTTTTTGAAAGCAATCAATCGCTACATACATGTCTGAATAAAATAAGATTTGATAAGCAACTTATTCTTGTTCCTAAATAAAACTAAAATTATTGCCCATATTTGTCAGCGTTTACGTCGGTCAGTTAAGGTTAAACTAATGGTGTACATACGGCGTTAGCTAGCTTCAGACTGTTCAACAACAACTGGCACAATTAAGATAGCACATTATTTTAGGTTTACCGGAATTGTTCAAGATATCAACTAGTTTTATTCCTTATCAGAAAGGTTGTTCGAGTAGTATTTTTCTTAAAATATACTTATCAGTTAGTAGGTGCGATTCATGCCTGTCTACAATCTAACACTGCGCTAAAGTATTGTCGTCCTGCATGTACTGTAAAAAGAAATCGTTGTTTTTGTGTTCTTGTTAGAAATAAAAATGAACGTTAATCTTGGTTAAAAAGACAACTTATGATTGAACCTAATATGAATATAATTAAATTTTTAAAGTAAATAATTTCAATTTTTATTTTTTAGGTTAAATTTGCAGTTTGCCTATTTTTTATTGACTCCAAATTTCAATGTACCGACATATCTACTGCCCTTACTTGGAACCAATATTGGTGGAGGACAAACCAAAAAGTATCACGCACTGAGGTATAGGAGTTTCGACTCTCGGCCTTCGGCCCATACGTAGCATACTAGGCC
Source organism: Chiridota heheva (assembly GCA_020152595.1). Lineage (NCBI taxonomy): Eukaryota > Metazoa > Echinodermata > Holothuroidea > Apodida > Chiridotidae > Chiridota > Chiridota heheva. The sequence continues at coordinate 40,448 of JAIGNY010004515.1, forward strand.
GAATGACGTCACGCTCTTGAATAACAGCGGTGATAGCTTGCACGTTAGCACATTCCACAGAGCGCTAAAAATCGTACGCGTAAATGGTAGGCGCAAAAGGGAAACAGCGCGCAGAGTTTTTACTCTGCGCGCTGTTTCCTTTTTGCGCCTACTATTTTACGCAGGGAGATGGGAGGGAAGGGGGAATTCCAAATATAAAGAGAATAAAATACGCCGCGCCCTTGAAGATTCTATTGTTGGCTATAGTCTGGTTTTGAACAAGACTAAATGACTTTGCTGTTATCACATGATAAACAATGTTATTCCTCCGTAAATTCAGGAACCAATGGTTATTCCATATTCAAACAAGACAATGCTTATGGTACAACAACGGAGATCATCGTAATTCGAAAATTTAATTATTTTTCTCTTTATTCATAAGTTGCATTCCTTTAACACGAAAGACGCCTTAAACAGTTAAAAGTACATACATATTTTACATGGGATAATCTTTCAAAAATCCTTTTTAATGCGCAATATCCATTTTTTTTTTTCCATTCTTAGGCTCTACATATGCGAATACGTAATTGAAACTGAAAAGTAAGTACCAGTAATTTTGGTTCCAGTTAAGTGTACTATTTGTCGATATACAGATATAAATGAATTTGTTAGACAAATTTTTCATTAAATTCAGAAATGTATTTCTTATTTCAACATAATATGATATAATGCACAACGTTGGTACTTTAAGTGAAAAGAATTTTAAGCGTTCTGTTTTACTTAAATCAACTCGTACAAAAAAAATTGTCGGAGGAGAAGCATTGTAAATTTTAGTATAGTTTTTATAAGGTCTTAACATAAGTTTAGCTTATGTGTTTGATAAAAATTTCATTCGCTCTGTACTTCTCTATTGAAAACTTCGAACAAATGACTGCAGGACGTCTACAATGTCGGGTATTGCAAAGGTTTCTTGGATTAAGCTTCTGCTAGAAAATTATATCTCATCGATATTAATAACTACATACAGCTCCAAAGAGAACAATTGACTTGCTCGTTCCTGAAGTATCAAGCCTTTTGCGTTTTGTTTAGTTGTATGTGTGTATATTTAAGGTTTTTGGCTCAACATTTCTTTAAAGGATTTAAGCTTATGCGATGAAGGCTTAAGAGCCAGGTTCTCGCCCGGGTACGTTCGGATTTTTGCGGCGTTTATCATATCCTAAGCGCTTTTTGAATATTTTGCTGTGTTGCAATGTTTGCCTTAAATATATCGATATCAGTATTGATGCAATAACAGTTCATACTGTTGCGTAGTTTAAACGAATTCTACATCCCAAAATTCACTAAAAATGTTTCAAATACTCAGATTTCACTTGGCGCAATATGAAGGAATTTAGCATATATAACAACATTGGCTCGAGAAATACCATCGAATATCTCCAATTGAAATAAAGCTATATTTTTATTGGCCATACCGTTTGCTAATCTAGCTTAATATCCCATTTGGGATTTATCCCAATGTACTTCAATTGGGCATAACTTGTGTAGTTGATAGCTCATTTGGGCTATAAATTGGATTTGAAAAACCTATTAAAAGCTAAAGAATGGCTAAATCGGTTATTTCAACCATATTGCGAATAAATCTTTGTCTGTAAAATCACCAAAGTGTTAATAACTCATTGATAAAAAATATTTTAAAATAAAAAATATATATAAAATATCCTTTGAAAACCAGCATGAATCCCCTGTCGCATTAGACTGTTAGACGCATGATTTGGCTTGCAAGTAATCTTATCCACGATAACTTGTTTTTTTGTTTGCAAGGCTGCAGACTGTATTACTGTATTTTATGCATCAATCAATCCATCCACCCCCCCCCCCCTCCTTCCCCCTCCCTTTTCCCCCTCCCCCCTTCCCGGGTAAATTTTGCTTTCATTTTGGAAATCTTGCTTCATTTCTGATCAATTTTTATGAAATTTTCGTGAAATTTTCATCATATTGATGTTGAGGCTTAGCTATTTTAGGCTTACTTGAAAAATAGTTTTTACATATTCAAACGATATTAAAGCTTCCATACGCAGTGGGGCAACTAAAGTCCTGGGGCCCGTGGGTATTTTGGCCTCTGCAGCGATGTCGGAACAACAACGGCAGGGAGGGGGAGAGAAGGGGGGGGGGGGTGCACATTGTCCAGGCCCGGGAGTAAGGGGCAGAAAGTGCCCTTTTGAAAGTTGTGAATGGATTGGTCTGGAACTAGGGGCGCCCTTTTGAAACTTATTTAAAGCTTGAAAACAAATAGATATCCACTCACTCACAAATAATAGATAATACATAGAGGTGGTTACATGCATTTAGTATTCATTTGACATAATTAAAGCATATCATTTTACCAGGGGCACCGAAACCGAGGGCCGTGGTGGGAGGGGAATTGTCAACATTGGTTCTGCTCCCCAATCTTTGAACCCATAGGCGGAATTTGTCTACCGAAAGTGTGGGAAAGTCAAAATAGACATGCAAAAACTGTCAACTGACAAGAGTGTCCCTTTTTTAAATGAAAACTGCCCCGCAATTACTGTAAAAATACGCACATGAACTTGACTATCTGTTCTCTTCACTTCCCCGACTTCCTTCCGACAACTCTGGCGCTTTGGGTCCCATGACAAAGATATTTCAGTGTCATTATTCAGGGCTAGACCCAAATCGATTTTGCTCCTGAGGGCCTGTAACGTTTACCCATTCACTCTTCCGGGCATTCCCAACCTTTTGTTGCGCCACTGTTAATCAAACATACTTTCTAACCACCTAATCCTATCCAATGTAACTCCCCTCCAGCAAAAAGAGTTTTATACCCACCCCCAAAACATATATTGAACTACTACATCATTTATGTTCTAGCATCACAACGATATTCCTCTTGCATTTCCTCCCAAAATAAACAACAAACATGTATTTCTTTCCTAACAACCCCAGCTTACACGAATTAACAACCCATCAACAAAAAAACAGGCTTGTAACCACCTCCAAAAATATGTTGAGCTACTACATCATTGATGTTCTAGTTTTCTTCAAAATTTCTAATATTTTACTTAAACGTGGTAATTTAAATTTCAAACACTAATATGTCCACTTCAAACCCGTATATGTCCACTTCAAACCTTATATGTCCACTTCAAACCCTTATATATCCACTTCAAACCATTATATGTCCACTTTAAACACTTATATGTCCACTTCAAACCATTATATGTCCACTTCATACCCTTGTATGTCCATTTCAGACCCTTATATGTTCACTTAATACTCTTGTATGTCTACTTCAAACCCTTAAATGTCCACTTCAAACCCTTATACATCCACTTCAAAACATTATATGTCCACTTCAAACCCTTATATGTCCACTTAATACCCTTGTATGTCCACTTCAAACCCTTGTATGTCCACTTAAAACCCTTTTAGGTCCACTTCATACCCTTGTATGTCCACTTCAAACCCGTATATGTCCACTTTAAACCCTTATATGTCCACTTCAATTCCTAATATGTCCATTCCAAACCCTTAAATGTCCACTTCAAACCCATATATATCCTCTTCAAACCATTATATGGCCACTGCAAACACTTATATGTCCACTTCAAACCCTTATATGTCCATTTCAAACCCTTATATGTTCACTTCCAAACCTTATATGTCCACTTTTGACTGACTTAAAAACAACCATTTTGGCAACGAAAGAGAACCACTTTGACTTAAAAAGAGAACGAATTTAAACATAAAATATAATTATTCGACTACGTAACAGAACGATTTTGACTATTAAAGGGACCGATTTTAGCCAAGAAAGAAAATGAATTTTGGCTATGAACAGATGAAAGAGAACGATTTTAAATATATAAAAAGCCTTTTTTTCTTTTATGGAACAACGATTTTAACTAGGAAAGAGAAAGATTTTCACTATTAAAGAGAACGATTTTCATTATGGAAGAAAACGATTTTGACTAAAAACTGAAAAAGGAGAATGATTTTGACTTTAAAGAGAAAGATTTTAACCTCGAAAGAGAACGGTGTGATTATTAAATAAAACGATTCTGACTATTACAAAAACTAAAACATCAATGATGTAGTACTGTAGCCCCACATATATTTTGGGGTGGTATAAACCTGTTTTTGTTGGTGGGTAGTTAAAAGCTCGGGCGCTTCTTGAACAGTAATTGAGGGACACTTTTCATTTAAAAAAGGAAGCACTTTTGTCAGTTTTCGAAAAAGTGGAGGAATCTTACCTCATGGCTCCATGGTTATATGGTTTGAGCACTTTGCCCACTGCACTTTTTGTCCCAATGGACACTTTTTTATGGAAATGTGTTGTATTTTGCGTGATTTTATACACACACACATACTTTTGACTTTCCCCCACTTTCGGTAGGCAAAGCCCACCTATAGGTTTGAGATTGGGAAGCCAGGACCAATCTTTACAATCATTCCCATCGGGCGAATAGGTACTAGGATTCTCTTAAAAATTGCTGCTTCCAAAATTATTGACCCACGGCCCTCGGTGTTGGTGCTCCTGGTAAAATGAAATGCTT
>JAIGNY010004515.1:50000-257142 GCA_020152595.1 Chiridota heheva
ATATATATATATATATATATATATATATATATATATATATATATATATATATATATATATATATATATATATATATATATATATATATATATATATATATATATATATATATATATATATATATATATATATATATATATATATATATATATATATATATATATATATATATATATATATATATATATATATATATATATATATATATATATATATATATATATATATATATATATATATATATATATATATATATATGTATCAATATATATGATATATGTATATATATATTCCGACACTCCGACAAATTTTCTGTGTCAGCCGTCAGCATGAATATTCAAAAAGCTTCATTCGAACGAATTGTAATGTAGCTATATAGATGTAAAACTATTCTAATTAATTTTGTTTATCTGCGCCACTCATTCTTTAAGAGTTTAATAACAAATGTTTTCACTTTGAATGACTGAGGAATTATCATTTTTTCTTTCTTAAGTAGAGGATGGATATTCAATTTTCCAAATTTTACTTATGAGAGTTATGTAGTTTTAGAATATAAAATGTGTACAATTAGCTGGTTCATGTACAATAAGCTATTGTAAAATGTGGTAGTGAATTTTTTGGGGGATTGAAATGGAACACTTTGTGGTTTTGGCAGGAGATCAGTTTGTGTTTATCTGCGTACATGAATAATATAAAACCAGGATACCAAACAAGGACCTGCTTTTCTTGCCTTCAAATGATCCTTTCTGTGACATTTTCTGCAATTTGGGTTTCATACGTTCTGACCAAATACATACATATGCAATGACATGATATTCATGCAATGGCATTAAAATGTACAGACTTCGAGATTGATTCTTCTTTATCCGTAGCTGGACGAATACAGCCACTTGGAGAAGAAAAAAAGATTAATTAACATCACAATTGCACCGATTTTTGTATTGCCACTTTAAAGGATTAGTTTGGTGGTCAAGCAAGTCTATCTTATATGAAAGAGAAACTCAAAAGAAACAAAGTGGTGAAGAAAGCATTCAGAAATCTTATTCTGTTAAGGAGATATCAAACGTTTAAAGTTTGGTTACCGTACCATTTGTGTATAAACGACTTACCATGACTTGTTCTTTTCCTTAAAAATTTGTTCCAGTAAATCATGACCACAAACTTACTGAAGCAATCAATGAGACCACTTATCTTACTTAAAATAACTGATCAACCAGGAGAACAAATACAATGAGGCTATTGATAAGGGAATTTGATTCTAATTACTTGTGGTGTTCAGAATAAAGAAAATAAAGAGGAAAAGTCTGACCCGACCTGCTTATTTATCAGGTCGGGTCTGACTGTTTAAAATTTTAAGGAGCACAACAACTAATGAAAATCAGACTAGTTGTGCCATCACAGCCTCAGATTCATTATGCAGTATATCATATGTTTGCTGCAATTGTGGCTTAAAAACCATTGAATATGTCAGGAAAGCAGTACATAATCTATTGAGTAATTAATTTGCCACCCGAAGAAAGTTTCTGGAAAGGTATTTCAAATAGTAAAAAAAGTTAAATCAATTTGTATAATGCATTAGTAATTGCTAAGAATATAAATATAAGGGCGCCAACCTTATACAGTAGACGTAATACAGCCTCAGATTCATTGTGCAGTCTATCATATTTTTGCTGCTATTTGTGGCTTAAAAGCCGAAGAATATCTACAGAGGTAGTTATAATTTACCACCTGAAAAAAGTTTCAGGAAAGGTATTTCAAATAGTAAAAAAAGTGAAATCAATTTTGAAAATGCATTAGTAATTGTTAAGAATGTGAATATTAGGGCGCCAACCTTCTACAGTAGACTTAATACACCAGTCATTTCTACACATGTAAACAGAACGTATATCCATGACGCAATTAAATAATGAAGTAGTTTTGTCACCATTTTGTTGCTTTGAACTCCTCTTTTATATGAGATGAACCAGTTTTACCACTGAACTAATCCTTTAACAATTTAGAGCTTGTTTAAACGCCTTACCACACCAACAGAAAAATATATATATAATTGTTCAATTTTCATTACCACGATTACAGCGCATGCCAGCATACTGGTCATTGGCGGTGTAGTATTGACTTGGAGTGTTTTAGTGGTGAGTGACATAAATACGTTTGCTTTTCTCATTGTAATGTATTTCTGATATTATGATTTCCATACAATGATAATCTTTTCTTTATTTTAACTTTTTTTAGAAATGGTAATTGTAATATGTTCAGTGCGAAACGTCTGACCGTTTGTTTAGATAGTTGCATTAGGAAAGAGCCACGTCCATCGAAATGCCCACACCGGCCACATCCCTTCAAATTGTGTGTCGTCACGTGACATAATGATTTTTTTTTGTGCATAATCTTTATTGTTCCCCATTTGAACAAAAAATAATAATGTTGTGAAGACTTGAGGATCTCCCACACAGCATTTGGCAGAAACTACATTTGAAAAATTCATAAAACGTAATTTATATTACAATGTAATGAAAAACATAGACCATAACATGCTAGAATAATGATGATAACAATGGTAATAATATTTGTATACCAGTTTCCACAATATTTAATGGGCCATTTATTTATGAATAGAAATATGTGAAGAAACAACAAGAGGAAAAAAAATGATAATTATCAATTAATCATTGCAACAAAAAGAGGCGATACTCCTTTTAATAAAAACAGATGCAAATGAAAAGAATGTTCTTTTACGTTCAATATCAACAGGAACACCACTCACACTACGTTGTTGGGAAGAAACAAAGTCGCATGACGAACTAACGTGGGAGGAGAGACAACAAACCCACAGGCCAACATGTCTCGCTGATGGATCTTATACAATTCTTCAATGTAACGAAATTACTCGAACCTGTTATTGTGTCCAAAGATGGACAGGCCAAAAAGCAAGAGGAACAGAAACGAGAGGTGTACCTGACTGCTCCATGTATTACGTGTCGGACGACGATCTATGTAAGACTTTTCATATATTCAAAAAAAATATTCATTATATCTTGGAAAACCCAAGACTCACTTCCCAATTAAAGAGCTCTGTTATGAGGCTTAAGATATTTTTCCTTTCTGGCGGAACATTTATTCTGGTACCCCATTGGATTTTATGTTGTCTTGGGAAAACTATATGCATTTATATTATCTTGTTGCGTTGCCTCGCAGGGTTCTAATTTTCTATCTTCAGTCATTTTTACTATTTCTCATCCTTATTTACCCTATGAAGCCGATGCTGGTTGTTGCCTAAGTAACAGTGGTGTATATACTATGTTAATTGTTGCAGTGCGGAGTTCTTAAAATTGTGTTAATCTTTTTACGTATTCCATCCTTTTTGTAACGAAACTCTTCTGAAATAGTAATGCTAGTCTTCGGAGTATGGAAACGCGAAAATTGGAAAACCAAAACCAAACAAGATTTCTTAAAGCTTCAATCTTAGTTCCGCAGCTCCACCAATGTATAAAAAATAGTAAACTGTATTGGTAACCAATGCCGTGGCCAGCGTTCAAAAAGTGGGTTTGTGTGAGTGTTCAAGGACGGTATATGGAATCTCGATAACGTTTTTCTGAAAAAATGAAGGGGAGTATCTGGACCCCCATAAATCAACGGTCACTTAATCATGTCAATGAAATTAACAGGTAATTATGATTACAATTTACAGCCACTGAACTTCCATCGTACCCTGCGAAGGTGGGTCTTGTTACCTCTACCACGGTCGACGAAAATACAAAGACATGCGGGGAAGCACACACAGAATGGGAACAACTTGGGGCTCTCCGGAGAATGTTATACAGTGAACCACAGTGCACTTCAAGTGGAAATTATATCAACAAAAGATGTAATTACTTGACAGGCTATTGTATTTGTGTGGACCCAAGAACAGGGAAAGACATTACTTGGAGTAAAGTTCACAGTTTGCAGCTCGACTGTAGCGAGGTGAAGAATCTTCCCAAAGGTAGGCTACACTAATTGATTTAGATAAACACAAATTGATAAACAAATGATGTTAGCACACAGTGAGTTTTGTTGTGCAATGATCCCATCATTGTAATGTGCAATGATTTGACTTCCCTTCATTTTCCTTTAAAGCGGATGCATAGTTTCACACATATTATTTAGAGCTTTATTTGCCATGCTAGGTGCGGATGAATTCGTGGTAAGAAAATATCAGTGATATAGTATAGAATAAAGTGGTAAGTATTAAAATATTAGTCATTTGTCAAGTGTGTTTCGCATAGCGAACGTTAAAAGATGTTCAAAATTTCATTCGGTTAACGTAATATTTAAGTTTCGTTTAGAAGCAACTAAACAAAGCTATAATGAATTACACATCCTTATATTAAAGAAATGTATTTGAGTAATTTTCATTGAATTATCTATTTTCTAAGACCTTGTGGCTTGCAACCATTGGATATATTAACAGATAAGTAAAATAGAGTTCAGTGAAATAAGTGTACTTTACCTGAAGAAAATAGGAAATAATATATTCATTTAGAAAAACATTCTAAATAAAATTATATTCAATTATAGTAGCAATAGTTATACGAAGATCAATAGTTATATTCTTACACCGTGTGTTTCGTTCTATTCTAGTTTCCGTGATAACAACTACTGCTGCGCCAATTACACCAACACACCCCGGAGATGGATGTTACTTTGAAGGCGCTTATTACAATCAGGGAGATGTGTTTTTCCCCGATTGCAACTCATGGTAAATTATGGTCAAGTAGTAGTGAATATCTTATTGGATAAACCTTTTACCTGAGTGTAGAGCATTGTTTTTGCATTTGGAAATAACTCTCATAATTGCCGAGGTATGAGTTGCTACCAAAGTTTGAAAACCTTTTAATAAATGTTAAATTTGAGGTACAGAAAGTGGACAGAAACCTTAGATCAGTATTTATTTATTCATATTTACTAATGAGAAGGTCTAATTCTTGTTGTATTTCGATAGGTGTATGGTAAAGACTCGAACACTGAATTGCTGCACCCTTTTAAAAATCTTATGACCGGCTTATAATAAAGGATTTACATCGAAAATACCACAGTCGCCCAATCATACATAACTAATCAATATAATAAAAGTATAAATGCTTGCGAATTTAAAAACACAATTTTGATGGTTTTCCGAAGATAAAAAGGAAATTAGCTACCGTCGCTTTTAAATGCCCATAGTCCTTTAGATTGAGCATTCCGATGTTATTCTGACTTATGTCTTAGTGACCAGTCGTCGTGGGTCTAGGAATTGGCAAAAGAAGTACCCACGGCCATTGAGGGTTTTTTTCTTTTTTGACCAAGGTCAAACTTACACTTGTTTGCATTTTATTTTGGCATTGAGAACTGTTTTCAGACAATTATTGTAAGAATAGTTTAGAAAGTTAACAACAAATTATATCGACCAACAAATAGGCTCAAGTCACTTACACCCTTTTGGATGCGCTTATGATGCTGTTTTTCGATGATATACAATCATATTGTATAAATTATAAAAAAAAAAGTTTAATAATAATACTATTATTATGAACTATTTCAGAATCAAATTCAAGAGTTAGTAGATTCTATTTGTTGATGTATGTAATGGAAATGACAAGCAACACTTCTCTCCAGCCAAATTCTGATGAGATAAAAATAAAAGAAACGCAAGTAGAATGCACAGTGTCTACGATATCTCTCATATGGTTCATTAATATATACCAATGTTTCGTCTCGAGAGCTATTGTGACGATATGCATACCACGTTTTTGCTACATTGTTTTTGACGCGCAAGAAGCTGAGCGTCCAGGCTTCAAATTAATTAAAGCGCTCGCGCGTCAGCGCGTAACATACAAATGGCTGTCAAATGGAGCAACATATTTTCTTCATATGTTGTAACAGCCGTAATGATACCTTTTCCCTTTCTTGTATATCTTCATTTAGTACTTGCAAAGGTTATAACATTGCTACGTGTACAACCAGAGACTGTTTAGAAGGTAAGCGTCCAGTTAATCGCATGCTGATTTTACTTAAAACACATCATCTTCACAACGTTAACCACTTTGTATATTATCTGAGAAATGGTATGAACAAATCTGTTCCAAGTTGTGTAGACACCTACACAAACAAATCAAATAATACAGTAACATGATATAAGAACTTCAAATACGTTTCATATAGTTAAGCAATGTCAGGAATAAGATATAGGAAGAACCCATGTAATAATACTAATGGAAATTGTCAGATGTTTGCTACCCACGTGCTTAGAATAAGAAGCTTTTGCTGTTAATCATTGTTTTTTTATCATTATTTTTTATTTAAACAGCCGGATGCTACGCGGGAAGTGCTGAACTTAAGGTGATAGAACACAACCATGGTGATGTTTGTCACACATGGTAAGCCACAGGCTGCAACTGACAGTTATAAACAACAATATTAACTAAATATCAAGTTTCTAAATTAATTCCAAAATGCTAAAATATCAATCTATGTATCTGATTAATTAAAGATAAACTTGGCATAGTAATCAATATTTCACAACATAACAATTGCGGCTTTTGAGATGTCACAGTGGACATTCCTCATTAGTATTATTTTCTTGTGTGAATGAAGTGTCTTTATAGTTGTAGAGTTGCGACCCCATTTTACATGTCAATATTCTGTATGAAATAAGGTCATATGAACTTCATATATTACTATAGTATATAGTAGTACTTAGTATATTACTATAGTATATAGTACTTTTCGTAAATCAGCTATGAATGCTTTCCACCAATTTGCAATGTGAATATTCTACAGAATGTAAAATTTAGCAAGTTTTCCTACTTGTTTCGTTAAAAAGCAATTGTTTAAATGGAGACTGGCAATGTGAGGAAACGGACTGCTCCGATGTTAGCGTGCCGTCCGATCAACAAACGAGGGATGCAATTTATTGTCATGAGGGATCCGAGATGTTTCAACAAGGAACTTCATTCTACATCGAATGTAATGAATGGTGAGTAAAGTTGTAAGCTTTAGGTTTTTCTTTTGTAATGTTTTAAGCGGTTTCATTGTTTTGAATTCCCCTTTCGTGTAATTACTATCTTATATGCTTCTAATGATATTCTTTGTGTGTGGCGCATTGGATATGTTTTGAAGTGTAGATAACAATCCGAATATTAATTTGCACATTATTAGTCACAATTATCTGTCTCCGAAGGCTTTTAAAATCGAGCTGAACGTTTAAATCATCCTTTTTGCCACGAGCTAAAAATACTGAAAATCTGAACAAACCAAATAATTAATTTCTCATTTTATTTGATTGATTTATTTTTTTCTCAACATATTTACATATAATTACAGAAAAGTTTTCTTTACAAAAATATTATGAAATTTACAAAATATATATTTACAGAAGAATATATATGGTTGTGAAAGGAAGTGTTGTATAAAGACTCTAGTGAGCTTCACCCTCACTCACCAACAGGTATAATCGAAGCCACGGGTCCCCCCTCCCCCTTCCCCCACCCAATTCCAGATATAGTAAGGATGTAAGTAATCAACAGTATAAGGGAATGATTAAAAACAAATCAATAGTTCATGATGTATTTACGTTTAAGGGTTTTTCTCAAGCAGACCGGGGATAATAAGACCAAGAAAGATTGTAATTAGAATAGATTCCAAATTTTAAATTTATTTTATCTGGATAACATGGATTTGCTGTATTACCTTTACTTATCTCATTTACAGTTACTGTTCTGACAGAGGTCAAAGCATCTGCACGAAAAAAGGTTGCCCTCAAGGTACGTGTTTTCCTGCCAGACTAAGCGTTATAATTCAGACAGAGGAAATAGCACAAGAAGTATTTCTCAGGTTTCCCTTTTTCGAAATTTCCACAGCAGTCTATACAGATAAACTTTCCTGCATATATTCTTTCACTTGGCATGTAGAAGATGAGGAGTTTGATGCTTGGGCCCATTCACCACAACTGACGGCTGAAGAATACACAATGACAACGCAAACTTTCCTTTAAACAAATAATTCCGAATCACAGATTTATCTCGCAAGTCCCTTAGAGTTGTCGTACTTAACAAGCTGTTTGAACAAAGATTAAGGGACTATATCAATCTCGTAATAAATCTATATAATATTTATTACAATAGACCCTCATTTTCAGCGATATCTGATTCAATTTAATCAGTTAATTAATGTTTGAAAAAAGATGCTAGAAAGCTTAATTTTTTCAAACACTGTCTACATTCAATTTGACCATAATATGGTAATTAGATTAATTAACTTGGTTCGGTGCAGATATGGCCATGTTTTTGTCAAAAATTAATCATTCATTTTTTAGAGTGTATGTTATTGTTTCAGATCCTACAAGATGTTGGCTTGGAGGATATCAATTCCGAAGTGGCTTTGTGATTGACAAGGCGTGTGAAACACAGTAAGGGTGTTTTCTTGCATTTTGTGACAGACAGAAACACATTACCATTAAATAAAATCTGTCACAGATGATGGTCCTACATACCCTTTTTGTGTCCGTAACATACAGAGCTCAAATGTGAGATGCCAAATGTTTGCCGTTCTAACTCCATATCTATAAATATATTTTACAAGGTAAAACTATTGATGTTTGATATGTCACACTCCTTGAAATAGAACTGTATTGAAATTTAAAAAAAACAATATGGTCACTACTTTAGACCAGGTACCTGTATTTGACAAAATGTGTCTGTTTTTCACATATTACAGAAAGAAGAAACAAATAACATGATCCCTCAATAAATGCATAATCAGCGTTCAGCTCATTTTGTGACAACAATTTGAACATGAATATAATCTTTAGTTCAATACTATGTTACTCGTTGGTACCGATTGAGATTTGGAAACTGGAAATACATTGAAACTAGCAAGTACTGAGCTGACGCTTCACCGTTGGTAAAGATGTTGATCCACTGTCGACACGTGCCAAAAGAAAGAAAAAAAAAGCATTTGATCATTTTTGACAGATTTTACTTCTTTAAGCTGAACAAAATTAGACACATGTCAGTAGTTACATCCTCATTTAAAACAAGCAAATAATCTTAGTATCTTGGCTAATCTTCCAACAGAACATGTTCCGGAGGACAATGGGAGATTCAGCGAACATGTGAAGATGGATCAGATGTGGTTGATCCAGTGGAGGGTAAGTATTTCTGATGGATTGGAGGACACGTGATTATCATAATCAATTTCCAACATAGGATGAATGTGGAATAACGATCGTAAAATGACTATCCGCTCCTATCCTTTGCTAAATCTTTGATATTTGGCATTCATGATTAAAAGTGTTCGTTTGGGATTTTTTAGTTCTGGTTCAAAAAGTTCATAAAGCAGTTTTCTTGATATCAAATTTAATTTAGCGGTAAGCTTATAATACCTAATATGTAAACTCGTGTGTAGCCGAAATATGAAGACCAGCCACCTAGATGTGCGAAAAGTTCATCATTGGAATTTTGCTTTGAATATTTGTCATCCATTGCATAATAATCGTGCAATTTACAATGATATTTTCATCTTTTTTACATGCAAACATTTCTAGTATACTAAATGCTTGATTTTGAATTAATTTTGCTATTTTGCGGAAATCCTTGAAAATGGTCTATCCCATACATGCACTCTGAGAACATTTTTTGTAAGTTTAAATTACTAAAACCTCTTAGTTTAAAGGAACACTACACCGAAAAGCCAAGGCGCTCGCCTTTGCGAATTTCAAAGATATAGTATCCACAACAGATCGATAAACTTCATGCTTCCATAGCCCACAAACAACTTAAGGGCAAAGGTCGCTTTAATATTCATGTTAATCAAACAAATTACTATTCCGTTGCGTGCTATATAAGCATTGTGGGGGAACCCCTAAAAATACGCCCTCACTTTTCCGTCTAGTGCTCCTTTAAATAATGTATTTGATGAAACTGCAGGGTAGATGGTTAATAGGATTATTCATTTGCATTTAACAGAACATTTATGTGTGAATGATGGCCAAACATATGAAGCTGGCACATCCTTCTACAACCGTTGCAACAGATGGTAAGTTCTTTACATCAACGTAGAGTGAACCGTATATGCGAGTGTTAATGCCTTAAAGGGGATTATCCCTGACATAAGGTCTGAGATTGCTTATATTTGACTAGCCACACGTGAATGATTGCCCATGAAGGCCTACGCCACCTAATCATACATAAGGTTAAAAATATAAAAATCACTTTTGCTTTCCATATAAAGACATTTCCAATATCTTCTTACTATCGAAACTCTGGTAAAACTTCTTTTTCAATTTAAAAAACTACAATATGCTGTTTGCCTGTTTGCAAATATGCGATCTACAGAAACAATGGCGGCGGAATAAGATCAGAAACAGTGGCGGCGGAATACGATTCTGCAGAACATCGTTTTATTGATTGTATTTGGAAATGTCAAGAAAAATTAAGACATGGGAGACAGAATGGGAAGATGAGATTAACCAAACGGGAAACGAAGGACATCACTCGCATTGAGGAAAGACACAAGCAAAGATGAACTTTCTGAACACCTTTTAATTTCAACAAAATATAATATGCCTTGGTCATCACATGAGATTATCATATAAAGGTTTTCTTTCATTCTGCGAACAGGTATGGTGACCGCGAACACCATTTACACAAGAAAACTTCATGTATTTCCTCAAAGTAACAATAGCTACTTGGGCTGCCTTAAATATAACGTTTGTTTGATGGGATCCATCGATATTCAATTCATACTTTGTTATTTTCTTTAGCATTTGCCACGGTCAGAGTGAGAGTGCATGCACAGAGGAAGAATGTGACACATGTAAGTTGTTTTCCTTTGATGAGCCAAGAACATAAATCTTTGATTTATCTAGAAAATATGTTCTATTTTAAGAACACCAAAATGAGAGCAGAACATTCTTTCTTCTTATAAGGAGCTTACATGAAAACAGGAATTATCAAGATTCTCTCATATATACGACACTTGGGCTGTTACTGCTGGCACAGTAAATTGCAGAAATGACCTACACTGAAATCAGCCACTGACGAAATTTGACAAATCTGTCATATCAAAAAAGTTTAAAAGTTTCCTAACATTCCAGCCTTAGACAAGACTCATTCAATCTATTGTGCAGCTGATTGGCAAATCAAAGACTTGATTTTAAGAAAATGGACATGTGACAACTTATCAAAATCATAAAAATGCATATTAGAAGTATATCCACGCCTGGAATATCAAAAACTGTTAACTATCAAATATTTGATAGGATGGTTTTGTTATTGATATGATCTTTTCTTTTACATGCAGTGGCTTGTTACCACGAAGGATTGGATTTCTATGACGGAGAAAGCATACTCATTGATCACAAAATATGGTAGGTTTATTCTTACAATGACCATATTACTATTTGGTTTCAATTTCCACGACACTGTAATAACGGGAAACAGAAACTGTGTCTTAAAACCTGGAAATCTCAATTAATGAATCGTAACCAAACAAACCTAAAAGTGGCTTATTTGAGGTTTATTCTTATGTAGAAGATTTTCCACGAATTCATTTTATCAAAGATTTGCGAGTAAAAGTTGTAGAATAATTATAACATTGTTTATACAAAGTGTCGGTCATCGACAATAAAGCGGTTATAGATAATTTAAAGCTCTTCTGACTGACTGATCAGTCCACCGGGCTGATGCAATACTAATATATACACTGACTGATCAGTCCACCGGGCTGATACAATACTAAAATATACATGTAAAATGACGGGGTCGCTGGCTTTATCCAGTATAATCTGATAAACGACTAATCGCAACAAACGATCATTTTCTCGTAGATGCGGAGAAATGGAAATTTGTATAAGAATGTTCTGAATTTGTAAATCCTATTGAGAAAAACCGAAACTTTTAAAATGTTAGATTCGTGTTCATAATATAATATGGACAGTGTTGTGGTTAAGACGACCCCGTACAGCCGTACGAGTCTGAGTCTCTGTCCAGTCCGGGACCAATGAGCGATGATAAATCAAAATACTTTGGAATAAAGGTCATCTCCACAATTTTGGAATTTTGAAGATCGAACTTGAAATCACTATTGCCAAAAATATCATCAAAGAATTTGGAGCTCACAATTTCAAACTCTGGTTATATGTAGAGCTATTGATGAGATCTGCAATGGTGTTAGACCAACTAAAATAGCACGACTCCTCTGGTGTATCGGCTATGCTAGGGTGTGTGCGAATCCTCTAATAAATCCATATTAGGGGACGTCCTTCCCGACGAAATGTGAGGTCAATTTCAACGAGTTTTAGTCAATTGGTAAACTTTCGATTACCACATATGACTTCAGAATCACCTGAGGTAGATTCCTGATAAAAAATGGAAATGACGTGAATCTGCAGCATCAATCGATGTATTTCCCGATTTCCCGGTCCAGATTGATAAGAAATGGAAGTAACATTTTGCCTTATTTTCACAGTGAATGCAATGTGAACAGCTGGACATGTGGATCTCTTCTTCCCATTGGCGGCAATGAAGATGTATGAATTGGTTGCAAAGTAAGTTCATATCAGTTATTTTATACATTATTCGTAAACCTAAATGTTGAGAATTAGGGTCACATTACAGAAATACGTTGTTGCATAAAAAAGGTGGCAACATAGATACGTTCTGTTTTGACTATCTAATGAAGAAGTGATCAGCACTTTCAATCTAATGTTCAAGGGGTTGCCGTTTTTCGGGAAACTTTGAAACCTAAATAGTCGTGAATATTTCTGGCCAGAAGTGCTTTCCACCTTGTCCTCTCGGTGGGCATGCATACAATCTTCGACATTCAGGATATGGCAATGAATGTTCCAACTTTTGATGAAAATCAAATTTAGAATTGGACAAAATTGCAAATTAGTTCCTTAATCCATGTGATATGTTAAATCGGGGAATCTATATGGTATAACGCCTGATTTATGATAGAGATTCGTACCATAACTTGATTCAGACTAGGCGATGGGTTGCATTCCTTTATTTTCAGTGCCCCACTTCACTAGCATTCAGAAATGGTGAAATATGTAAGAGCTTAATTGTTGAGGCTCAGTTTCGATGGAATTGTGTTCCCTGCTAACTGGGGAGTCAAGCTGGGGGAAAATCACCGGTTAAATGGGCCTTATCGGCTCGCCGAGATACACTTAACATACCGTGTTTTAGCCTGATGATACTTCACTTTGATTCGTTTATAAGGACAGCTTGACTTCTATAACTAATTGGACAATTTTGTTTTCTTTCTTCAGGAATGGAAGGCTATGCAAACATGTTTATCAACGCAAGTTTACTTAGAGGAAATTCTTAATCATGCAAAGCAGCAATGTCATCAATAAGGAGCACTTTATCTTGTAGTTTTGAACAAGAAAGTGTGTTGAATATTGGATCTCTGTATATTCTTTAAATATCTGCGTTTTGATACCTTGCCTTATAAATTGATTTGTAACCTTATCACCAGATCACATAATCTGTTGCATCTAATTTGAAAATTGCTAATACACATGATGTAATGAAATTATTGTTATGATTGTTAGTCGGTGACACTTTTTACCTAATGACGTACAAGTATACAAAGAACATTACAAAGTTCAGGAGATTAATTCATGAAAGAGAAAGAAAGTATTTCACATCTCGTCGGCGAATAGAATCTATAGAATTTTTCTATTTAAATTGATACAGACGAAATTATATTATTTTATAATGAGAGAGCGAACTTTTAAAAAGTCTCATGTCAAATTAAGGAATAGCTCTATGATTTTAATACGTCAACAACTTTAGAGTTTACATTCTAAAATTATTGTCATTTCAAATATGACATGTATAGTTTTCATATTTTCTCTTTTGCTAAGATTAATTTCATTAATTAACCATATTTTGTACTCAAATGTAATTCTTATCATATGAATTGATTTTACAATTCTTTTGCACGAATTCGAATAGTATTACAATATTGTTCTGATTCTGATTTTCTTAAATTAAAATTTTTAAACTGACAATGCTGTATCACGAGTTTGTATTATCAAAAATTATACCTAATATGAGTATATATAGTTGGTACTCATATGTTTACATCCTTAATCTTCAACTGTTAAACCTTTGATCGACTTACAAAGAAGCATTATTATGGGGTATCTAGAATAATCTATTACTTCTGTGCTACCCTTCTGTACATCATCGACAGAAATTTGTACGAGTTTCCACCCCCTCTTATTTGATTTTAATTATGTTAGCATCTTCGTGCTGTAAGAACCTCTCTGTAGCCGATAACAGCAACATTTGGAATGGAAAGAAACTTACACAACAGATAACGCCCCCATTTCGGTCATGTGTTCCATTTAGAAAGTGTTGAACAGAATTTCATGTCAATTTTTTAAATGTTTAGATGTAAATTAACCTGTTTAGAGAAAAAATACGATACTGATTTGAAGTCGATTATTTGTACGTTTAACATATAAATTAATTAATACTAAGTTGTATTCCATTCTTTAGCATTCTTTTTGACAGACACAGTAAATTCTGCAGTCCAAAAAATATAGTAAGCAAAATCAAAGTCAAGATGTTTGTGTTATGATTTGTATCTGGTAAATTCATTTTACAATTCTGCGAGATTTACGAGAAAGCATGGTAATCGTGTTTTGTCGTGTAGCGGCAAGCATAGCTAATTTGATTAAAACTTCATGAAACAGAAAAAGAACAAAACAAAAATTCATCACACTAACTGACTGAAATCAAATGAATGATTTTCTTACGTAAATGTCTTTTCAAACCTAACCGGAGCCAGTGATTAAGACAATTAGACGCAGTATAGCATCCTATAAAATGCTATATATCTTTATATTTAGCGGTTTTATACGAAAAAGAGGTTTTTCTAAGTCTAAAATCACTCTCTGATCATCGTTTCGAAAATTATCATTTCTTACACTTGATTGTTAAAGAAAGAATCATATGTTAACATCCATTCAACAGTCCATTGTAGAATATTGGTACTTTAAGATATCATGAGACCGTCAGCCAGTTGATCTAGAAACCACAACATCTATTTATATTCCTTATGCTTAAATAAATTTGTTTGAAATTTGTCTGAAAAGTTAAAAGACGTCTAAAATCCCATTTGTTACGCGTACGAAATAAAAGATTACGCCTAAATGGTTACTTATATTACACTATCTTTATTGTTTTAGATTTAACGTTTTAGAATATACGGTATAAACAGCATGGTCAAATTTAATATTCATACATACATATCACTTCATGCAGGTGCAATTTAAAAATAACGAGGAGCTATGCTTATTCTTTTTTGCAATACATCACTGATTATTCCTGTCGAGAGCTAAGCAGAACGGACATGGTAAATATCCGTTATACATCATCATATAGCAAACACTACTTCCACTTTTCCTGATATTGTTTTCATTTTCGTTTTATCACGAAAAACGGCTGGATCAAAGGACACGGTAAATTCCCTTTACTGCTGGTTTTCAGAAAAAGCTAATGTGAGGTCCAAAGTGAAAACAAAATTATCATCGGAGAGTTGTCATCAAAAGTAAAAACCGGAAGTTTGTACCAAGAAACAGGTTCAGAGGGAAGTTGAAAACAAAATATACACTCGAAACCTGTGCATAAACATATCGATCTATTTAAGGCAAACATTGAAACACAGCAAAATATCCAACAAGCGCTTAGTATATGATAAACGTTGCAAAAATTCGAATGTCTCCGGGCGAGAACCTGGCTCTTAAATTAGACATCGCATAAGCTCAAATCCCTTAAAGGGAAGTTGAGCTAAAAATTGCTTGCATCGAAATGAAAGAAGAATATAGCAACGCAAATGTGTATATGAGAGTTAAGAGTCCGCCTTAGTAACAAGGGTCAATTGTATGCTTTATAAGGGCAAATTAGGAAGGTGCATTTAGATTTCCCCTCACCTAATTTAAAGGATTACTTCAGGGGTCATGCAAGTCTATCTTATAAGAACGAGGACTTCAAAAGAAACAAAATAGCGAAGAAAGCATTCAAAAATCTTATACCGTCAAGGAGATAATTAAGTTTAAAGTTTGGTATCATTTGTATAGAAACGACTGAAATCAGACTAGTTGTGATGTCATAGCCTCAAAGTCGAGAAGGTTTTCAAGAAATATGAGGAAAAGTGGTGACTTCTTATTATGTGTTACCGTTAAGCAGTTGCGTTTTAACGAGATTTTCTGAAGAAGAAAAAAACAATTTAAAGTTTTGTTCCGGAATTATTTTTGACAACGTTACCATGTTATTAAAAAACTAATTCCCGAAGAAACTTCAAAAATGTTTTTTCTCTAGAAAAATTTGTTAAAACGCGACTGCCTAACGATAACACATAATACGAAGTCACCACTTTTCTTCAAATTTATCTAAAAGCGCACGGTGAATTATAAAAGTGTACGGTAAAAAGATAATTCATGTGACATTATTTCAAATCGTGAAGAAAATTTTCAAACCTTTCGCAATGGTTGAGTTCCCTGCGCTCGAAATGTGTATGATTCTCATCTTATTCCTATACAAACTTTGAAGTTGGATAGATGCATTGTGGGATACTTCTGTAAAGGATCCCCCAAACTGGAGAACAAAACTATTCTCCGATCGGGATTACGAACTGGACTAATAGTGGCTTTGTTATTACTTTTTCCGCTTAATTTCTCGGTAATATTATATACTGTGCTCATCTTATTACGTTTTATTGCAATTTCAGCTTCTTTTGCCAAATCTTCAAGCAACCTTCTTTTATTTGCTCTTGCTCTCCGTTTGACTTACGATATATTCCACATATTCTTTTACCACATATTCTTCTCTTTTGATTTGCTTCAATCTTATAGATTTGACATTGATAATTTGCTCCTTTATTCGCCCACATTCTTCTATCACTCTCCGTGTGTTAGCTGACAACCAGTGTTTGTTCCCTTCTTTTCTGTAACCCAGGACGTCCTTTGCTGTGTCTTGGTGAGCTTCACTTAGACGTTTCCAACTATCATCACAAATTATTTATCTTATCCTTTGTTTGAAATCTTTGTAATATCTTTTGCCAATTTCCTGACACTTGAGTTTGTTCACCTCATAAAGTTCACGAACCATTTTGCCTTTCTTTCTTCCCGGTAGCTTCAGCCTTATTTTTGCAATAACCAGCTCATGATCACTTGCTATGTCAGGAATACGTCTACTTCGTGTATCGCATAGTGACCTGTACTTTCTATTTATGGTTATGTGGTCTATTTGGCTTCTGTTTCTTCCATTAGGCGAGGTCCAGGTGTACTTATGTATTTCTTTGTGTTTGAATAGTGTTCCACCTCTCACAAGATCATGCATCCCACAAAAATCTACAAATAGCTCACTATTTTCATTTATTTGGCCAGTTCCTTCTTCACACATGATTCTTTCTCTTCCTAAATTGTCTACACCGACTTTGACGTTAGCATCTCCCATCAAAATTAGTACATCATGTTTTGGGACTGTTTTGACTTCTCTTCTTTGCTGTTCATAGATTGCTTCCTTTGTTTCTATCTCTACTTCATTGGTGGGTGCATAGATTTGTATTATAGTTACATTCGTGTAATGAGCGGTGAATCTGGTCCTTATTATTCTTTCATTAACTGGCTAAATCAAACACGCTGCTTTTTATTTCTTTGCTTATTAATATTGCAACTCCTCTTTCATGTCTGTCTTGGTTTCCTAACACAGGAGTAGTTCTCCTGTTGTAGTTTGTAATTGTTCATGCCTGGTCAATCTCAATTCGTTTACTCCGAGAATGCCCTACTGCTTCTCAGTACGAAAAGAAATCTGCTAGAGGAGATCCCCCACTCATAAATAATCGACAAATTCGCTGAATCATCCGCTGAACTAAAGAGGTTGTTGCAGTATTGATAAAAAAGGTAAGTTCATGTTGTTTATATTAGATTATTAATGCTAGCTATCATGCGATCTAATAGCATCGTGGTGCCCCTAGTGCTTATGCCAGTGCCTTTAGAGGGCCCCAGTCCGCCACTGTCGACAAGAATCGTAAGCACATGAATGCACTGCCGAAGGGAAGCAAAACCCTAATAGAAAACGAACAATCCTCCAGATTAGAAGGTTGGGCGTAGGGCTAATCACTCGCCCCATAAAAATGATCTCGATTACGAAAACATTAGCACATAATCTATCAACTTTTAACCGAGTTAGCCACGAAACCTGCGTGATACCAGAAGACCCTTTCCTGCATTGGACACCGGAAGAGCGCTGTACGATCGGTGGGGGTGAAAGCCGTTTGAAAGCCATCACCTTGATAGTAGGCAGAAGTGGTAGCTCAAAGCCAAGAAGGAAGAGAGAAAAAGTCAATGAAACAAAAGAGAAGTGTCTAATAGGTTGTTGGAATGTGAGAACTTTGTAAGGAACAGGCAAAACAGAAATCCTAGCAGAAAAATGAGACAACATGTACTATGTTTTTTTTTTTTAACTTTAGTTTTGAGAAGCATCTTTCACAGGTTACTTGTGTCACAGAAAGTGACAGCAGAAAGTGATACACTTTATGTAAATTGTCGTAGGCTTTGGAGTGAAGCATATAGTTTTCCAACAACTTCATAGCACATGTGAGACAAGACTTACACCTCTGATATTTCTTACATGGTGTCTGATCCCCTTTTTGAATCCTTTGTTGCGGATGTATTCCAACCTCTTGAGCAAAGTAATGTTCATCTATACTTTGATTGAGCATATCATACATACATGCAAACTGTTTTAATTCGGATTTCACTTTGGGGATATCCAGCTGAGGCATAAGTTGGCTAATCTTTTACAATGAGTGAGCAGGTAGATCCTTTTCTATAATTTCTGGAAAGTTCTGAGGATCGAGGCAATTTGTATTATCGTACAAAGCACCGTATTTAGCAAATCGCCTGGTCAAACTTTGAATTGCTTGGTCTAGAACCACGTTGTACACATCTACGCGATACTCATCAATGGGTGGTAATCTGGGTTTTTCATCCTGTCCTGTTTCTCTATGTTGACGTTTTCGAATTCTCTTCCTCTGTTCTGAAAATTTAGGTGAAACGAAAATCTCATCACTCTTCAAAATGTAACACTTCACACCAATCCACTTGACCCAACTCATCGTTGACATCTTTGATGAAGGTATCAGCTCTTTCTTTAACTAGCTTCATGTTATCTTTAAGTGACTTGAGCTGATCTGTGCAATATTGGACCTGTCTCCAAGCTTGCACAAGGTCAAGACCACTCATTTGCAGATATTCAGACACTGGCGTTACATGTTCAAATATATGCATGAAGACATACGCTGTCAAGATGGTTTCGTATTTCAGGAAACATTCCAGCATTCCTTTTGCCTCTGTCCGTGTGGCGGCATCGTGCTACTTTGAATGATGTATCACCACCAGGCATTTGATGAGATCTGGAAAGTTTACCTTGGAGTGATCTTTGGATGTGCCAAACACGGCTGAAAGGGCACTAGATTTTCCAGACCAACGTGTTTCACCTATAAGTTTCAGTTTCTTCAGTTTTTCTCTTCCAAACTTGTTTTCTATCTCTGTCGTCCACACATCCATCCGTTTGTATGAACTTCTGAAGAGCACGGCTACTTTCTGCAGCAGGTTAAAAACAGATATAGCTGTGCTACACACCTTTGTAGAGTCAAGCACAACCAGGTCGAGCACATGTGCATAGCACCACACATATACGTTAGTATCCACTCTAGCTCTGAGCTTTGCTTGGAACCCATTGTACTGCCCGTGGCATGCTGCTGCGCCATCTGTGCTGTTTGAGGCACACATACGAATGTCGATGTCATGTTCCTCAAAAACTCCTCTTACTAATTCAAAAAGTCCTTGCCCGCTCCCACAGTGTGAGGGTACTAGTGCCAATAATCTCTCAATGACATCTCCATCAAGAACGTAGCGGACTACAACAGCACATTGGTCAGTTGCTGTAATGTCTTGCGTAGAGTCTAACTGTACTGAAAATATGCCTGCCTTCTTGATTTCATCCAAAATCGTCTTTTGAATTAAACTTTTTATGGTTGTTATCAGCTTGTTCACCGTGGTCTTGCTAGTAAGTCTTATGAATGCACCTCGTCCTTTTGTTCCACTTTCTTTCCGTTCTTTAGAAGTAGATATAACCCTCTCCAAATGATTGGACAGCGCTGTATCGTACTTTCTTATTAGATTGATGATTTCTAGAAAGACACCATGATTAGTTTCGGTATCATCCAACTCATAGGCAGCCTCCCCACGATGACCTCTGAAAGGAAGACATAATTTAGAAATCAACTTTATCACAGCAATGACTCTATCAAGCACTTGTCGGTGTTCTTGTACTTCCCGATGACGCTTACCGGTGAGTCGATATCGGGCATAATGAAGAATGCTTTTATTGTTCATATATTTTAAATTCATAACATGAGCCTCACTGTTCTTCATATGTTCTTTGCTTTCCTCATGCTCTTGTATACGTTGGCGTATACGTCGCCAATCATTGCATTCACGTACAAATGACGATCTACTGTCTCTGCTGGAATAACAGATGCAAGTGCTGCAAAACAGCTTTTGTTGTTGACTAGAAAATGATAACCATTTTCTGGGAACTTCTTTACCATCTGATGTTTTTCTGTTGTAAACATCTGTATCAAATGGTGTGTTTTCATATGGCTGCACTGGATGAATTGAAAAAAACGTTTTGTGCAAATTGTAACTAGCCGGCTTTACAAATATGGGTAATCCTTCCTGAATATCGGAACAAACTGTAGGATTCGTGTTGTTGCCCTCAATGACAAGTGTTGTGCCCTCGTCTTCATGGTTTTGATCGCCATTGTCACTTTCGTCATCAACATCAATTGTCGGAGAAGGTTCTATTCCTTCGCTGGTAACTATTCCTTTGCAAACGTTTTTTTAAACTACCCCACCCCAATTCGTACTCTGTCCCCCTCCCTCACATACACACACACACCCATACAAACACCCATACATATTGAATTGAAGTACCGGCCTTGCGCGAATACTGCACTTTTGAACATGCAGGTTCAAATAATAAACCATGAGTCTAACCATGGACATGATGGAGCTAAAAACAGTGCTCCAATGTCTTAGGAATCTATTTGCATATATCACATTTAATGGCGTCGCTACAAGGGCTGAGAGGCCATTTGCCCCTCTTGATTATGCTTTTTCTCCCTTAATTTTAACAATGTCGACTTAAATGATGTATAAAATAAAAAGGAGGTGATGATTTTGCCCCTCTTAAATGCCGACTTGCCCCTCATGTGCGGGCATTAATATCATAAGCTGGCCCCTATACTGATCACGTTTGACGCATATTGGTATATATCTTGGATCATAATTGAAGAAAGAGTGTTATGTCCGTCGGCAACTCTGCCATGTCTGCCTTATTGTTTACCGTTGGAAAAAAATGGGTTGCTTAATTCGTTGTCTTAAGATAAGCCATGCTTTCATAGGCTGAGCTTTAACCCCAAGTTGACTAAGGGAAAATACACGAGACTGACCCAGAAAACAATTAAATCCTGGTGATCTCTTTCATCTCGTTTAGCCATGTCCCATTTTTTTCTTTTAGATTATATGAATAGATACTCAGCCTAAGTACATGGATAAAAAATGCCAAAAAGTCCCAGAGCTACAAGGCTAATCCCCTCCGATAAGGCTTCGGACAAGGCGCGAGGCGATAATTCTTTATTTATTTGCAAGGAAGAGCAGGGGTACCGGAAACAATCCAGAGTGGCGGCGGCAGCTGTCAATCACTGTCAATAGAGGGTATATTCTACACTATTCAAAGGGCTTTCTGATGGACGTGGCATTGCCCACGCTGCCCTCATAACCAAAGGGTATTGGGGTAACTGTCCTCGCGCTTCCGGCTCCCCTGGGCAAGAGTCATCGCCCAAACACCCCCCCCCCCCTTCCCCTCACCCCCATTAACACGCACATCCCCAGACTATGATAAAACATTTCAAAGACCGTCCTATATTAATTTTTACATTTTGAATTCCTTAAAGACACAGGCGTAGGAACCTTGTGCACACGTGTCCCACATTTTGAAATTTGTGTAGCTGTTAATGACTTGATATGCATTATTGTAGATTGTAGACTATTATGTATATTCTTGGTGCCCCAACTAAAACCGCATCCCCAAGCCTATGATTAAAACCTTCATTATACCTTTCAAATTTGCTTGGTTATTAAAATCTTAAAAAGTATCTATAAAAAGTCTCTATAAAGTAAGCGCAATCTTTATTTTTATTTTTGCCCCCCCCCCACCCCCCTCTTCTTCTTGGTTACTGACCGGTTGTTCAAGGAACACAAACCAAATCCTATACAATAAATTAAGGCATGTGCTGTTATAATTATCCCCGTCTGCCCATACAACATGAATATTCCCCACCTGCTCGCAGAGTTACGAACAACAATTAAACTCAAATGGAGTCCTGCTACAACCAAATGGCATACACTAGTATATTATAATATTTACCAAAAATTGAACATTATTGTAAACTGTTATACTCACTAAATCGCCACTACCAGATGCATTTCTCTGAATTTGGGCTTCAAAATGCGAATGTCGATTGTGCAGATTGATTCAGTTTTTTCAATTTTGCAAACTTTCTTTTCTGGCTTCCACTAGCCTGTTTTCTTTTTTCAGACATATTCTTTACGGAAGCGTTTCAACCATTACAAACATTGAAGTATCGGACTGTTACTTAAGTAAATTATGTGCATATAACTGTATGAAAGATAAAAATTACATCCACTCAATAGCTCTTTGTTTCATGCAAGCTAGTATCTGATTATATCGCCAAAAAGCTGAAAAGGGGAACTTTCAACCAATCACATATACTTTCTTAGATAGGTAAAGTCTTGATTGGTTCCTATCCTACATGTCCCAGCGGCCCTTTTAACAATTGACGTATGAATAAATATTGGACTGATGGTTGATTTCAGGGAATAACAACGATAACAGAATAGCTTTGGGTCTTGGGCACCTCAGCTATGTTTAAGGAGGCAAATTTTACCACAAAATTCATGGCTATTGTCCGATTGTTGTAGGGTCGCTTTTCATACGTCATGTACGTTTATGAAAGAAAAGAAAATTGTTTCATTTTAATGAGCAAGTGAGAATAAACTAATGATGATGATGCAAGTATCTGCTGGAGGGGGCACCACAATATTTGTTTCAGAGGGGCCCACCAGGAATTTTCCCGGTCGCCCGGTGGGCCAGTCCACCCCTGCTTGTCGACGAGGGTTTGGAATCAGAGTTTTCCTTTTCCTACATAAGTACCCATCCAAGGGTGACGAGGCTCATCTCCCTGGGCTGTTTTAGGTTTTCCATCCTTACTCAGAGCCCCTGTCAGTTAATCTATCCGCAAAGCATGTTAGTAGTGCGTGAAGGTGGGATTGCGCTGTGAGTAGAGAGGCGATTATGGTCATGCAGTCTGACAAAAAATGCTGCATGTTCATACAGCTTGAGTAGTGAAGGTGAAAAATAAGATTGAGAGGGTATGATAAGCATGCATGAGATGAAAAATGTCATGAGATGAAATGGAAAGCAGTGAAAAATATCAGCAGGCAAGCTGGAGTTGCGCATCTACACACCATTACTAATCAGAACAGATCAACAATAATACAAATATAAAATGATGTAAATAAACATACAAGAACACATATATAAGGACTCCCACGATCACACACAACACAAAACATGGAAGTTGCGAGTTTAAATATTGAATATATGTGCATAATTGGTTGTATTTAGATTTGGACACTTTATAGGCTTATAGCATCTGATTACATCATCTAATTATGGAAGTCTCTTATACTTCCATGATCTAAGTGTACATATGATAACCCGTCAGCTCGTGGCGTGAAGGTTTGAGTTCCCTCTGACTGACTCATCTTACAAGGAAACCACAGATGATCACCTTAATCCGCGCCGATAACGAACCTTTTTCGCATTGCTCTTGAACTGTATCAATGTTCAGATAACATTGGATCCATTTAACTTCTCAAATTGCTCCAAACTTGCCGAACAAGGGTACACCTATCGTCCCATACTATAAAAAGAGAGTGATGTGATCTTGAATAACTGTGAATTAATTTCTACTTGTTTGTGCAAGAGAAGCAATAAACAACATCTAATTGAAAATATTTAGTTTTACATAAAAAAATTCAAATTTTATGAACTGTGGAATAGAAAATATTCTAAGAAAGACGAAATGAAACACATAGGATGAGACACACACACAGAGTCGGTGCCAATAATGGTACAATCGTGGTGGGAAAATATGCCACCATCTACAAAAATTCGAGATTACTGAACCTAGAGTTTTAACAAGAAAGATTCAAATTTTTAAGATGTCATTATCTCCCCAAATCGTCCAAGTATATACCACTGGAAAAATAGGGAGAACAGTTGTTGACAGTGACAATTGGGATTCGAACAAACAACTCATCTGTGTAAGCTAATGCAGTGAAGGTCTATGCTTTCAAGTATTCATTGTTTGCTCAGTCTGACAGGCAATGACAGATTGACATACTTGACTAGGTCTTTTTTTATTATTAATAGTTCATGAAAGTAAAACTTTCCAAACGAAACATACTTTTAAGCAACTTGAAACCTTCAAAATAATACTGAGCATAAGTTTCAATGTTTCACTTACAGTTGCTATGCCGTAACGGAATCGAAGTTGATATCATAAAATATCATTTTTGGTTTTACTTAATAACTTTTGGATAAAATCCCGTGATTTTTATTGTCAAGTGATTTGTTTATAACCTATAACTTGCTACTTCATTTCGAACTTTCGTTTATTTTTCAGAGCACAATTGTCCATGGTACACCACGAAATGAAACAGAGGCAAAACACGGTACTCTAATAAATGACAATTCATTTTGTCAGCAATTTATTGTTCTTACGTTTCTAAAATCAACGATTCATTAGCTATAATGAAATGAAGACCGCAGCAGGCATACTTGACAATAAAACAATTACAAGAATGTTCCGTTTAATTTTCTCGGCCGTAACTTTGGCGATCTATGCTTTTCATGGGTGTGTTGCGACCACCATCCATTTCAACTCTCCGTCAGCTTCGTCGGTTGTGAGATATGGAGACAGAGTTGACTTTTCCTGCATAATAACTGGATCTAGCGAAGGCTTCTTCGACAATGTAAGTTATGTTTATTAATCGATATGCTTTGGGTGCATTGATCATGGCTGTTGGAAATGAATTTTATCCTACCATGCGGCCTCACCTAATAATCTCCAAAGGTAAACAACGTATTGTAAGGTTGCTTGGTTGTTAATGTATATCGAATCAGTATATTGGTCTATGCTTTCTGAAACGAAAATAAAAGAAAAGTAATCAAATATGTCATTGTCCTCCTGCAATTTGCTTTAATTTCGCTCGGTCAAAACGGTCGGTATTCGAAGAAAGTAAGTTTTACACGTTGTCCTATTAGAAGTACAGACGCCAATATTTGTACAAAAGGGAAAATTAAACGGGTTGCTCAGTTGGTTTTTAATGTAAATTTATCTATGCTTGCTGAAACGATTGAAAATGAAGAACAAGTAATTAGTATTATTCGGCTTAAATATGCCACTGTCCCCTTTCCAACTTACTATAAATTCGTTGACGATTGGAACAATTTCATTTTATCAGATGGTATCGGGGGCACTGAAACCCGTCAGGGAAACCTGGACCCCGTCGAGGAGACATGGACCCCGTCGGAGGCGTCTTGGTAAAATTCGTCGGAAATGCAAGCTTTAAAAAATGTACTTTAAATATCCCTGACGAGAAATGCAGTTAAAACCATTCTTCAAACCCCTAACTTGCCCCCAAGTTGTATATAATATGGCTCAAAAGGCTGTCAATACCGCCGGAGCGGCACTCCGGCAGTCCTCTTCTCAGACTTACACCCGTACGCTCCTTCGGACCCCCGTCGAGGGCCTACATCCTCCTGCTAGGGGCGGTGCTAACCAGCTTTGTTAGAATAAGTGAAGTGAGCAACTCTCGGTGTGCTACCCAATTGTTTGGAATTTATTTCAATTTACCCAACGAAAACAAATATTATATAATACAGCTGCGACAAAAACGTTCGCCCAAGAGTGATAAATTTTCATCCAAATTGGTCAATATAAGTTTTGCCCAGCAAATATTAACCAGCTATTCTAAGAGTGCATGAAAGTATATACAAGCTACTGTAACATACTGGCTACATACAACGCACATTGATAAATGTATTTATGTATTTTTTTGTTTATGCAAGGCAACGACCTAACTATACTCTTTTAAAGATTATGTTCGGAAGTCTCAATCAAAACATGCAGGCCATTGAGAGCTGAGATCGAAGGAGTAACGATTATCATAAAAATGTGAAGGTTCTTGAAATCTCATTCCGTTATTTTTATCACTTCTTAGTTTTGAATCTGCCACGATCGAAATTAGGAAAAACCGAGCTCGAAATGAAACTCCAAAACATAATAATTTCTACTAATTCGAAAATGACGAAATATACTTGATATGAACTAAGCATTGCAAAATACAAATACGATTTCAAAATAATCTGAAAAAGCTTGCAAACGGAAGAATAGTCATAGGTTGTGATTAAAGCTCAAACTCCAAATAATTTTGTTGGATAGGACTAATGTGATGTGTATCCTCCTCGGATATTCGAAAACGAAATTGTAAGATCACTTTGCACAATAATGTGAAAGGTGAATAGTACGGCCCAAAAACCATGCAATCTCCAAAATTCTAACTAATTTCAGGGTACTTAAATTACAGGCTACTGCAGTTTGATATCCGCAGACAGACATTAAATGTCTATCAAATACCCCCCCCCCTCCTCTCCTTCTTCAATATCTGAATATTCAACATTGTTCCGGTTACGTTTAATGAATGTTTCATGAGTTAGATAAATGAAAATGTGCAAGATGTACTCTGTCGATCTCCAGAACGTCTTATCAGCTTATAAGCTACACATTTGTACCCTGTAGAATGAGCCGTTTACACATAGTGATATGGGGCGTTTCGCGGTGGTGATTCAATATTTCAGGCTAAATTCAATTGTCAATTTATACAATTCAATTGCTACAATATGATGTTGAGGATTGTTGCAATGAAAATCGCAGTCGTTTTTTGTATGTTTGTTCAATTCAAACGATAGCTTAATTGTTTTCTTTACAGGGCATGCATGTTCAGATTGTGATGAGTGGTGACGGGGCCGTGATTGCGTCATGGACGCAATTAGAGCAATGTGCAAATGTGACAAACTCAAGATTTATGACAAACGTTGCCCAACTGGACGGTCGTAAATTGGTACTAACGCTGGGAATTCAGAATGTTGGACCTGACGATGATGGTTATTACAAATGCATTGTGACCGGTTTTAATGACAACCAGGAGTATTCTTCAGATCAGATTTCTCTAGATGTAGAATATTCACCATCACTTATATATCCATCGTGTTCTGTCAAAGTCGTGGATGATGAGGGCTCCGACTTTGAGCTAAAGTGTGAATCAGAACAAGGTGCTCCACATGTGCAGCTTGTCTGGGAAAAGAACGGTGAAGAGTATAGCAGAAATATGGTTTCTCATAATGATGGTTTTGCCGAAATTGTTTTAAGAATAAATAGAAATGAAAGTGACAGTGTATTTGTATGTAGATTGTACTACGCTGCTAAAATGGAAAATGACAAACGTTCGTGCATGATTAGAAAACCATTATTAATCGTAAATCCACCGCACGCAGTTACAACAATTGGAGGAGACTCTGACGTATCCATTTATGTCATTGCACAACCTTTTTTGACAACATCTGTTGAATGCATTCACCTAACAAGCAACAATGGCACAATTCACGAGGACCAAACGCATGTTGAGATGAGAATGGGACAGATATGGGTGGAATCATACTTCGAAATGCACAACAAGTTTTAAACGACACAAGGTTCTTTTGCTCGGCAAAAAACATCTTCGGGGTGTCATCGGTATCGTTTCAGGTCCAAGTATACAACGTTCTGCTCTCAGTCGTCGTATTGCCAACTTTACCAGAGGTACAGGAGGGTGGGTCTGTAGAATTTGCTTGTAGTTTGATCACTGCATATGACATATCCAACCTGGAAATCACTTGGCTCTATGACGGAAAAATTGTCGATGAACAGTATCAGCGACTCCAGATACATACGGATAAATTTGTTCTGAAAATAAGCGATGTTTCCGTTGATGATAACGGCAAATCGATAACGTGTAAGATTTCAAACCGTTATGGTCATTTAAACACTTCGTCAACGAGCATTGTCGTTAGTAGCTACTTACTGGGAAACTTAAATTTTCCGAAGATGGTTGGTTACTATGCCGGAAACAGCACAATGTGGTTCGTCGTTATCTGCCTGGCTCTTGTATCTGGAGTGCTGGGATATTTGTATGCAGCAATTAAACTAGTTTCAATTTTTAAAAAGAAGAAAAAGTCCTATCCTGGAAAGTTCTCAGCATCATACAGAAGCCCAGGAAGGTGCGGCAGGGAATTAACATTCCGTATCAATGACACGGAGTATCACACGGCAGACACGGAGTATTACACGGCAGACAACGTTGATCAGGACATACAACTAAATAGAAGGCAGTCAGTGCTAAACCGTGCACTCCCCGACACACCACGCAAAGATATCACGCCATCGACAAAGGAAATGCGATGTATAAGAGATACTTGTACAGTGGTAGCTGAGAGTATTTCGTACGAAATTCCTCGGGTTAGGAACGACATAGAAGAGCCATACACAGTCATGGATAAGAAGAGCACTCCACCGCCGTACTCTTCGAAAGACGAAAATTCTCTTTATGTCTCTAGCGTTCCCATAAACTGGAGACATGAAGGGTTTCAAAATGCGAGTTATTTGTTGCCTCAATAAGGGACCTGCCGCTCGCGGAAAATTGTTCCCGACAAGGATCAGGGTAAATCAGAGAGAGTAGATGGATGTGAAGACAATTTCCCGTTGGACTTACACGAGCTTAACGATCTCTATCGTGTTCCTGCGGATTAAAATCCTTATAAAGGAGATATGTAAAGAGTTTTGTTTCTTCATTCTTAAATCAAATTTATAATGATGATAATTGATGTATACTGAACTCTATTACCTCCCGACTTATCGATGCAATGGTTGCCAACTCGAACGAGATGAATATCACAATCCTCAGTCAATTCGTGTTTACGAAGCGGCTCTCCAGGCTCTCCAAGTATCTTATACGGCATTGATGTAGTACTTTTTTGTATCCCTGGACTTGAAAATGTTAATTGTTATAATTATTTGCGGTTATGATTTACAATGCAAGAGGGTTTATGGACTGCTGCACATAAAAGGGATTTGCAGTTACAAAAAAATGATACCAAACCACTAGTAGTTAGTGATATACTCCAAAAACTGTAACACAAAAATATGATGATCTAAAAATATTGGGCACAATTATAGTGTGCTATTACACAAACCTTAACAGTGTCTACAATAATTAACAACATAATTATTGAGCCATCCCTTTAACTGTATAAAAATTCTTGCGTTAGATGAAATTGGAAGACTTTCTCCAGGTCTCAGTCTTTCACTTAACATCTAAAAATCGACCACCTTTGGGTGTTGAAAATTAGCGTTGATCTTCATGTTTTGTTTGTAATAATCAGATTGCTGAAATGTAAAATATTGTTTAAGTATTTTTGCGCAAATTTTTTTAGATTGGATAGACAAAAGTGGATAAAATGATGCTAAATGATTTAAGACTAAGAACTTTACACTGTATGAAACTTAAAACTTTATTCCACAACAACACTTACTTGGGGAACCCATCGCAACTTACGTGAAGGTACCCTTGAAAAAAATCCAAATAATCAAAGAAATTGTAATTCATATTCCTTAAATCAATTGATGACAAGTTTCACTTCATTTTATTTGTCCTTACCTCCATAGATTACTTTAAAAGTACATTCCAGATATGCAAATATTCATTGTGCTTATGCACTGAGGAATTGTGTGAATATTTAAATTATGCAAGCCATTAAGTTTCGTGAATGTAATGTTAAGCCTATGGGTATCTATTTGTCCTTATACCTATATTTGTTGTTCGTAATTTGTACACTATTGTAAGAATTGACTGAAGAAATCAAGAAAGGAATTAATCACCTGGAAACGATTGAAAAGGTATTTTAAGAAAGGATTTTGAACTCTCTAAGAACTCAACTATTGCAGCAGGAGAAGCATAGGAGCTATTGCCATGCAAAGACCTAGAACTGATTATTCTGTTTTTCGCTCTATGCTGTGGATAGCTCGGTAGAATGATTGATATAAAACAATAGAGTGGTACAGTATGTGTATGTACAAATTCATGGATTCGAGGTGTGAGGCGTTTTAATCTTTTGCATAGCATAAAACATAAGAGCTTGCAGCACACTTTAACATGTTGGTAATATGGATACTTTCTTAAATGAACAGAGAAGAAGGAAATATAAGAACACACATTATGCATTCAACATGTCGCGGATGCATGTGTTACCCAAAGTGTAGTTGAAAGGAAGTTCCTAAGGAGATGATCTTAAAGGTGCTTGTGTTTGATCGATGTATATGAATAAGATAAAGGAATGAGTAAAACAAATCTCATATATCTTTGATTTATCATAGCTTATCAGTTTTTGCACAATAGTTTTTGATGCACTGGTAAAAGACGGCTGAAGATTGTATGTTTATGTTTAAATCTCACGTGAAGATTTTGACGGGTTCTTTTCAATACGGTTTGCTGGTTTTCATTTAAACACTCAATGGTCATTTTTTTAACCGATTTTGATGAAATTACTTTCTGTTGTTCTTCCAATTAAGTTCTACCTATTCTTAGATTTGTGACAATAAACTTTTAGAAGCAAACATAGATAAATAAATGAGTTGAACCCCCACCTTTACAATTCGTAAGGAAAATAAATTCAGGTAGGTACACTTTCATACAAAGATAAGAGTGAAAACTTGACAAAACAAATGCTTTCATAACAGCTACATGTGTCCCGGTTCACAACAAGGAAGTGGTAATCGGTTGATTGGAGCGCGAATCAAGCTGTCACATTCGTTTAGAATAACATGTGACTTTGAAATACTTTTTTCAAACATTTCTTTCTAAAAAACTTGAACTTCGTAATAAAGGTTTCAGTCCACGGTGATTTTATTAATTTAAAGGAAATTTACATTTGACCGTGTGTACATAATAAAGCATAAGTAAACAAACAAACTATATTTAATTATGAAATAATTCAAAGGCTCGAAAGATGTATCTTGCTTCCTATCATATCTGAATATTGTTTTAAAAGAATTATTTCCCAGATTTGTAACAAACATGCATGTCCTTATATAGAAATGTATACAAAAGGCCTCCGAAACTTCAGCGTCAATATAGACTGATTTTGGTTCACTGACGAATAAGCTTGAATCTGCTAACTAGAGCAAGTACATTTTACATAAATGATCCTAGATATATCTTGAATGCCAAATGATACTGTCGAGTTTGTTTCAATAGGTGCCACACCGACACACTGCATCATATCATATATATATATATATATATATATATATATATATATATATATATATATATATATATATATATATATAAATATATATATATATATATATATATATATATATATATATATATATATATATATATATATATATATATATATATATATATATATATATATATATATATATATATATATATATATATATATATATATATATATATATATATATATATTTATATATATTTATGCATGCATTTTCCAAGAAGGTACGTGTGTTGTTTTTCTCAAAGAAGAGATATCCTAATTATTGTTGAGTGTTGATTGTGGAATAAATGTATTGGAACTAATGAATAAAGCATCGAATCCACAAAAGAGTACCGGTTTCACTCTGAAAGCTACAGACCTAAATTTCCTCTGTGAATAATACATTGTGAACAGAAAAGGTCCCAAACAGACGGTTTGTGAAATAACAACATATTCATTATTATACATGTACTTAATTGCTTATTTGGTATTCCCTCTTCTAAAATATATTTACTTTATATTTAACTTTATTACTTTTATCAATTCATACCCGTTCGTTAATTTTTTCGATTCAGGTGGTGACCTCCGCCCTTTATGAAAAAAATGACCGGAAATAACTTAGTATGGATACAAATGTGTTTGCGCCCGTTGACCTTAGCATTAACGCTTTTTCAATACAATCGAAGGTCATTTATACTTATGAATGTGAAAGCTAATAGCATCTGGTGCTCTGGTCATGTGTTCATTAATCTTTAACCCCAACCCTTCCCATTTCGTCATACTGATTACATTCAATTAGCTATAGGTCGAACTAAAAAGTTTTTCTTTGGAGCAATTTTACTTAATTTGATAGACCAAATTGAATATATTAAAACCAAATCGTTGCTTTATGAAATACCACTTGCTCTGAGTTTTGTAGTATAAGGAAATTATTTGATTGAAAGTGATTTGAAATCCACAGAGGTTTGGTCAAAATTTAGAAGTATTAATTTTATATACGTATGTTCTATTCATTCACAAAATAAAGTACAACACAAAACACTTCATTTTCATCTGAGTTTACCACATCTTATGATATGTTTGAATGAAGCATATAGTGATGTGCATATCAAGGCAGTCGCCAAGGTCAGTCTGCTGCCCTGCAGGTGCAGGCATTCTTCAATCTAACGCAAAAAAGATCAAATCAAAGCAAACATATATTTATCTCCGTTGCCATTAAAGTAAGATTCATCATGCAGAGAAAGAAAAACTTAAATTACCTCGCGAGATACGAAATTATTTGACAGTGGCGTATAGAGCCAGGCCATGCTCACCCAATAATATTTTAGAGGGCCAAGTTGTCCAACCACCGTTTTATTTACCAATAATCAGATAATACGGTTGGCTGAAATGGTTTGATTACAAACGAGGAGTGTCTTTTCTGTGCATGATTCCTAAATTTGAAAATGTCTTTTGT
Organism: Chiridota heheva; assembly: GCA_020152595.1. Lineage (NCBI taxonomy): Eukaryota > Metazoa > Echinodermata > Holothuroidea > Apodida > Chiridotidae > Chiridota > Chiridota heheva. The sequence continues at coordinate 83,091 of JAIGNY010004515.1, forward strand.
TTTAAGACAAATGTTGACATTGTGTATGTTACATTCAAAATTGATAACACTTTTCGTGAACTAAATTCAATCAGCAAATAACATTTTGATGTTTTGACAAGCTGCAACAGATTCAAACAAATTTTCAATCATTTCAAATTTCATCAGAACCCCTTTGTGTTTCTTATATATACCTAAGAATCAAAGAAATAAATGGGGGTCAGCCCCAAGAGTTATACAAAGTTTCCAGCGTTTTTAGGTTTTATAAGACTTTTCGTGAATTAAAGCAGCATGATGACATATTTTTAATTTAACAAACTATAACAGATTCATAAATGCTTAACCATTTTGTACTGTTCATTATCTGATTACCAACTAGTTGTGAAGTAAGTAGGCTTACAAGTATTTTCCCTAAACATTCAGTTAAGCTTCAAATATCCCTGCAAAGATTAAGAGATTTAATCTGTTACATCAAACAAAAGAAACGAAAACCATTATAAAAGACTTCTAATAGCTTAAGCTTTTTTAGTATTAGTAGCATCTGTCTGCCTGTTTACGGTCTGAAGCCTTCAGTACGTGAATTGAAAATGATCTTTTTTAATATATAATGCAACTTATCATGTGAGTTTCTGAAAATTAACATTCTTTGGACAAAGGCTAGACAAAATAAGACATCCTTTTTTTCTGTAAAGTAAAAAACGATCAAATATGATGTGGGTAGTGGTCAATATCTAGGTTGAAAATGTTTCATACTAAACATCCCCAATATTATTTTGCTTTATATAGCATATATCTCAAACCAACAACACAGTTCCAATCAGTAATGGTACTGAAACATTTCTTCGGCCACAAGAAAGAGTCGGACTGAGATGTTTTAGGAAGCCCTGATGTGTAATACTGTCAAATACATAGAGAGGGCCCCCAGGAATGCTAAAGTAGAGGGATCCTTTGCAAAAAATATCAAGCTATGCCCATATCAAGCCAGATATAAAGTGGATGTAATGCTCAATTTGATATACCACTAAAGTTTGATCTGGCCAGATAAAGTCAGATATAACCTCGATTCTGGCCCAGATATAAATTCCAGATCGGACCCAGATATAAATTCCAGATCTGGATTTGATATAATTCCCAGATCTGGCCAGATAAAGAATTGGGCAAATATACATTTAAGCCATTGAAGATCAAACTTCTTCTTCTGCAATTTCCAGATCTGGGTATTATATCTGGCCCAGATTTGAGATTTATATCTATCCCAGATCTGGAAATTTATATCTGACCCAGATCTGGGAATATTTCTGCACAAATCTGGATTTTTTATAAATATCAAAGCCCTTCACTCATGTATGTGATATTGGTGAGCCAGCTCTAAATTATATGAAGGACTTTCTTTTGTCCAAAGTGGATCTTCCTTAGTCACAACCGAAAGAGACCTTTGAACAGTACTCAATACAAATTGAGCATGAGCTTTGTTTTCTACTTTTTAGTTTCATTATGAGAAAAACAATTCCCTGAAAAATTCACAACAAATGTTTGAAACAAAATATTTAAGAAATTAAGCCACATAATAAGTAAATACACATTAGACTGATCATATGAATTTGAAAAATGGAAATATAAATGCAGTTATTAATCTCTATTTCTGCATGAACATTTATTGGTGTCAATTAATGTAACTCCGCCCATCACATGTTTAATACTTTATTGGTAGGTGCTTAACGACGCACTTCTATTCAATACAGAGCCACACACTAGGACTGAGCTTTTATAGGCATGCATGCTGAATCACATTATATCAAATTTTATTCCCTTGTTTATCTTGAAATTAATTTTTAATTTTTACTATAAATTTACACATATCTTAATTTCCACACTGGAAAACCCTTTAAAGGTAGCAATAAATCAAACTTATATCTAGCTTGATCTGGACAGATAAAACTTTATTTGTCGATCAAATTGGCCTAATAAAGCTTATATCTGGCTTGATTTGGCCAGATAAAACTTTATTTGCATATCAAAATAATATAACATTAAATCCACTATATTTCTGGCTTCATCTGGCCACGGAATCAAACTGTATTCGTATATCAAAGTAACTTTAATCAATGTTATATCTGGCTCTTTTTTTTTACTCTGGCCAGATCAAACTTTATTTGTTTATCAAATTGACTTTTATCAAGGTTATATCTGGCCAGATCAAACTTTATGCTAACCCAGATATGGACTTTTTTAATGCCAGATATGGACTTTTTGTAATCCCCGCCACCACCCCTAATCCCTCCCCATTCCCTCCCCATTCCCTCCCCATTCTCTCCCCCAAACCCCTGCCCACCCCAAAAATACCTTCAAATACTTTGAAATGCGTTCCTTCTTTGTCATTAGCCTAAGTCCCGGTGTTCCTATTCTTTTGAAGAATTCTGCAAAACGTCCGAATAATTTGCAAAACAAAGTTTCCCAAAAATTCGACGATATACGTAATATCTGTGGTATAAAACTATCCCGTTCATCTTCAGGGCAGGGAGGCGTCAAGTTGTATACCTTCTATACCAGAATGAAGATATCGAATACTGTTATTGTAAGATACACATTTGTATTACTTTTGAGCACTTTTCATTTTGTCATTTTTAGTCTTATCAATGACGCATCGGCCATGACATGGCCAATACGTTAAGCCTAACGATAGCGTTAACGTTGGTCAAATATTAGTAATAGTACTATTAGGCAGGGCCCAGGCTAGGCCTAGCGCTAAGTTTAACGCTAGGCATAGAAAAGGGTATAACGACTCACTATATGCATTTCTATGTGTAAAAAACTGTACCGCTTTTTCTGAGCCGACCATTTACTTCTAAGCGAAAATTTATACACCTTAAGATTTCAAAACATAAAGTTCACTAGAATAATAAAGCAGCTCAGTTAGTCTGACTCAAGTACCTTATTCATTGCAGCTTACAAAGCCAAATTAATGAGGAAATGAGCCTTTTAACACACTTACTTTTCTATTCGAGTATTCGGTCATCCGGGCATTTTAAACATCTCTTTGTCGTTGAAAACGTTCTACGATTTGTGCAAAAGTGAACACCACGCTTTATTCTACGTACGCACGATGCACATATTTCAAACTTCAAAAGTATCTTTTCTACGATAATTTCTTCACATTTGCAACAATTTCCTACAAAATTACCAAAGCAAACGTAGAGATTTAGGCCGCTAAAGGTAACTGATTTCACACTGGCTGTAACGGTAAAATGATTTTGTTTTTACCGACAAACTGTTTTTTTCCCTTCAGATTTACGCAGGTTATTGTGACGTGTTCCCGAATACTCCAATTTGGTTGTTCACGGCCTCAGAAATGGAACGGTAGTTAGGCATCACTGTGTTATTCGAACATACTCGAGCGAAATCCGTACGCTATGTCGCGTGAGCGTATAGGCTTAAATGCGCAAGCGTTCTCGAGTAAAGTCACGAACAAATGCCCGAAGGACGCAGGCCATCACGTTGTACGCTTGCGTTTCGAAGCATTGTTAGGTTTGATTTTTTTTTTTATGACGCGCATCATTTATGGCTCATTTTCTGTTTATTTTTTTATTATTCTTTGCGGAACACTAATAGGCAAGTTCTAATACTACTTTATCGAATTTTAGATTAAATAAAATAAGTTTTTATATCGAAAATAATTTTCCGATCAATTCTGGTCGCAAAATTTTGTGGACACGTCTTGTAGGCCATTAACTTTTTATGTATTGTGTGGGACACGATTTTCAATGCGCATGCTTTTATTAAGGTGGTCGGTTCGACGTAACCGTGTACGGGCTCAGTACGGTTTTGCCAAGTTGAAGGGGAAACTTTATCATTACAGTCAATGTGACATTTTTTACGAATACTTGTGTCGCCTCAGCCAATTAGAGAAAATTAATGGTACTCATATATGTTGGAAACTACTGTCTCATACACAACATTTGTTAAGAAAAATAAATTATGTGGAGTATTTTAAGCAAAATGACAAAAAACATGTTTTTCCCCGTTGAATGCAATGATAACTTGACTGTTTGTTTTCCCCTTTGACTGAAGTTCGAGATCGTCAAAAAAGCATTGTTACGTTGCCGCGCACCACAACATTCCCGGATGTCCGACCTCCTCAATCCTAATTCAAAGGATTTTGTGACTACGTGATTTGGGCATGAAGATTCGTGCTAAGAAAATGGGAGACATAGAAGCAGAAGGTTGCAGGTTCTGTGAAACTTAGCGCAAACATGGCTGTTATCCTTCATGTTCCCAATATTGCATACTGAGTCACACGTTTTTCTCACTACGATAGGCAAGGTCTAACGTTGGGCGCAAAGATTAAAACCCAAAGTTAGGCCTAACATTACTACGTTCGTTAGGTGCAAAGATTAAAACTTAACGTTAAACTTAAAGCTAGCCTAACATATCATTACGTCGTTAACGGTTAAGAATGGCTGTTGTTAAATAACAAGTCCATAAACCTGAAGATTTCCCCAAGCGTTTCAGTCCAAGTATGCTATACCCTAAACTAACCTAACCTAACCTTAACCTAACTCTATATAGTCTAGAAATGAATAATTAATTATAGGTCAATATTAATAATAATAATAATTAGTTATTACTTAAACATACATGTTCTAATCTCACTGGACTGAAACGCTTGTGGACCGAAACGCTTGGTATCTAACAAAAGCCTTTTAGAAATGGCCTGGGCTAGGGCTAGTTATTCGTCATATATCACGTTCCAGGCCTTTTACTTCCTCACTGATCTGGGGCTTTCTTTTTGCTTTGTTTTTGTTTTTTCTTGTTGGCTGACGTTCACTGATTGCTGTCGTTTCTGATTGATGGCCTGACGGAGCTATTCAAATCCTTTGTATCAACGTTATACATTTCATTCTAACTGAGTTACGATGCCCCGCAACGTTTTCCGGGCTGGAACTCTCTTTCAAGTTACCTGTCTTTTACCTGTGCAGCTTTGCACTCAAACAATTCTCTAGCTTCTTTTATACGTTCCAGCAAACAAAAATCGGACAAAATATGATCCAGCCTAGGCAAAATCAGATGAATCTTGGCAGTGGCGTAGCCAGGATTTTCATATTGCGGTGCGGTCCAGGGCCGCTTAATGGCCCCTAGAAGGGTCGAGAGGCGAAGCCCCGGTAGGGTCGAGGGGGCGAAGTCCCCAGAAGCTCTCGCAAAATTAACATTTCAAGAGGAAAAAAAGTATGTCACAACGCATAGTATGGTGTATTATACAAGTCCAAATTTATGTCAAAGAGAACTATAATACACCATATAGAAAATGTACCATATACAAAACACAAACTTTTAAGATGAGCTTGTTGTGTATCACGTGAAGTCCGACACCCCCCCCCCCCTTCCCTCTCTCCCTCCCTCTCTCTCTCCCTTTCTTTCTCTCTCTCTCTCCACCTCTCCCTCTCCCTCCTCCTGCTCCCCTCCCCTCGCTCTCCCCCTTTCCCTTTCCGTCTCCTCCCCTCCCGTCTTCCTCTCCCCCCCTTCCCCTCTCTTCACCCTCCCTCTCTCTCTCTCTCCCGCTTTCCATCTCCCTCTCTTGCTCTCCCTCCTCCTCCCCTCGCTCTAGCTCCCATTCCCCCTCACCTGGCTCCCACTCCCGTTCCCCCTCCCCTCGCTCTCGCTTCATCTCCCCCCCTCCATCCCTCCCTTTTCTCTCTCCCTCCCTCCCTCCTCACTCCCTCCCCTCCCTCCCTTCCTCCCTTCCTCCCCTCCTCACTCCTCCTCCCTCCCCCCCTCCCCTCCCCCTCCCTCCTCCTCCTCCCTCCCTCCCCCCCCCTCCCTTCCTCCCTCCCCTCCCTCCCCTCCCTCCTTTCCTCTCTCCCTCCCTCCCCTCTCTCTCTCCCTCCCCCTCTCTCCCTCCCTCCATCCCTCCCTTTCTCCCTCCCTCCCTCCTTACTCCCCCTCCCTCCCTCCTTTCCTCTCTCCCTCCATCCCTCTCTCTCTCCCTCCCTCTCTCCCTCCCTCCATCCCTCCCTTTCTCCCTTCCTCCCTCTCTCTCTGTCTCTCTCTGAGCCGACGGATTAAAATCTGAACCTACGGATTACAAAATTTGGGAGGGGCGGCGATCGTCTCCTTGCCCCCTCTGGATACGCCACTGATTCTTGGAACTCTTTCTATGTCCATTCTTCGCACTCGTCCTCTACATCGTAAAGTTTGTTCTCAAGATGTCAGAGTTAAAAAATGATAGTCATGTGACTACCGCCTAATAATGATTTCAATGGCGTTTGCATTCTCTAAGCGGGGTCCATTTAAAATTTTCGTCAGATCATGTAGAAGAATTCAAATACAAGTAGAAGAATAATTTGAATTATGCAAAGAAATGCAAGTACCTATCGTCCACTTTCGTTAAAAAAGCTTTAAAACAGAAAGAAAGAAAAAAAGCTTAAATAATTATTTGCTGATTTTAAAGACGACACATAGATACCGCACATATAATAATTATTTTCCACCCGTTAGTGCAATGCAAGAAACCCTGAGTACAAATGCGCACGCGTGACACTCGACAAAAGTGTTGAAACATGGCGACCAACAACTATCGGTGGATTTAACTTTGGCAAAATTCTTCTGTTAAAAGGCAACTAATGAACAATTTTTTCTTGAATAATCAAATTAAGAGGGTGAAATCCCACCAAAATGTGCGCAAAGGAAGTGAAGCTATCGCATTTTGGAAAATACATCTTGCTTAAGTGTGACTCGAATTGCAAACACGGTACCTGCAACAACCTACGTACACAAAACAAATGTCCCAGCGATAAGCAGCCGACAGAATCTTCAACCAGGTGCCTTTTTATTATGTCATTTTTTGTTATGGCAACTTACACATAATGATGTCATACTGAAGTCGCAAATAGCTCGTCACATGACGATACGCCATTATGATTTTCATGTGACACATCACCTGACTAAAGTTTCTTAAAATTTTCCGCGGGAAAACCTCAAACTTTTGACTTTGTTAATGTCTAAAGTTTTGTTGCCCGGGTCCCACCGCGGGTCCCACGCACGTAAAATGTTTAACAGTTACACTATGTTAGTCAGTTAGTTGTATCCATAGGCAGCTAGCTAACTATACAACTGGAACTAACAGCTTGTTCTCAATAGCGTTTGTTACACTGATTGCTATGGAGTCTGAGGTACTATTAAATGGATAGGGTATAATATATTTTGCATGACAGCACTGGATAGGTGAAGTGATTTCATCAGAAATCAAGGTTATAGTGTCATACAAGGGCTTGAAACTTTCAAGTTGTTGAAGGGAAGTAGGTTGGCCACGTACTCAAGGACTATCTGAAGTCTAACGTTAACCTATTCTTAAGTGAACAGAGTTAATTTAGCATTTGTGACTAAAGTTTAAATCCTTGCAGATCATCTTAAATTGAAGAATATGTTATGGGGTATATTTTCATCGGGAGTAGGTATTGGCCTACAATCTTGCACAAAACTGCTGGAACACTTCAGCTTTTTAAGAACTTCATATGATATAGTGTTATGTTTCTTTAATATTTTTCCGAGAATTGTAACTCCCCCTTCCCCCCTTTTTTTTTAATGTTGAATTTATTCCTTTATTAATTTTATTTCCAGGAAAAACAGTAACAATGGCCAACAATTAATGGGGAGGAGGAGGGGAGGGGAGGACAATTAATATAGTGAGGTAGGGGAGGGGGACACTGGCGGCGTCAATGAAATTATTAAAATGTCCTTATGTACAACACCTCTTCACTTCGGCCAAGGAGCTTCTACACAAGCTTCTTGCTTCGGCCTAAAAAAAAGGGTCAAAACCTCTGGTGACCCCCTATTGAAAGTACCCTCATCCGAGAAATATCAGATGGTAGTTTCTGGAAAACATCACAAAATATCCCAAATCTATAACAATCTGGTACAAAAAGGATCCCGAACTTGACTCTTTAATCATAGTTTCAATATTGAGGATAATTAGTTCCGTCCTACTGCCTACCCTTAATCACCTCCTGTAGTCGTCTCGCAACTGACCACAGAGCCACGTGTGTTACAAGCCGCGCGAGTATTCATTCTGTTATTGTTCAGTATTAATTTCACTCCGGAGCACTGCGTCTCTGGGTGGAGAGTATTTCACGTCCCTGACCGAGTTCAGTTTTTTAACCAATATTTGCGTGCGAATTTAATGATAAAATCTATCTTATGTGAAACAAAATAGGCTTAGCAAAAATAAAAAATAAATCTTAAACAACTTTTTAAGTCTTTGACTTTTTTGTGTAATTTTTGGAAGGCTGGTCAACATCCGGAACCGAGGCAAAATCCTCCTTTTGCTCCAATTATAACCCGCTAGTACAGTAGGCCTACAGGTTCTAGTTAATTTATGATCAGCATTTCTTTTACACGCCTTACATCATTACATGGGTAAGCCTATATAACGATTTTATTACTTCACTTAATGAATCTCGTACCAAAATACGTCACCAGTAAATATAATGTAAGCATGGTGATGTAGCTACTTGGGCGGTTATTGATTGGCTTGTCAGTATTTGTGTTGATATTTTGACCAATCAGACAAGTTCAAATGTATTTTATATCAATTTATGTCTAGCATGATAAAGGACCTTTAAATGGATACCATAATTATTCATATTTTATTTGGGTAAGGGTGTGTGTGTGTGTGTGTGTGCGTGTGGGTATGTGTGTACATTTGTGGATGCGATGTCACAATTAATGTTACTTAAATACGACATAACCTTAAACGGGAATAAGAGTTTTGAACACTTCCTCCTCCGTGTTGTTCCTTTTATTGCCCTCTTTCATGTGTTGTTCCTTTTATTGTCTTCTTTCATGTAGCGAGACTTTGATGACATATACCATCAACTTTACGATAGGCCTAAGCATGATAGCGAACGTAAACCAGCTTTTACCTTATATAGACTTGTATTATAATATGCATGATTTTCTTTAATCAGCCATAATTTTAAAGAGGAAATCTCTTCTCAAGACATTTGATTGACCCATCACTAATGTAATATCACTTCTGCGGCGGTAATTGATTGGCTTGCTGGTGATTGTGCAAATATTTTGCACCAATCAGAAACTTTGGACTGTTTTGATCCGTTTTCTAACAACGGATCTGGTGTAAATTTGTACATTTTACAAAGAAACAATGAATCAAAATCTAAGTGAGGGCGCTTATTGTAAATTTAAAGAAAAAGTGTACATAGCAGAAAAATTGTTGAGGGCCGGTACCGGCCCCGGGTCCAGATTTAAGGATTAGTTCAGTGGTTCAGTGATCAAACAATTTAGCAGTTTATCCTATTTTAAAGAGGACAGGAGGACTTCCATAGAAACAAAATGGTAAAGAACTTAAGAAAGCATTCAAAAAGGCTTTCCGTAAAGGAGATATTTAACTTTAAAGTTCTGTATCATTTGTGTAGAAATGACTGAAATTAGACCAGTTGTGGCGTCACATCCTCAGGTTTCTCACAAGTCTTTATGTATTCTTATCCTATTAATTTTTCCTGTGATTTTGTGGCTTACAACCATTGTATTTGTCAGAAAAATATAGTAAAATACAGGCCCGTAGCACCGTTTGTTTTGGTGGTGCGGCGACGTTGATACTATCTAAGCGGAGCGCCACCATCGGTTGGCGCGTAGCGTGGCAAAAAATTTTTGAAAAAAAAGGTACCTCTAGATTGCCAGATATGACACTTCCCAGGTCTTGCAAGCTGTATTTGAACATCCTCTATTTTGGACGAATATGTGAATAGGTCTATCTGTTTTGTCATAAAATAAATCGTTTCGACTTTACACAAAATTATGCCGACCACGTTTCTTCAAAATGTCAAAGTTATTTCCATACAAACATGTTTATCATAATCATATCGGAATATCACCAGTTAACAGTAATTTCTATTCTCTCAAAAAGCACAATTTAACGAGTAAACTGACCCCAGTTCTGAATGCAAAATACGTTTGGGCAAAATTATGAAGAGATACAACTTCACGCTTCTGACTTTAATTTTCTTAACCCCAAAAACGTATACATATGTATTATTTGTTCACTTATGGCGGGGTGTAGAAACCATATCCTTGCCGACAGTCACATCTAAACCACCATTTTTTGTGGCGAGTGGAGGAAGGGGAGGTGGGGATTCGTAAATTTGAGCTCCATTTCCCTTTTTTCATGCTATTATCGGATGTGTTAATCCGTGAACTTTGCCCTGTCATTTTTCAAATTATGGGGAGGGGAAGGTTATTCTCTTGATATATCATAAATAAATCAACTTGGACTGTTGAAGCTTGTTTGTTGTCACATCAACTTCAGTCTGATTTGCTGATCTCAATAATCTATCCAAAGTATCGATGGCAACAACAAAACAGAAAGTCCAACGAAATGTTAAGATAATTTTTCAGATAAATTATGGAATGAAGTAAGTTTGTTTTTAACAAAAAAACTAAAATGATAAACTGATAGTCTTATACGATAATATTTCGTAATCTATACAAAACTTCCACCGAATTTAAGGACACGAGAGTGACGAGACTATAGGCCTATTCCTGTATTCGACTATTTGCCGGCTTGGAGAAATGATTTAAAGACTGCACGACGGTGAGCAGTGTCGGCAAACTCACTTGCTATTTTCGTCAGATCCAAGCTATCTGTCGTGTCTTTGTGGACATGGAGAACAAGTAGATGGTTCAGTTGTTTCTGTTTCATGGTGGCTCGCATGTACGTCTTGATGCGTTTCAAAGCGCTGAAAGAACGTTCGCTTACCGTGTTTGTAGCTGGCATGACAAGTACAAGTTTAAGCAAAATGCACACTTCAGATAAAAGCAATTTCGTACCGAAATCTAAAGACTTCATATACTTCACTATATCAGGAAGCGAATACACACTGACACTGGTACATTCAGGCGGTTTACATGTGTGACCCAGCGTTTCCAGGTGGACTCTGACTTGACTCGAATCAATGTCGTCTTTGTAGAAATCAGAAACGAAGTGAAAATCCTCCCCAATTCCTTTGCCATTACATGCATCTAGGAGGAGGTTCTGTGGCTTGACATACCGTAGGTTTGGTACCCCGTCTGCTTAAAACGATCTTGTACGCAGTAAACGATGTTGTCGATAGCCTTTGTGTATATTCGCTTGAAAGACTCCTTCGCACTTGCAGGTTGATCATCAACAGAAGGACCACCAAGCCGGATTGGGACTTTTCTTCTTCGTGGTGTCTCTGGTTGGTTTACATTGAGTGTAGAAGCAAGTAATCCTACGGCCTCCCAGAAAGTGTCGAAGTGACTTTGTATGCCTTCAATAGTGAAAGCTGTTTTCTCTGCGACACTCTGCCCTTCCGCAGCAGAAATGTATGCGTGTTGCAAAGTCCTACTCAAATTGTCGCTCTGACTTAGGATCAGGTGTGCTAACTTTATACCAAATAAGAAATCAAACTTCTTCATGTACGAAGCCACACCTCTCAGTCGACCCTTTGTGCTAGGATCCTTTTCCTCCAAGAGACGCTCCTCCCAAACATTCTGTAGAACTTCGTAGTTTTCTAGTATGCTCCGAAGTGCATCTGCTCTAACTGTCCACCGATTTGAACACATGACACGGATTCCAGTGGAGCACTCTTTCCCAATCCTCTCCTTCATCTCGATAAACTTAATTCCACGTCGGGGGGAGTTCCTAATTAGTTTGGTAATATCCCTTTTATTTTCCAAAGCATCACACATTAGCCGGTTTCTCTTTATGGTGTCACCACATGCAAGATTAAGGGCATGACCGTAGCAATGTGTATAAAGCCTTTGGTTGTTCATCTGTTATCTTCTTTGCAACACCTCCGTGTACACCCGACATGGCAGCCGCTCCATCATAGCATTGACCTCTTGTCTTCTGAAGGAATAACTGCATTCGAAGGAGAACATCTTTGATGACGGCAACTAATGCATCGGCGGTTGTTGAAGACACTTCATACAATGCAATGAAATCTTCATGAACTTCAAACTGGTCGTCGACCCACCGCAAGCATATCACAACCTGTTCCTTGTTGGAAACATCGGGGGTTTCATCCACCATAATTGTATAGAATGGAGCTGACTGGATATTTAAAACAACCTCACGTAAAGCCTATAAAAAAGAAATGGTGCATATAAAAGATAAGCATGGATGTTAGTAACTATACGTGCGCGCTAGTCGCCAATGGTGGCTTTAAATTAAATTTAAAGGGGTATGGCGAGTTATACCATTTTAACGAGCTATACCATTTTATTCTATTGAAAATTAGTACACAAATGTTTAAAGAAGCATGCTCAACGCACACTTGCATAGTACATATGCTTCATAGATGTGAATAGATATGTTCCAAAAGAGATTTACAAATTAAAAGGAAGGCGAGTGCGATAGTGACGCGTAACAAAAATAAATAAATAAAAAATAAAAAAACATGAATCTGCGCCCCATGCAGCTTAAATTGAAAATTCAAACAAAAAATATAGCAGCACTTCAGAACCCTTTTTGGGGGGTGGGGTGGGGGTAAGAGTGATAGTCTGGATAAAGATGGTCCCCTGCGCCACGTCGATATTTTCTTTGTTTTGCTGCAGTTGGTATAGTGATCCCTATATTATTTTTTGTTCCTCTGACGCTGGGGAGGGGTTAAGTCTTTGATATTCTGATTTTGTTTGCGCAATTATGAAATATCTTCCGCCGCCTAAAATGTATAATTGAATTAAGTCTTATACCTTTAGTGCCATTGTCTGTAAAACTTCGTTTTGAATTTCAGCAGAGGGATACTTGTCAGATTTCCGTGATAACCAGTTTTGAATCTGTGAATCATCTTCACCACGCAACTTGAAAAGAGTTATCAGATTAGAATCCGACTCATCCCCATCACCCCTGAAAGCTAGTCCTTGCCGTGCCAGGAATCTCACATTAAAAATGATTTTCATAAAAATTTGTCGTCGCTCTTTCCTTTCTCTTCCAATCTGTTGTGATAAACTTTCTCCAATGTCTTTAGTTATCTTTGGCAATGTCACAACCATTAAGACTGATGCCATATATATCATTTAATTCGTCATAATGCAACCAAGCAAACTGGTTGAACCAACTTGGTTGGAACGCACGAAGTTTTGGTTTTTTCTGGCCAAAACTTAGTTTTGGGAAATTGATTACTGGTTGATTTGGTGTGTTCCCAATGTCCGGAGTTGTTATAGAATAATCCATCTTAACTCGCTCTGTCCTTTATTAAATTTCATGCATATAAAATAAAACGCAACTTCTTTAGCTTTAGCGTACAGGTAGGTTTAGCCTAGATCACGCACGTGTATGGTGCGCCGAGTGTCACGTGCCAGAAGTACACAACTCGACCGTGACTCCAAGTTGTATAGTTTCTCGCTCTGTGATTGGATACGCAGGCTAATTTGCATCTTATGTCGGCTCCAAGTTGTGTTGATTTCATGCAAATTATGTCGACTTGAAATCAATACAACTTGGAGTGGACGTAGACTTCAGCTCGTAAAGAAAAACATTCACAACTATGCCATGCTTGCTCTTATTAGCTTAAATTACACGCGTACGCGTGCCAACGGATTGGACAGTTCGGATGGGGATAGTGTTGCGCATTCTTACGAATTACCAATATAACCGCGTAATACAACTAAATTAATTGTCTTTCAAATGAATTGATAATTGTTAAAAATTGTGAGGATCAGGGCACCAACCTTCCATTGTATACTTACTACACCAGTCATTTCTGCATGGATAAGACAGAACTTTAAGCCTAAGTATTTCCTTAACGGAATGATATATTTGAATGCTATCTTCACCATTTTGTTTCTACTAAAGCCAGATGGATATGCTTTACCCACTGGACTAATCATTTAAATTGGCGTTGCGTCTCCAAGCTGTGATCGTCGTCACATCACTTGCAAAACACCATGGGTTTGGCAATACTGAGCTACAACATTTGCAGATTTAGTTGTCAGGATTATCAAACCTTTGGGCGGGATAAATTAGAGGGGAATTATAAAGGGAAAATAATTTTTCCGGCTCAACTTTCAGGCTTCTTATAACTTTTTTGTGCTATTGATAGCTTATAACTGTTTACTATATACAGCATTACATGATTTAATGATCTAGGTACAAACGTTTTTAATATTGAGCTTAAACTTGACATACACTAAAGCGAAATCTCAAATGTTTATAGCTCAACCCCCCCCCCCCCTTCTCCTGCACCAACACACGTACACGCACATACATACACCATCATCTAAAATTACAGCGCTTTAGTGTGTACAAGTATGAAAAAGAATGATTCCCAAAAAAAAAAAAAAAAAAAAAAAAACTTGTCTACCCACCGATCTCTTTTTTCAAAACAAAATGGGTTACTCCAAACAATTTTTCTAAGCTTGGCCTCACTACATGCGTCGAAGACCCACATAACACAGCGCCCCTTTATGGATCCGCAGATAATTGTTTTCAAAGAGAAATCAAGCAGCTTCATACATAAGCTGCCGAAATGGGTCTGCCTTTCCTAATTAGCAGAAATAGACGGCGCACTTTCAAAAATACAACGGGAATGTAAGGTCTTAGACATGTTGGACCCTTAATTCAAGTTGTCAGTCAATCGTCATTCAAATCAGTGACTTTTTTAATATACGAACTGGGCGACCATTTGGTCGCCCAGTGAGAAATTTTGCACGCCCAGTGAACAAAATTCTGACGCACTGGGCGAACAGGAATTTCGCCTTGGTTTAACAAAATGACTGCTCCCATACAGTCGTAAAATAAATGTTTTTAAAACATACAACATAATATGAAATAAATTGTATGGATTTAATGTCTGACTTGATATCTCCTTTAAAATTGATGGTGCTCAAATTTACATATGCATGTTCCTTCACGCCTCGCATCAGTTGCCGTAGGCCCGGGGTGATTGTGGTCGCTCAGTTAAATTTCCTTAAAAAATTCACTGATTCAAATCCTCAATCGGCAGGTGTAGTAACATGCCTGAGTCCGCAAAAGTAAAAAGATGCCAACATTTTACCACATACGCACACACTCACATTCTCATTTTTTAATCCACTTGATATTTAATCATTAATTACCATTATCATTAATAAGGCTTACTGAAAAAAATGTTTTAGTAAGCCTATAATATACGTATTCATCTCATCAAATCCTATAAGCCAGTGGCATAGCCAGCATTAAAAGGGCGAAGAGGTCCGAGAAGTTCCCCGACGCCTTCCCAAGACAAAGTGTTAAAAATTAACCCACTTCTGAGTGCATTTTTGTGTTTTAAAAGCAAAAAAGACATAAAAAGCCAAGTGTATCCACATTTTCTCGAAAAAGTGGGGGGAGGGCTTTTTTTTCTCGAAAAAGTGTAGGGCGTGGAAGGGGGTCGGACCACTATCATCTTCGTGGCGACCACTGACATAAGCTTTGGAACGTTTTTAAAGTAGATATTTGATCATATTCCAAAAGGGATTTCCATGTTATAGGGCCTGCTCAAACAACACTAGCTTTGCAGGTGCCTCATGACTTTGCGAAAGTGTCAGTAATTAAAGAACATAGTTTGTTAGTATATCGCATGGCTTTTGTTGGCAATTTTGGAACTGTTGCCTTGAGAAAATCTTCTTTTCCGATTTTGTGAAGAATAGCAAATGAGACACACAACAAAAAATCTTTACAAATGGGGTGAGGGTTGAGTTATGAAAAATTCTCTATATAAGTTCCCATGATTCATTTGATATTTGATCCATGTTACATGTTGCTGATTTGACTTTGACAAAATGAGAGTGGGAGTGGGGGATATGCCTCTGTTCAGAGGTGGTGGAAGATGTTTGAATCTGGGGGCACAGGATCTGAGGGGCACTTTCCAGCTGCACCCCCACCGGGAAAATGTCTAAACTTGTTTTGTGGCGACCCATTCTTACAGCTTCAAAAAATCAAGATATTTTGATCCAAAATTCGGTACAATAGAACAAATTTATACCAAAATCTAAAAAAAAAATTAAAAAAAATCATAGATCGTAATTGTTGAAAGCGGAAGGGTTTTGACTTATCATGATAATTCCGATTCATAACCATTGTATGGTTATGAATCGGAATATATTTCATGTCTAAAATAATGTGAAAACTAAGCAAATAGGGGGTACTTAAATTATTATTCAGAAGGCCATAATTTTCTTGGTGAGAACAGGGAGTTGTTGGTGAGAATAATATACTCGATATATTATTATCAGCAGGCCCTAAATTATACCAGGTTGTGTTACTTTCTTCAATCTGTCAATATAGGCCTAAACATCACTTATAATCAGGGGACTTCAATATATTTTGTTATAACACTTTTCTTTTTTCTTTCTTTATCCTGTAAAGGGGCACATCTTAATCTTTACAAAGAAGATGCATGTCAGTTTGTGTCATGGCAATGGCCCGGGTCCAAGTAGTAAGTTTTGCCCTGCGTGGCCCATTTGAAAGATGGGGCATCACTCGCACACTCGAAAAAGGTCCTATTTTTAAGAGTTTTTACAAATTAAAAGCTGCGAAAACAAAGGTATAGGCAGGGGGAAAGGATTTTCAGTATTAACAAGCTCAATATGTAAGGCTACTGGGCCCCCAACTTTGTCTTTTATATAAAATTGGAATATTCATACCAAAATTAAATTTTTGCTCCAAATAAAAATGATGTTTGTTGCGCCCCTTAGCCAATTCTGTAAAATTGAATACCTGGATACGGTTGACACCACGCTCGTGCAATTCATACAGTACAACTAGACTGTATACACAACATTGTTCAGTTTATGCATGTAACAATCGCGTTAGGCATATTGGATTCGAAAGTAAAAAGAAGCGCTTTGCACACTAATTAGGCCTAAAGCACGGGAAGACTTCCGATGAAAACAGTAAATTGTTGTTGAGAAGGAAGTTTGCTACTGCCATTTTCACAGCTTCCAGTTTAAAGCAATATGACGGAAATAAAAGGAAATAGTCCCTTTCAAAAGCGGGGAATGAGTGACAAGTAAGTTGCATGTTGTTACTAGTAGGCTACTCACCCCACATAGGCCTATACAGGCTACAGACATAGCCTACAGTAGGTGTACCAACTCAGCGTATGTACCAATTCCGCGTATTTTCGTATTTGTTTATTCGTTTACTGCTAGTAACTTATTGCTAAAATCTTGCCAATTGTTCATACTCTTAAACATACAAAATCGCGATTGCTGCTGAAATATATCTTCAGAATATGTTTCCGTCCACGAGAAATAGAAACATTTTTGTCTTGTAATTTCGAGCCTACATTGCTCGCGTCACTTGGTACAGTAGAAAAATCATGCTACTTATTCTCCGTTTTAACCAGAATGCACGAATAATAAAATCCTCAAACATATGGTCAAGCTTCGCAGGTAAAATAACTTATGGAAATTACTGCCATGCAAACAAAGTTTGCATGGTAAATATTGTTTTCCCATGTTTTCGCGACCATTATTGCTTACGCAACTCCGGTACCAGTAGAGCGTATTAACTTTTCGTAACTACTAGGCCCTAGACCTACTTATTTGCACTTGAGCTGTATAAATCAGCTTTTTGCTATTGAACTTTTATTGAAAAGTGTCTTTAAACTATACCTGGTGACTTTTGTATACCTTTGGAGAAGTTTTTCCCACATCGGATACACTATGAATTTCTGAATCTTTTTTAGCTATTTATTTATGTCATAAATGTACCTTTTTTATGCAAAATGTTTTATTTGTCCACAGTATACTTTTTTTCCTCATAATGAATGAAGTTGATTCATCTGTTTGTATAATGTATATTTAGTGATCTTTTCTGATGTGTAAATCCTCTATCAGTATTTGATGTTTTCACCACTATGAAAGTTTACTTTGTTAGTTTTGTTGCAAATTGACCAATTTTCGAATGTCTATTCTAGATCATGATTCATTCGGGGTGTATAAACAAGTTATAAAAAAAATTGCCTCAAGTTCAATGCTATATATCAAACAAAATTAACAGAGGCATAAAAAACAATTGTTCTACAAAAGGAGACGAAAGATACTTCCCAATTGATGTCACAGATTATGTTGTAAATTGGTCAATTTTGATGAAAATTTTGCTGTTTTAATGGTTAAGATCATATTCTAAACAAATCAGGCCCTCGTTGACTCTAGATGTCCATAGTCCTTTAAATGTCTAATATTTAAAATGTGCTTCGGTTTAAAAGCTAAACAAAAAAATACCCTTCTCGCTCGCCCTGTTGTTCATGTCACCGACACTTTCAACCTCAGTACCATAGTTTTTTTTTGGCAGAGTATTTTCTGGTTACTGCAGTTCAAAATTTAATGTTCCATACATGGTTTTGAAAGAAAAGGGACTTAAAATTGAAATAGAATATTTCCATTTTAAGTTTATATTCACACGTTTATTGCTGTCTTACAGATCAATTTGTGGAATCTTAAAGCCATGAGAGGCTTAACTGTAAACACAAAATTATAAGATATGTCAAATACATTCAGTTATAGATGTTTTTTCCCCTCTTCATAATTTTAATTTGTTTTTCCTCATCGCTGCCGATTTCGAGCGAAAAACGTCTGCTTTTTTTTCTCACTACGGTGTGACTAGAGATTTCAGCTCACATACAATGGATTTTCTGACTGTGTAAAACATTATTAGCCAGTGGCGTAACTGTAAGGGGCTTGTAAAAAGTATGGTATATTTTTACCATTATACTTACAGGGCCCCACTCGCTCGTGGGGCCCTAGCTACAGTAATGTTACTAGCTAGGAGCTGTTATAGACAGATATAACATAGTCAATCAGAATTGTCACTTCACACAACATTATACTATATTTGTGAAGTTTCCTAAAATATTGTGAAAGTTCTCTCTTGTTGACTGCATTCCAGTATTATTCCTAATTTTCAAAATTGCAATTTATTATATCAATATATGATCATGGTGGATGTCTCATGAATACTTTCTTCACCAGATTTTCCATTACACCTCCCCTGTTACACTTACAGACAGAAAGCTCCTTGTTCTTAGTATTATAGCTCCGACAGAAGACTTTAAACTGATATAAACCTGACAGTATCTGGAAAAATTTCAATGCTAACACGATACATGCTAAGCTTAAAAATTTGTTTACAAAATATGTGGTCACTCATTGTGGTGGTCATATACAGAATATGATATAAGCCTTGGTTTATTTTACTGCCAGTGGTGCGAATGAGTTGTTGAGAAGGAAATAGTTATCAGAATGACTTCCAAGTCTACGATGTACTTATAGTAGGGATTTGTTATGTGGGATAACAAATCCCTGCTTATAGCAAGTGAATATTGCAACCAGAACTGAAAACTGGAGAAAAATGTTGAAACTTTAATAAACCCTTCAACTTCCAAACGTTTGGGATTCTCTTATTTTAGATAAACATCTGAACGGTGGGGAGACGGATATCGCCCCAGGTCTGAGGGGTGGGGTAGTCCCCTTGGAAGAGTTGGTGTCATTGGTGTTGGTGTGGGGGTCATTTCTTCTTTGTTATCTACACAACACACAATTTCAAGTTTCGTTACTGTGGGTGTCCAGGGACGAATTCCCCCAGAAACACTGAAGTTTCTTACTTTATGATATAAGCTAATATGACAGAATACTTTTAAATGAATATAACAGATCAAGGCTAAAATATAAACAATACGGAAAAATACGGAAAAATATGGAAAGTTTGTTTTTCATTTGGGTTGGCACGGGGGCGGGTACGACAGATTTTTGGGGGCACGTGCCTCCCAATCCTCTGGATTTATTATGTTACATTTTTATTTCCTTTCCAGCAGTCGCAATTCAAGTATCATATGTTAAAAGCGTGCGATTCTAACAACCCCAGCCGGGACTTACCAAAATGTGGAGGAACCATAACTCCACCAGGCTGACCCCATATTTTTGGGCAAAAGTATACCCAATTTCAACTAAATCTTTGCTTATTCCAAATGCAGTGACTTTCCATTAGCGATTTGTCATGGTAAATAATTAACAGACTACAAATAAAAACACCAACATCAGGTTTGTCTAAAACTGGAGCAACACCCCTACTATAGGAATGTCCCTGTAATGGGGTGAAAATTTTCGTGCAAAAGCATTCCGTTTTGTAAAACGTGGCATTTTCTCCTGTCCTATGAAATTTTGGGTCATTTTGCTCCCCCTCCCCCAAATATGAATATATATTTATGTCTCGTTTATATTTTTAAACTGTTAAAAGAGTTGAAATTGTGCAATTAGCATTATCTTGTCGCCTGTTGTATAAATGAAACTCGTTCTTCACATTTTATTTCCATACTTGGAAAATATTTTTCCCCCTCCACCAAATCTTTGTCACATCCAAAAATTAAAACTGTTGAAATACAATTAGCCACTCATGACCCTGTTCCATGGGGCCATCAATTGGCCCTTTTAATACTCCTATACCCTGTGGAATGGTGGCTGGGGGTAGGGGGGGGGGACTGCCCTTAGTGAAGATTTCTGAGAGGGCACCAAATGCTTACAGGGGTGAA
Organism: Chiridota heheva; assembly: GCA_020152595.1. Lineage (NCBI taxonomy): Eukaryota > Metazoa > Echinodermata > Holothuroidea > Apodida > Chiridotidae > Chiridota > Chiridota heheva. Next base: position 103,595 of record JAIGNY010004515.1, read on the forward strand.
AAACTGTCCTGAGAATATATCTTTCATAATTTTAATTCTTACCTTCTGCGATTTGAATCATTACAAAACAAATTGCTTTATTCTCACACCTAAACAACATGGCAATCATTCATGGACCCCAACTAATTTGAACTAAAGACACATTGTAGTCAACTTCAGATCCTACATTTCAAAATTCGTTCCAAAATGTATATCCTTTTAAACAAACTTATAAGTGTGGAATTGACACTATTTTAAGTAAGTTTCTGATACAACAATCACACCAAAAGAGCTAAGAACATCCAGGGACTTCGCCCTCTGGGTGTTTACCTGGACTTTTACCTGGACTTTTACCCTGGATTTGACACAATATTGAGCAATTTTCAGCTATCAAAATCACGAGCAACTTTAAGTTCCGCTCCCTTCACCCCCCTGTGTTCTTCCTACCAGGGGTTCGCCCTACAATTTTTTGCTAACAAAATCACGACAAACGCAGGGCTTGTGGGCCCTTTGCTCCTAGATTTTACACAAGCTTTGGCAAAATATACCTTATATCCGCTGAGTAAAACAACAGGGTAGGTAAATCCCACGAACCCAAAGCAGTAACTTATACTAATACAAAGCCAGAAATCCAAAGATTTTGAGGTTCCGATGTGCAATAGGAATATCGTTAAATTGCTTTTGATTTCTGAAGGGAACAGTACAGCAATGATATGGTATATAGTTGAATTGAATGGAGGTAAAAAAAAAATGAAATTTGATAAACAACCGACTTAATGAATATGCATATGAGCAAACGGTTCATTGCATGCATGCAATTAGTAAGGCAAACTCTTTGTGTTCAATTTAATTGATGAACATTTGGTAGCATGTTTCTAGGAAAGTGAAAAACAAAAACACAAAACAAAGCTTCTTTTAATTAAAAGATTAGCATGCACGAAAAAGTTGAAGAAAAATTGAAGAGCATGCCATGCGTGCATGGACTCGTGCTACCACCTTTTTTTCTAGAGAAGATAACTTTCAAAAGAGAAGATATGATACTGACTGTGGACATATTGGTTTATTAGTCAAGAAAGGAAAACTTCATCTTGCCGGAAAAACTAGTCAACAGTCGGACAAATCATGTCATTACCCCTGTGGTCATCCAACATTTTCGAAATTGCAAGGAATTAAGGAATTTCATTTGAAGATTGATAGGGGAGGGAAAGGTGATGGGAGGGGGGGAGGGGGTGATATGGGGGAACACCAGCCTTTCTTTTTCTTGTTTTCTAACAACAGCATGACAATCTCAGAAGTTAAACTGGGAAATTTAAAATGTGTAAAAGTCAAGTATCAAAACAGCCCACTAGTTGCAAATTATCAAAGCTAAGTTTCAAAACACAACAAATAAAAGCAAAAGTGTAAAGAATATACTCATCACTTTATACCTGTAAGGAGAACAAAAAGAAATTTTCAATGAAAACATTATTTCAGTACACAATTAGAACCTTTAATTATTAAGAGTAAAACGTGTAGAGATATTGTATTAATGGCCATTCCTTAAGTATTACATGTATATATATACAACAGAGGAAAACTTTTTTTCTCGTTGATTTGGTCCTTCCTAAATTTTCGTACAACTGGTACATAGGAAAACAATATAAATAACTACAATTTTAAAACGGTTTTGATAATGTTTGAAGGGTAATATTGTATTTAACCATAACAAAGAGCTTAATAATAATGCTTCTACCAATACCATTAGGAAAAACTGAAAAGTACCTGATAAAAGTGAGATTATGTACAGTAAATTGCGTGTGTGGAAAATACGCTCTACCATTAGGAAAACTGGTACCTGATAAAAGTGAGATTATGTACAGTAAATTGCGTGTGTGAAAAATACGCTCTACCGGTACACATTTTGTGCTACAGTACATGTACAATTGGCTAATGAGTAACTGTATGCAAATTGGCTAATGAGTAACTGTATGCAAATTGGCTAATGAGTAAGTGTATGCAAATTGGCTAATGAGTAACTGTATGCAAATTGGCTAATGAGTAACTGTATGCAAATTGGCTAATGAGTGACTGTATGCAAATTGGATAATGAGTAACTGTATGCAAATTGGCTAATGAGTTACTGTATGCAAATTGGCTAATGAGTAGTTGTATGTACATACACAAATCATAGTGGAGCAAACTTTGAATATACATGTACCTATTAAGACCTTTCTGTATTTGTAAGCTTTTTTCACACAGAGCAAAGAAAAAAAGATTAATTCACAAAATTTCATTAATTTTATTATCTTCTTTTAAAGTGCTAAGCACTGTGCATGCAGGCACATGGAACACTCCTAGTCTTGCTAAGTGTTGAAGTCATTCTTTATCAGTATTTACAAATGTCAGCATTCTTTCTTTTTCTTTTCTGTCAATATAGACCTTGATGTACAGTATCTTTTTTGCTATGCATCGGATACAATGGATGCAATTAAAATAATCACACATTTTTGTAAAACTTGATTATAAATTTTTACGAATTCCTATTTTTGGAAGAATGTTTGAGGGAAGATTGAGGAAAATTTGCAATGTTTTAAATACAGGTGAACCATGATGCATTGCCTGCTTGTATGGTCAGCCCATTCTCATAACTTCTACGTATTTCAATAATTCAATTGTTGCATTGTGTGGAAAGAAATCTTAACTTTTTGGAGGTGGTATGAACATTTTCCACAGTGCAGTAAGAAATAGGTAGTTTTTGTGGAAATTTCTTCTTTAAAGTCGAGAGCATTTAAATAAGCATTTGTAATTTAAATAAAGAAGCTAAATTGATTTCAATGTGTGTATTGTGTTAATAATAGTTCATAATTTATTTGGTATTAAAAAAATTGCTCATGGATGGTACAGTAACTTTTAATGTAGTAGCCTTTATGTCAAATTAAACGTGACGTAAATATTTTTATTTATTTTTTATCTTTTTGTTAAATTATAATGCTTTATATGATACTACATGTATATAATCATGTAAGAAACAGCAATCCATGAAGCCTGTGAAACGTCCCATTGTTTTCTTCAATTGATCCAGAAGCAGTGTCTTTAGGTTCTTTCTGTTGTCAGTAAACTGATTAAAGAACAAATATCCCAAAGCTTGTACAATTCACAATTAGGTGTCAATTGAATTGACATACTGTAGCTTACAAGTGTTGAGCTTCATAGAAACAATGCCACTGTGGTTGCCAAGCAGTACAACAGCCTATAAAAGTGCTATATATTGATAGTTGAATAGCATTATATGTCAGGGTACCGTAGTTCATTATCTTCTCTTATGAAGTTCAACAGAGGTTATGCATGACTGAGTGGGATAGCAAAACAAAAATCAGAACCAGGGACCCGTTACTGTAACCCAGTTTAAAAAAAAAATGATCTAAAATTTTTGCGGAACTGGTATGCTAACACTAAAATCTTGGTAATTACACTAACTGGTACCAACAAAAACTTGATTGACATTATAAAGCTATTTTTGGTCCGAGTGAGTAAAGTGACCATAAATTTAGTTTATGCATCATAACATAGTTCCGCGAAAATTTTAGATCAATTTTTTTTCTGGGTACCCGTTCCAGACATTTTCGTACCGGGTAGCAGACCTTTCAGGCGGGCCTGGGTTCCCAACTTGACCTTAGTTTTGACCGCTGTTTGTTCCTCTGTACCATATCTCAAGAAGTAATGGAAGGATGTTGATATACTGTACTGTACAATGTAATTTTGTGTATGATTCTGATATAATTTTGTGTTTGATTTTGAAACAATTATGTGTATAATTTTGATACAATTTGGTGTATAAGTTTGATACAATCTGGTGTATGACTTTGGTGCAATTTGGTGTATAATTTGGTATAGTTTGGTGTATGATGTTGATACAATTTGATGTATATGACTTTGGTACAATTGGTGTATGATTTCCATACAATTTGGTGTATAATTTGATTTTGGAATAGATCTTGCCGGAGAGGAATTCAAAACAATGAGCGCTTTGCCTGAATAAAATTGAAGCAATATATTTAGAATCTAGTGTGCAACAAAATGCTATAAATCTATCGATCTCTATCGATCACGCAGTACAATTGTTGCTGAAAATCTTACAGTTCAGATCCCACCCTCTTGATACTCAACATTTCAATGAAACATTAACCATGGCCAGGCTATGGCTCCTATTTGAAAAAAATTGTGTAGAAAACAAACTCATCAATCATGCATACCTCTCTGTTATTTTTCAAGTTCAATAATCATTCTTGTTATGCTTTTACTTTAAATTGGCCCCGTTTGTACATTGCGGTGGCATTTTCTATTATACTTAAGCCACCAAAGGGTCCCACCCTATATATAGCCTTATATGGTATTCACCTTCTTCTATGTGCTCTAAAACTGTGCAAACAGGAGTGTAATTAGGCAGAGAATAAAAATGCCCGCTAATGAAAAGTAGTGTCCCACTTCACACCAAATTGTATGTTCTTCATCAGAATGAAAAAATAAAAGTGTATTACCTGCAATCTCTATACGAATAATACGATACGAGATTTGAATACATCATGATTGAAAATTAAACTGAATTACATTGTATTACATACTGAAACCGAACCTTCTTCAGCATGAAGCTATGAAATTTTTTATTTTAACAACACAGGCCGTGCACCTAAGTAAAAGCAATTCTTTGGCACTCTGAAGTTCAGATTTTTAGTTCTACATTGATTTGAAAAATTTAACAATGATAAACAATATTTTTGGTCACTCAGAATTGTATAAAACGGCAAACACATCTGTATTTGAACATTCTGTTTGTACTTTCTACTTGTGAAACGATATGCAGAGATGATATTAATTTATGCATACCAAGAGGCTATCATATACTGCATCCGCAAAAAACATATAAACTTGCTCCACTTCAAATTACGAACCAATGAAATCATTTGAGCTTGTACCCTAAGCGAAACACATGTGCCTTTGGGTCAATTACAATATGTGATTGAAACAGAAGATTCCATTGCTAGTACTATTATGACTAAACGTAATTACAGGGGAATAGAAGGGATTTAAAATGGATTAACAAAGTATTTTACAAAACAAAAGGACCGGGAGAGAATGTTGAGGACTTAAAGGATACAGTATATAAAGAAATGAAGGTACAGTTGTTGTGGTCGTGGAAATATTACTTAGCCCAGAAAGAAGACACAGAGACTTTATTGAGCGGATTTGAGCCTGTTATTACAGGTACATGTAATACTTAAGACTATGCATTTTCCAAACAGTCTCATTTCTCAATTGTATTATTAATTTAATCTGCATAAATATCACATTTTCAGAAATATATCAAAAGATACTTCAAAATACATTTTTTTTTTAATGTACAGCTAATTACAAAATACATATTTTACATATGCTATTTATTGTTCTTCATAATAATGATTTTCTTTGTATGGAATTTACAAGAAACAGTAGTCAGTATGCATGCCTCTCAGGTCCGCTACCTGCATGTTGAGTGGATACTTGGATTGTGCTAATTGTTTAATAACACATTAGACAGGCATACAAGTTTTATGCTACTGTATGTTTGAAAGATTATCAAAAGTATGATAAATGTTTCCTCTAAATGCCTCAGGAAAATATAAATTATAAGTCTATAATCTCTGAAAAAAAATTATGTTTATAATATTGTACATTCAGCTGACTAATTGTGATTTGATTTATGATAACAAAAAAATTGAACATTTGAAAAGAATATTTTCTTGTTCTCAAAATTGTAATTTTTTTGAGTTATGCACATAGTTAGTAAAATGTTGTAAATGCTTAAGATGTAAGATTCAAACAGAAATTTAGGAAATGTATCCATTTTTAGAAGCTTTTGGTCTTTGTTCCACCAATTACTTGTAAGGATCCCGTTCTCCTTTTTTTAAGATCTTTTTTAAGCCGGTGATGAGATTTTTTTTAAGCCGGTGATGAGATCTTTTTTAAGCAGGTGGGAATATTTGTTTTCTAACTGTTTTCTTAAAGGCCAGATATTGTGTTAACGTGGATACTCTGGAGACCAGACAATACGGCATTTCAGATTGGTTAAAATCTTTACACAAACACCGACCATGCACCGACAAACCAATTAACTACCACCCTAGAAGTGTCGTTACTAATATAATCAGATTTATTGGTGAACGTCAAGCAATTTTCTTGAGACGAGAATCCCTCTTAAAGCATGGAGGTCTAAAGTGGTACCTGTATGCTTAAAGCACCTCCTTAGTCTATTTGTTAACAGTGCAATGCCATCATTGTCATTCGATCAATAACCCTTCAACGTGAGGATCTCCTTTTGTGTGTTTCAGTGATTTGTACCCATTATAGTAGAGTCCAAATGATATGTATATATGCACAAAGGATTACTGTAGGCTGTCTCTTTGACGCATACCTTGTTTAAGAGGTTGTGTTTAATCAACATGATGTTGCACTACCTCATGTACAGTATATAAACTCAATTAAAAACTTAATGGGTGCTTGAATATTTTTAGAAATTTAAATAAATATTATTAGTGTTTTACTAGTGGGGTGTATTTTTTAATTACCATAATTGTGTTTTAGGGGGTAATACTGCTACTCATTTTAATGCTCGTAAAGTACTGTTAGATATAACGTTTGATCTTGACCTTGTTGATATTTTTAGGGAACGTTCTCCTTATAAGAAGTCTTTTACTTGGTTTTCAAAGAGCAGTAGTAATATACATTGCCGTTTAGATTTTTTCCTTACCAGTCGCAATGTCCTTTGCACGACTAACAATATTTTCACCCTTCCTAGCCTCACTTCTGATCATTCAGCCGTCATCTTCTGCTTCAGTCCGAATAATGAGTCACGTGGAAGGGGGTATTTGAAATGTATTGTTTCGCTTCTAACTGACGCAAGCTATGTGACGATGATCAAAAATGTCATTTAGCATACTTTGCATACTTACAGACACGTTAATCCCAATGCTGTTTTTGAGTTAATCAAATATCGAGTAAGGTCTGAGACAATGAGTTTTCAAGCGTGAAAGCCTGTCAACATAGAATTGATGGAGAAAAAAAATAATGAATAATATTGTTCTTTTAGAGGAAAATGATATCCAAAATCCTATCCCTGATACTAAAGCTAATCTTGATAAAGCAAAACAGGAACTCAAAGATATATATGACAGGAAAATCAAGGGTATCATAATCCGTTCTCGAGCAAGGTGGTCGGAAGAAGGTGAGCGGAATACTAGCTATTTCTCAAACCTAAAAAATCTTAATCGAAAGTATAATGTTAATTGTAAATTAGATCGTGGTGATGGCCAATTCATTACCAGTACTAAGGATATATTAAAACTAGAGAAAGATTATTTCAGTAATATTTACAAGTCTTCTTTTGTGGACAATTTGAAATATGTGATTTAATCTTCTTATTTTGATGATTTACCGGCCTCCGTAAAACTAAGTGATAACGAGCGTGACTCTTGTGAAGGCTTTCTTACATATGAGGAATGTAAAAAAGCGTTTTTTTTCTATGAAACTAAATAAATCTCCTGGTACTGATGGGCTACCAATTGAATTTTATAAAACCTTTTAGGATGATATAAGTGGTATGGTAGTACAGTCGCTAAATTTTGCTTTTTTTCTGTGGTCATTTAAGTCATGAGCAAGGTAGAAGTGTTATTTCATTAATTCCCAAATCCGATAAAGATTCAACGAAACTAGAGAATTGGAGACCTATCTCACTGCTTAATGTGGATTACAAAATCGCAGCCAAGTGCATCGCTGAGCGTATGAAAAATGTTTTAGATGTTATAGTAAATCATGATCAAACCGGTTTTCTTAAAAACTGGTAAATAGGGGAAAACGTTCGTATCATTCTTGACATAGATTTTACCAATAAAAATAATATTCCAGGCTTTCTTCTTTATTTAGACTTTTGTAAAGCTTTTGATACCCTTGAATGGCTATTCTTGTTCAAAACTCTGGATTATTTTCACTTTGGTAATGAAAAACACTGGATCAAACCCTTTATTCTATTCCTTCTTGTGCTTTAAACAATGGACATTCCTCAGGTTTCTTTAAAATAACTTGTGGTGTAAGGCAAGGGTGTCCATTGAGTCCATACTTGTTTATCCTTTGTATAGAGATTATGTCTATTGTATAACATCATAACGATGATTTTATTGGTATACATGTTTACAATACTGAACTTTAGTTAACTCAATATGTGAATGATACAACTTTGATTTTAAATGACAACATATCTTCTTTAAAAGCTGTTTTAGAAATGCTTCATATTTCGCCCAGGTTTCTGGGCTCACTATCAATTCATCTAAATCTAATTTATTTCCATTAGGACCGTTTGTTAAGAATGTTCCACCTCATTTTCAAAATTACGGTTTTAAGATAACACATGGGCCATTAAGATACCTAGGTATTAATATAACCCACTAGAAAGCTGATCTTTATAGTCTCAATTATCTATCCAAGTTGTCTCGTTTCAAAACTCAGCTTAACCTTTGGTCTCAACAAGATCTCACCCTTTTGGGAAAGATTACATTAATTAAAACTTTTGGGATATCCCAACTTGTTTATCTTATTTCTGTTCTACCTAACCCAAATATCAGTTTTGTTAAAGAAGTAAATAGTTTTCTTTTCAAGTTTATATGGTCGGGAAAACCAGACAAAGTACGTCGTGTGACTATGTGCCTCCCTTATAATCAGGGAGGTTTGAATATGATTGATCTGTCTAATTTCATTCATGCCATTAAATTATCGTGGGTGAAGAGGTATATTGATACTATGTTTAAGTTATGGAAATTATTTTTTGACTTATATCTCAGTAAATTTGGCAAAGATTTTATATTCAGATGCAATTTCAGTGAATTTGATGTTGTTAAGATTCCTAATCAATTTGTGAGAGATGTGTGTATCTCATGGAGTAAATTAAGTCATGTCAAACCTACCTGTAATTTTAACTCCGAAATTATTTGGAACAATCATTCTATTGGTATTGGCAATTCTACAGTTTTTAGTAATAATTATATCTCAAAGGGTGTTAAATATATTTCAGATCTATACTGGCGCTGGTCATATCTATAATTTTGAATCTTTTAATATTGTTTATGATATAAATTCTAGAAATTTTACATTTTTCTATGGGTTGAAGTCTGCCATTCCTAAGCAATGGAAATCTGACATTTGTACCTTTCAGAGGAAAATACCTTCTTATCAAGAAAACATTTTAAGTAACATTGTACGGGTTAATAAAGTCACAAAGTGAAGTTATAATCATTTATGTCATTCAAACAGGGCGACACATATTACTAAATATTACTGGGATCGTTTTTTCGATATAAATGACAAAGAATGGCAGCTTATTTTTTCTAATTGTTTTATAGCAGTCCGCGAAACAAAAATCCATTATTTCCAATTTAAATTCATTCACAAAATTCTTTCTGTAAATAGCTACCTCTACAAGTTAAAAATACTAGATAATGACCTTTGTTCCTTTTGTGGTAATGACAGTGAAACCCTCAAGCATCTATTTTGGTCATGTAATATTTCACCTAAGTTATGGAATGACGTTTTTGTTGATACTTTAAGTGATGTAAATTTAAGTTTGAATTATAAAGTCATTGCTTTTGGTTATACTGATGAAAACTATTTTAAATACAGTTACATTATTTTTCACGCTAATTATTTTATTTTCACATGTAAATATACCAATACCATACCTACTCTTTATAGATTTAAAACAGCTATGAAGATGATGCTCGAGATGGAAAGAAACTTTTATGTTAAAAAAAGAAGTTATGATTATTTTTATTGTTTAAAGATAAATTTGTTGAAAGTAACAGTAATTCATAATTTCCTTTTTTTCTATATTTTTTTGAAATTGTTTGCTTTGTAAAAATCGTCACGTTTTGTATATTTCTGGAGCTGTTGATTGTTAATGTTTTTGGAAGTTGAATAAATATGTTTGAAAAAAAATTAATAATTATTGTGTATTATATTTCCATCCATTTTTTCCCCTCTTCTTTAGTTAGGTCTTACAGTAGTTGTAAAACGCTTATAGTGCAAATTCTTTTTGGTGCTCTATAAATGTTAGTGATTGATTGATAATATTGTTAATGAGCAGGGGTCAAATTTCCGACCATGTCGCTTTCCTGAGAATGGTGCTTTTTTATGCAGGGACAGTGAATTTCCAAACATCACTGTTCCAGTGGAACAGTGTTCTTTTCACAACCATGTGGCATTTAATGATCAATAACTTTTGATTTCTGCTCAAAACAAAATGCATGTTGTCAAACAAGATTATCATAAAGATAATTTCTTTCAGTAGGCCCCTATGCAAAATCTTTTTGCACCTTTGGGTGCATTTGTCATTTAATTAATCATGCATACACATACAGTATGCAAGGATGCTTGCAGGTGTACAACTGACACAACTGAATGCAACATTATGTATATACTAATAACCGACATATATACTGTATTTGCACATATTATCCAATAAATTAATTGTAAATTAAGACCATTTTGAAGAAAGAATTTGTCTTGTTATTGTCAAAAAAAGACATGGAACAGTATTATTTAAAGTACTTTTCTATGGAAAAGTGGCGAAAAAAATAAATTTTGACCTCTGATAAGATTTAGACTATTGCTGTTTAATTCATTTGATTGAAAATGATTTTTTAGTGGTTACCTAAAACTCTTACAAGTTCTTTTGAGCTTATCGAGGATCCCCTCGACCATATAAAGCCTAATCTGTGATAAAGCCTAATCTGTGTGTTCTGTAAATAATAGAATGTGATTGAAGTAAAGTTATACAAACACTTGATTGAATAACTTAACACAGTGACATGTGAATGTGTTGGTTATCAAAGATAAACTTGCCCAAAGATGATGATCAGCAAACATTTGTGGAAATGGTACACAAAAAGTAATTGATAGCTCAATTTACGATGTGGCGTGTATATGTATAATCCCTCTGATTTTCATTTTTATTGCTCTAAATTATTTCTTCAAATTTGAATGGATAGTACTTTATCTTATCAAATTCTATGAGTTATTAATATTGTTTGTCGTAACAAAGCTGTAATCCCCTAAAATAACACTATGCATGCTAGTTATACATGTATATTTAACAGTCTGAGTGGGTGGGTTATGCACATAAGAAAACTAAGGAAAGAATTGACTTTTCAGTTTCAAAATAAGATGTTTGTCTTACATGTATGACAAGAAGAACACCAAAATATCATAATAATATCATCATGTTATATTTAAAAAGACATTAACTTTCTTCGGTGTCTGCCCACTGGTCCGAAGGCCCAATTGTCTGAAGGTTCAATTGTCCGAAATAAAGGCCAAATAGTCCGAAGTTCGATAGTTCCAACAGAAAAGACCCGATATTCCGATGGCTCAATAGTCTGAAGATTCAGTAATCGAAATGTCCTATAGTTTAAAGGCTAGCAGAGTATGCCTTTTCTTTTGGACTATTGAACCTTCGTACTATTGGGTCTTACTGTAGGACCAGTGGGCTGACACCCTTTACTCAACTATAAGTTGGAAACTAAAAAGCTGTTTACAAAATTTTGAAATTACTTAAAATTAAATGTTCATTCTTTATAATCAACCCAACAGAATTGCTGTAACAATCCTTTTTTTCATAATTTAATTAGATTGTATTATCTCAAGCATATTCAATCTTAATACATTTTGTAGGTAGCAGTGTAGCTCATATCTTTTTTTATTGAATAACAAGGGTGTGTATGGAATGTGTTCAAAAAATAACAACATTCTGTAATCTATCTGAATGTTATACATTATATTGAACAGGTGTCATTTAACTACACAGCAAAATCTGTGGATCAGTTTCTTTGATGTATGTCATTCCTGATAAAAGTATGTTTGAGGCTTTCTTTTGATAGTTAAAATTTGTCATGCAAAGCTGAATAATTTTATACATACATTATATAAGAAATACTGTCACGCAAAGAGCCTGCGGTGTAGTGCATGCCCACACAAACAATAACTCACACACAATCCTGGCTTTCATGCATTTTTCAAAACTTTTCAGTTCAGAAGTTATGGATCTAAAGAAAATTTGGAGATGAGAATGAGACCCTGAAAGTTCAAATGGGTAGTGATCCAGGGCAGGATATTTGTATTTGTTCATTTGTGTGTGTGTCTTTGATTTTGTTCAATTTATGATTATGTACAGTATATATTTATGTTTGATAGGTTTCCTTTATATATTTTTACTTCTTTCAGTCTGTGTGGGTTTTTATAACAATAACAAGAAATATTTTCTAATTATCCCTAAAATGGAATGAAATGAAAAAAAATTCTACAAAATTTGTCAGAAAACTTTGCAGCTTTTCCAGCTAACTCTTTGAAGTAAGGCTTTAAGGAAACACACTTACTTACTGTATGATGTTCCAAAATTTAGTTCCAACCCTCAAATATAATTCTATAATGTATTGAAAAATGTAAATCTGACATTTTTGTGAGTTAATAGGAGTGGATATTGTTTTGTAAGTGGAAAGGGTGGGAGCTGTACTCAATTTCTATGAAAAATGAAGGAAACTGCCATCCATTCTTTTATTTCAGAAACTCCACGGAGCACAAAAACATTTTTACAGGCCAGTGAAGTGCCACTTTCTATGGGTTTATAAATTAGAATTGTGCCTTGCTTTCCTGTTCTGTTTTTCATTAAATTATATGACCACATAGCGACCTCATTTCTTTCAGTATCTAGGCTTCCTAGTAATTCTACTGTTTGTGGCTTATTTCAGCTCCTTAATCATTGTTAGTAGGATATAAAAAACTTCTCTAAATGTACCTGTCTCTCAATTTATCGGTGTGCACAGAATTAAGATACTCGTAATGATCTATTCTGAGCTGTTTATATCTCGTTCCTGCGTGACTCGTCTGCCTTGTATTTTTGTATTTTTTACAGAGGAAGGACCTTGTATGTTGTTGCTTCCTGTACAAAGTGAAACTTCCTGTAAAGTGATTCAGACAAAGGGAGAATTACAATTTTAGAAACAACTGTACAGTATGAATGCTTTCTTGTAACAAATATTAAAGTTTGAAATGCTACATGTTGTTACACATATAATTGACTGCAAAGTTCGATTTGATTTGATTTTTTTTTGCAACATGAAATTGTCCTAAAAGATGTGATCCTTCCATTTGATTCAGAGCTGCCTATCAACTGTATTTTTTTCAGTGTTTCAGGTGATGATAAACCAAATGCTGATCAAAATGGTCACACCTTGCACTGGATGTGTAACTTGCAAGTACTGGTTTATCATTTGTGTGGCAGCTCTGAATCCAAGGAAGTCAACACAACAGATCAATGCTCAGAATCAATTCCCAGTCAGTGTGCAAAAGCTAAGTCAGATATTCTTAATGAAAAAGGATGAAAACATCAAAGTGCTTGTCGTTGGCGACAGTCACTATTTATGGAGCACACAGCCGAAAAAAATTGGTGCTGTTTTTTAGTGAGCATGTGAACCTATGTAATGGCGATTTCGTCTGGCCAGCAGTCAGCAGTTTTTCCTAAGATTTCCTCAGAAATGTTAAAGTTTTTTGAGAATTCCTCAAAATATATTAAAGTTTTTTCAGAATTCCTCAGAAAAAGTCAAAAGTTTCTTGAGATATCCTCATGGAAGGGTGGAATTTCCTTACAAAATTGTATTACTTCTGTAGGTGACTGATGAAGCCAAGTCTCTAATTCTGGCCAGCGTCTTTATTGATAACTTTATAGGATTCATATTTCAAAAGCTGTTTCTAATGCTAAGAGGACTTATTATATGTTCTATCTTCAGAGGGAGAGGGGGAATAATTTTCAAATTCTGACCTTATTCCTCCTCTTCAGCTGTTAAACTTTCGCTCAACTGACTTCTTCTCTCTCTTGAATTAACTTAACTTACCTGTAACTTGAGTAACGAGTGTGTCATTTAAGGAAAGAAAATCCCAAATCTCACAAAATGTATGAGTGAGATATAAAATACTGAGCAAATTAAAGAAAAACAACAATCTGAAAAAAGAAGTTTTAATTCTGTTTTATAAACATTCTTGATACTTAATCCTGATGGAGCCAGTTTTCAGCAGCTACTTCACATCAATAATGTACTGTAAAGACCAGATTTATTGATGTAAGAATCATGTTATTTTATATTTTTTCTTTCATAATGGTTTAGAATATGAAAAAGAAATTGTTCAACTTTCCCTAAATCACTTTAAGTATAAATTGCCAGTTTAACTTACTGACATGTTTTTTGCATTTCCTGTTAGGTTTTAAACTGTAGCCTGGCTTTTCCTGTGAAAGTGTCGTTATCTCAGCCAACATATTTTACAAGGGATGACATTTGCTATGTTTGAATAAGAATAATCACAGAATTCTTTAGTTTCATGGAAAGATACTGTAATAAAATTATTGTGGATTTATTATCGGTTAGATATAAAAAAAAAAAAAAAGGAAGAAATTGTACAAGAGGACTATTGGAAACATCAGTGCTTCAGGAAGTGAGCTAGCCGAGTAACCGTTGGATTTTAAATCCAGCATTTTAATAGCTTGCAGGATATTGTTTGGCAGTGTGCGCAGAAGGTTGTAGATTAAGAGTGCAAAATACTGTACGTGTAATTTTGATTTGATTTTGTAAGTTTCCAAGTTTTCGTTCTGGGGATACAGGATTCTAAAGTTCAAGCAAAGGATTCCAGAGTTCTCAAGCAAATTTATGTACCAAAAAGTTGTTCTGTTCTTGTTGTGAAATCAAGTAAGTTTGAAAGTCTAGTTCTATATTTGTTTTAAAATCTGGCTGGATCAGTTTTGGGAATGTTAAAAATAGCACTTATGGTTTTTGAGTTACTGTGTAACTGATCAAACTGATCAATTTTAGATTTATGCTAGGGCAGACCCCTAGCTTGATTTAAAAAGGGGCAGGGTGCTAGACTTGTTGAGGTACACATTAATGCGCACGCAATGCGTTGCGTATTTTTGGGCGTGGAGTCACGGGGCCACCTTAAAGCTCAATCCTCTGGTGAAGAAGCTCTGCCATTTAAGGTATAATCATACATCTTAGAATGAAGCTACAGTATTCTGAATGATAAGGACCAGTCATTTGCCAAACAGGACAATTGCTTACTATGCTATCATTCTGTGTTCTGTATCCATGTAAGGTATTTCATTTAGAAGGCTAATTAAGATCATTAAGTTTAATTTTTTTTATATCTTATAAAAGAAAGGGTTCTCGTGAGGGGCAGGGCGGGCCCCCATGGGGCATGGCGGATCCAGGGGACAGGGCAGGCCTATAGAAGGGCGAGGCGGGCCACCCCTGTGAAACAGCAAAGCTAGGGGTCTGCTGAGTATGGTGCAGTTGTGATGTAATGTATAACTGTGTGAACAACTCAAAATCTTTATGACATTCTTTCAATCTCTGACCTCAATTTCATTCACTGAAAAGGATGGGTAGTTTTATTCCAGCTTGAATTGGATTGGGGTATGAACCGGTAGAGACTGAAAATCATTTGGTCATTATCCCTTTAAAGAATAATGACAGACGAAGAACATGCTCTCCTTAAAATCTTCAGGCTCACCATTCGTGCCAAGCTTGACTACGGCAATATTGTCTACTATGTCGCTCACAACTCATACCTCAACCACATCAACACCATCCAAAATGAAGCCCTTAGGCTTTGTCTAGGTGCCTACAGGACCTTCCCAATCACCAGGCATTATGTTGAAGCCAACGAACCCCCTTTCTACTTAGATGTAGAAAGCTTAGCCTCTCCTATGCTTTTAGAGTCCTCACCAACACCCAAAACCCTGTTTACAACCTAATTAGTTACCCCAATTTCTCCACCCTCTTTGATAGGACTAGAACTCTATCCCCTTTCTTTAGCTTACGCATTAAATCAGACCTCTTCCATCTCAGCATCAACCCTGCCACTCTCGGCACCTTCTCCTGGCCCACTTTTCTTCCTTGGGCCACTCCCTCCCTTCTATCCACCTGGGCCTCTCCACTCATCACAAAACCCAAACCCACCCTAACCTCTTCATCAATCTCCACAACCAAATCAAAGGCCAACTCTTAAATTACACCTTCATCTATACTGATGGTTGAAGGAAGGCAACAAGACAGCTGCGGCTGCCGTCATCCAAGACATCTCCCTCAGTAGCAGACTTTCCGACTACTCGTCCATCTTTTCAGCCGAGGCAAAGGCCATTCTCCTCGCCCTCAACTTTATTGAGTACTCTCTGCTCAGCCACTTTGCCATTTTCTCTGACTCAAAGGCTGTTCTTACTTCTTTACTCAACCTTAAATGGGATAGATAACCTCCTCCTCCGGAAACTCCTTTCGCCCACCCTCTGCAGGAAAAGTGTTCTTTTCTTCTGGATACCCAGCCATGTTGGCATCCCTGGCAATAATAGGGCTGATGCAGCCGCTAAGCTTGCCCTTAACCTCCTCCCTACCCCTTTTCCCAAAGTCCTCTCTGACATCAAACCGCTTATCACTTCCCTTGTTTGTGACCGCTGGCAAACCTCATGGAACTCCCAAATTGATAACAAACTCCACATCATCCAGCCCACCAATCCGATCAAACCCACCATCAACAACCTCCCTCGTATTGACAACGTTCATATTACCCGTCTTAGAATAGGTCAAACCCACCTCCCTCACTCCCACCTCCCCCAACCCCTCTGCAACAATTGCCATTGCACCCTCACATCCATCACGTTTTTCTTGCTTGCCCCCTGTACAACCTTCCCAGAGCTTCCCTCGCTCCCCACAACTTAATTGCTGAGTTCTTCCAGAAAAATCTTCCGGATGAAATTATCTCCTTCCTTCATCACTCTTCCCTCTACAACCATATTTAATTCTCCTCTTCCACTCCCTCTCTCTACTTTGTTTTTGTTTTGTTTCACCCATGCACCTCCTCTCTCAATCACAGCCTTCTGATTTTTGTTCTTGAATTTCTCTTATTCTCCCCCTGTTTCCTTTCCTTCCTACCTCTAGAATGATCTGACCTTTCAGGCACAATTTGACCCTCATTGTCGTGGTGCTGTTAAGCCCTCATCAAACAAACAAACAAACTGAAGGTTTACAGAAGCTGCCCTAATGATAATTAGGGTGACCAGGGATTCTATGACATGTTAACCATTTAGTATAGAAGAATGGCCATTTATTATGTATAAATATAAGCTAAAGCTGGTAATCATGATATTAAATATGTAATTAGCTTCATTGCTTTAGCTTCACCTCATTAGAATGTAGATTGAAACACTCAAAATTTGAGAACAGTATATGTTTTCATTTGTACATGGTTATAATTGCTACAGGGAATGAACAAGATCTGCATTTATGATTTCCATGTTGAATAATCAATTGCTCCCCACAGTACAGAGATTGCTTGCACTATTTATAATTTATATTTGAGTTATGACCATACAACTCATAAACCACACATCATAGCTCTTTAGTGATTTTTCGAGTGTGACCTTGATTTCATTATGCCCAGATACAGTGAGGACTTACAGGAGTTTGCTATCAGTCAGAACACAGCAAACATGTCACCTTGTATTGATAGTCCAACTTAAAGGAATATCCCCATGGATTTTCATTTTTTCATATATGATAGAGAATTTTTTAGAAACAAAGTGGTGAAAAAACCATGTTGATATCTTATTCCGTTTAAAAGTTATGAAATTTTAAAGTATTTCTGAATTTGGACAAAAGTGACTGACTTTGGCAACATCTGTGATGTCATAAAGGCAATTTCATTTCTTAAAAATTATTTATCTTTTTATCATTGTAAATGTAATGTACACCAAGAAAGAAAGAAAAAAATGTTTTCTTGTATATTATATATTCCACTCTATCTCTATAATGAACCAAAAATGCTGTTCGAATTAAAAAAAAGTGATTAGATTTATAAGAAATACATAAGAACTGCTGGAATTGCCTTGATGACATCACAAGCTGAAGAACATTTTGTACGAGGTGTTTTTAAGAACATTTTTCTACTCTTTAAATTGTTATAACTTCTAAACGTAGTAAGATAGTTTTTTCACCACTTTGTTTCTACAAATTACATGTATCTCTCTTATATATGCAAAAATGAAAATCCATGGGAATATTCCTGTAAATGCCTTCCATATCTGCAGATTTTCATTCACCAGTGCTTGTTTTATCAAACGGCCGTACTTTTAGTTGTTAAGAAAGGGATGTGAAATACCCCATCTACTAGTACCTACAGTGTACCTAACTAAATGGAAAACCTACCAAGGTGTTTTGTTTAGAATGCCAATAACAATATTTTCACTGCACTGTGTATATTATAACATAAATTACTCTTGTCTTGAAATTTTATGTTCATTTTATATGGGTTAGGGGGCATTTCATTGAGTCAGTGGTAGTAGATTTTATGGGCATTCATGGTGCCAGTAGGTTAAAGCAGGGAGCTGTCAAATATAAATAACAGCTCCCTGGTCAGTTCAGTCCATGCCAAGATATTTAGTCATTATAACCCACAATGCATTTTTCCAAATTCAAACCCTCTATATATGTATAACAGTAAAATTGGTTGTTAAAAGCCAAAGGTAGGAAAATTACATGTGATATATCCTAATTTTACTGGTGCAACAGAACGATAAAATTATTTCCTCTATTTTCAGCAGTGCGAATTTGACTTTCACTGGGGAGATTTAAAGTAAATAGAAGAAAATTTATTTTATAGTCTCTGACGAGCAGATTTTAATATTTTAGTCACCAGCGAAAGCTCAAATTATTCAAGAAAACAAGGTCCAGAAATATTAATTTCAATGTCATTTTCAAGGCTGCAACTTGAATCAAACTATATGAAATTTAAGAATAACAGCATTTGAAAATAACAAAATATTGAATGGCTAAACTTATTAGTAACAGTTTAAATTATGGTGACTGCACATGTCTAGATTTCCCAATGAGGATATCTGAGGATCGGGAGCATGGGCCGGAGTCCTGGTAGTAGGTAATGATCTAGATTTTTCAATGAGGATATCTCTGGATTGGAAGCATGGGCCGGAGTCAGGCGCGTAGCCAGGATTTTTTTAACGGGGGCCTAGACCATCAGTCCTTGGTGAAGTTTGCTATTGTAACGCGCTACGACGCACCACTATGGGTTGGCGTGTAACGATATGGAGGAAATTTTGAAAAACGCCCTAGACTTGCAGGAACTGCCCCCAAAAAAAAAAAAAAATGGGAGAAAGTGACAATATTTTCTTTAATTTTAGTCAGTTTCCCCTGATGAAGGTTCCTTTACCCTCTCCAATGTGAAATGAACGATTTAAGTCCCTTGTTCTGGCATTTTTCCTTAGAAATAAAAACAACTCAATAACAAAGGAAGTGACTTGTACACGGTTTATGTCTCTCAAAATTAGTGGATGGTAAGCATGGTACGCTAAAAATAAAAATTTGCAATAACAATTTTCAATGAACAAAGAATAACATAACATGCCAAATTATGCCCTCAAGGGGAATACAATTGTCACCCACAGCGCCCTCTGTTATTCTACAAGTCAAATTAAACACATACAAAATGACCATAAAGAGGAAAACATTGTTTTGTAAGAAATTTGAAAAGTAATAGGTATCTAAAGCCTATTGTTAGAACACATTGTGTGGTAACCTGTATGGTTCTTTGTACCATTCAAATAAAAAAATTTTTTTAAATGAGCTTATTGTCAACCATGGGGGAATCTTAAAGGTACTAAAATATTGTTTTTAAAACGGGATCTGGATATCCCATATCGCCTTTGCATCCTCTATGTGATTTACTGAATGCACTTGACCACAGAGTGAGGACAGTGTACATGGACTGATGGAGGGACAAGTAAATACATAGAAAATACGTCCAAATTAGCATTGTGATTGTTTTGTGAGAAATCACAATTATTAAAGCCAATTAACAGAAAATCCTTTCTATAAAACATCAGGGTCGTTTTAACGTGGAGGCCTACCAAGTGTGGGCCGCAACCCCCACCCCCCCAGCGGCCCCACTAAAGTATTTTGACCCTTAGTAAAGGTCCTTTTTTATTACTATTACAAAGGCACCAAAATTACTGTTTCTCCATAATTAGATTTTGTTCAATGTAAAGTTGTTCCTCTCCTTCCCCGCTCAACATATTTTTGAGCCGATAACGGTTTTTGTTGCTTTTCTAAAACTTCTACATGAAAGAGATGGAAACTGGAAAGATCCTTTTGATAAATGGCCCCACTTCAGATTTCTAAAAAGGCCCTGAATAAGTGCGTTCTTTATACAGAATATTCTTCCTGAGCGCACGCTGGTGCCCCTCTGATCCGCGCCTGCAGGCCGTCAATAACTACTGGCTCTGGCCTCAAATTTTTATAGAGTCCGACGCCCTGAGGAACCAAATTTCACCCACATTGGGAAGGGGTAAGGAAAATACAAAAGATTGCATTGAAAATGCATGCTTTATCGTTGTGTCGATTATTATTGTCGGCGTAGTCGGAGTTGTCACTTAATGTACTCCGCGACAACTCGGCTGGAATTCACGGTACAATACACATCTGTTAATGTGATTGGTTGGCACAGTGAATGTGATTGACACTTTCATTGAACTTCTTCGAAAGTGCAGAAAGTTCACCAGTTTTGCACGTTATTGCATCTCTTAGAGCGCATTTCTCTCATGAATAAGACATAAGTTCATATAATGATTAAAAATCTTACCTTCCTGTTGATTCCGATTGTGTAATTTGAAATTATTTTTGCTGCAGAGCGTAGTAGTGGTCCACTCAAAGAGCACAGCATACATTAGTAGGATATACGTGACGACTACACCAAAAGCCTACTGTCAGTCTATCACGTCATACATGTTCGTAAAAACGTATGCGTAATGGGTTTCGATGTTGTTAGTTTTTTTATGTCCAGTCTCTATAGAGTTCATTACTGGTGTTTAGATTAGATCTCGAGTTTGTTACTTGGGAAGAAGATTCCTTCTTTTAAAGGTATTTCCGTAGTGAGCTAACACCTTTTTTTTTTTTTTTTTTTTTTTTTTTTTTGAAGGGAGGGGGCCTCAGGCCCCCAGGCCCCCTCTGTCTGGCGCTTGGCCGGAGTCCTGGTAATAGGTAATGATCTAGATTTTCCAATGAGGATATCTCTGGATTGGGAGCGTCGGCCGGAGTCCTGGTAGTAGGTAATGATCTAGATTTCCCAATGAGGATATCTCTGGATTGGAGCGTGGGCCGGAGTCCTGGTAATAGGTAATGATCTAGATTTCCCAATGAGGATATCTCCGGATTGGGAGCGTGGGCGGAGTCCTGGTAATAGGTAATGATCTAGATTTCCCAATGAGGATATCTCGGGATCGGGAGCGTGGGCCGGAGTCCTGGTAATAGGTAATGATCTAGATTTCCCAATGAGGATATCCTAGATCGGGAGCTCGGGCCGAGTCCTGGTAATAGGTAATGATATTCTCACATCTGGGAATGAAATTGGAAAGTTTCTCCTGGTTGAAAAGTAGTTGATATTTTTATCATACATCATGCAGAAAGAGGACTTATCATATATTTTGATAACATAGCACCTATGTTGAATATAAATGCTTGAAGCAAGGAGGTATCCTTTCTTGGAACCACTATTCATTATTCTGCCTCCAAGATTCAACAGTTGCAACATAATTAGAAGTAACTTAACTCAAAAAATCGTAGAGTGACAAATATAAATACAGTAATTACATAGATGCTGTTGGAAACATGAATGGCACATTTGTGATCAAAATCAATGTGAACATGTAATCCGTCATTCCGCATTGTGACGAATGTTGCAAAACCCTGTTTCGAGAAAATTGATATAAAAGATTTTATGATTTTTGAAGTTACATTTTATTGTAATATTTTAAAGCAAATTTCCTAATTTACTCCTTATTTAAAAGAAAACGAGTTTAATTTTTGGCCATATATCTTAACCCTTACTCTACTTTTTTGAAAATGTGCTCGGGAGGCGGGGCCAAAGACCAGGCACCCAAAACGGCGATAATATCGCCGTGTGGTAGAGTAAGGGTTAAACATCAGAATTTCTTTTTCTTTTTTGTGGTATATTTTGCCTCAAGACATTCGTCACTATGCGGAATTGAAAGTTAATCATTTTTGTTCCATTGAGTTACATTCGACATACATTCGTCACTATGAGGAATGAATTATCCATACTTTAGCTATAAGTTCAGATTACATTCGCCATGTCACTCCCAGGCTTGGTTGTATTGTAATGTTTCTACTTGGTTCTAAGCGTAAAATGGAAGATGAATAGCTTTTTGAAGAAAACAATTATGGAATAAAAGGAAAATACTTTTAAGTCAATTCATAGCAGTTTGTATAAATAACTTCAACAAGCTGTCATTCTATAATGAGCGATTGTAGATCATTAATCCAAATAACTGACAGACTGAAGGAAAATATGTCAATTCTGAAAATGCTGATCACAGCTTTTATTCAGACACCAGTACCCACACCATCTCTCAAACATGCCGAAAAAAAAAAACGGGTGGAAGTTTAATGATTTGAATCTTCAAGGTTTCTTCCCACATAATTATAAAACGACACAAATTATATTTGCTTTTTTTAACCCCTTCAGCTGTCATACCTACACCTCGGATTCTTCAAGGTTCTTCAATAATGGCTTTAGATGACAAATTTAATACATGCATGTCTGATTTTGTTTTATCACATCAGTTTTAATCCTGAGGTCAGGGGTCACAACCAACCAGTGGCGTATCCTTGGGTGAGGAGCGGTTGGGGAGGTCCGAATCCGACTTCTCCCAGGAAATTTTCAAAAATTGGGATATTTTTTGTTTTATATCTTATTTGCTGTAAGAAAACAAAATTGCTCCCAGAAGTGGGCTATATATATTTGAAAATTTCATCTTGGAAGGGGGAGGGGGTTTATAGAACTTTCTTGGACCTCCTCATTTCTTTCATGCTGGTTATGCCACTGTTTTAATACAGCCCAATGGTGGAAATTCAGGAGTGTGTGTTTAGGTAGAGTCTAAAAGTATAGGAAATATATAGAAGCATATAGAAGCCCTAATAAGGTATGGGCCAGTTGATATGCCCCAGTATTCCTTTGTGCCCCTAATTTCCCCTGTTGGAACGAACAAGAAATTGACAATCACCTATGATAATCAAAATTTAACGTTTTCAAAAGGTTGTTGATTATACCCTGTCATTAAGCACAAAATTAGGATTTCTGAATCTTATTGCATTCTTCATCATGAAACCACAGAAAAAAAAGAATAAGTTGCAGAATACAGTACCTCATACCGGATCCCATAGGTGGGATTTGACTGGCAAGGGAAACTTCCCTTCTACCCCCACCACACTTTTCCCCGAATATGTACCTTTTAAATGGTGTTTTTTTATATCTTAAAATGTTTTGGTGTTTTTGCTCCCTCCCCCTCCACCACTTTTAATATTGCCCCCACTTTTGGTAAGCAAATCTTGCACATGCCGGATCTCCAGAATATCATTCAGTTGTTTAAGTATATACTTTCGCGTGAGAGATAATTTTGTAGAGGGGGAAATCTCAATCTTTAACAGATTGCAACTTAGCAATTTATTCAACTGTGAAAATAGTTACCAGAAGGGGCTTAAATTGTGGTACAGATATTGTGAACAGGCAGACTATTCTAGTGCCGTCAGAAGGAATTAGATATGAAGAGTGGGGGGAAGGGGAGGGGGAGGGGGCGGGAGCTGGATTAACCTGTGCTGATAGTTTATCAGTAGTGCTTTAGCGCTATGGAGCCCAAAATGAGAGATTTTCAGCGTAAGGTCCAGAGACCTGCTTAAAGGTCCTTATAGGGTTCAGGGGCGAAGCCCCAGTATGAGTCCAGGTGCGAGGCCCGGAAACTGGTGCATTAATTCTTTCGTGGGTCTAAAATGAGCTCACTTAAACTCATTTGGAGGGTTATAGTGAGACAGACAAACGGGTTTTTTTTAAGGAATTTTAGAAATGTGGGCCAATTATTGATAGGTTGATTGAGAGGATGGGCAGAGGTGTAGGAAGTGGAGGCAGCAGACAGAGGCAGTTTCCTCACCCCCACCCCGAGAGGATTTCACCTTCCCGGTTGCATGCTTCCTGCCCGGTTGGGAGGTAAAATTAGGAATTTGTGTATAATTTGGTAACATTTTCCAAATGTTGAAAAAATGTCCCTGAAATTTGAAGAAACCTTTCCAAAGTTCTGAAAATATTCCTGATAATAAGATAATTTTTTTTCTAAAAATCAACAAAACTGCACAAAAATGAAGAAAATTTTCTGCAAATTGAAGAAAATTTATCAAAAATTGAAGAAACATTGCCCCAAAATGAAGATGATTTTCCGAAAATTGCACAAGAATGAATGAGTGCCTCCCCCCTCTGAGTCTGCCATGAATGCAAGCAATTTAATTCATTTTGAAGAGCAATAGATAGTGTAACGTGGAAAACGTTTCTGCATACATTTTACCCGTCTTAGAATTGGTCACACCCACCTCACTCACTCCCACCTCCTTATTGGTTCCCCCCAACCCCTCTGTAACAATTGCCACTGCATCCTTACAATCCAACACGTTCTCCTTGCTTGCCCCTGTACAACCTTCCCAGAGCTTCTCTCGCTCCCACAACTCAATTGCTGAGTTCTTCCAAAAATCCTCCAGATAAAATAGTCTCCTTCCTTCAGCATGCATCCCTCTACAACCATATTTAATCCTCCTCTTCCACCCCCTCTCTACTCTGTTTTTAGTTTTACCCATGCACCTCCTCTCTCGATCACAGCTTTCTGGCTTTTGTTCTTGAATTTCTCTCATTCTTTCCCTGGTCTCTTTCCTTACTACCTCTAAAATGATCTGACCTCTCAGGCACAATTTGACCTTCGTTGTCGTGGTGCCGTTAAGACCTCATCAAACAAACAAACAAACATTTTGCAAAATTTCACAATTTAACTGGACAACCTGGCCGATCACGGTACACATGAAGCAATAAAAGCATTGAGCTCAATGAATTCACTGAGCCCAGTTACAGAGTTAACTCGCGGCGACGGTCTGAAGTCTATGTATGTGTGCAGTTGTGGTCATCAGGCCAGGGAGCAGTTCATTAACGTTGTTACTTGCAATAAGAAGGGCAAAAATAAAGCGTCAATTTTTATTACAGGTCTGCAAATCTTTATTGGGGTTTAACCTGTGATCGCAAATATCTTTCCCCAGTCCTCCCGCATCTGTCGACAGCACTAAATCTTTCATCATCGTAGATCGCATCTGTCAGTATGCAGATCGCATCTGTCAGTATGCAGATCGCATCTGTCAGTATGCAGATCAGGTTTAACCTGCATCTGTCGGTAGCAAATATCTTTACGATAGTGTATGCGATCGCATCTGTCGTATCTGCATCTGTCAGTATGCAGATCGCATCTGTCAGTATGCACAATGAACTTTGCTCAAAAAAAACATCTGTCAATTGGGGTGTTCTTTTATCTCATCAACGCCCCATTGTAGATATTCAAGAGTGGGCGTAATTGATTCTCCGACCCGAAATTAGATGGAAGCGACAAAACTTAAAAATATGACTTTCGTCACTAATAAAAAAGAGGGACGATATGGTACAATACATGAACCCATTAATATTCATTCTTTTACTATGCTGTCCTGCATTCATGTTTGTCATCAAGGTTAATAGGAACATACTGTACAAGTCAAGGAGCACCTCTAAAGATCATTATTTACTATATACTGTGCATTCATATATTGGTACCAGCACATGAAGTGTCAGGTGAAATATCGTCTGTAGTTCAATGTTATGCAGAAACCAAATCATTAGTAGAATAATGTTAGAAAGCAGGCAGATTGGTAGAGTATTGTATGTACACAGAATGCATCAGACTAGCCACTAATTCTCATTCATTTCTTTATATAATGTTTCCTTCAATACTTTAATGTTTGAAAAGAAAATATGATTCTCCCCTCAACAAAATCAAATAAAAACATGAAAAATAGATGAAAGACTACATTTCCTGACTTGAAGGTATCATAATGATGTTGGATTTGATGCTGTTACCAGGTTAAAGGTGCAACAGGAAAGGTTAAAGGGACCATGTATGCACCTTGTCCCCAAGTGAAGGATGGGTATTTTGGAGCATATTCATCTTAGTTAGTTTCATCATATTTACCTGAATGTTAATTACTGCCATTTGGTTTGGTTTTAAAAATGCAGGATACTGGAAATTTTAAAGCTGCATGAATGTCAAGAAGTTCCTTTGAGGTGATTGGTTTATTTGTGAGGGAAGTTTTAGGAAGGAAACTAGGGCAAGTGAATGAGATGGTCTCAAAATAAGTGGAACTGATACTGTATGTATATTTGTGCTGTTTATGTTACCTTTACAAGTGTGCATACTGTACTTTATGCAAATGAAGGGTTTCTAATGAAATATTACAGTGGTTTAGCATGTAGAGGTTGCAAAATAAGCCCACTGTACATATTCAAATGTGGAATCTGATTGTTACTCTTAACTTTTGTCCTGTATGTACTTTTTTTTTAATTTACTTGGTGGTTCTTTGTCATAATTGTTACATTTTCTTTTCATTTTTCTCCAGACCCAAACTGAGATTTTTAAAGCCTGAAGAAACAGAAAATTGGTTCCTATCACAGTAAGTACATATTGTGTCATGGTAGGGGTGGAAAGCGATAAATAGCAGAATAAATATCAAAAGATCTTATTCCTGACTATTTTCATTAATCTAAAATAGTTGGTCTCAAATGAAGCTTGCACAGTTTTGCCCTGACGTGAAAGTTTCCAAAACCAAAACCAGTTTTAACCGAAAACCGGTTTTTCATAGTGTAAACAAGCTTCGAACATAAAGTGCATTACATTAACTATAACTGCAGTGTACTTCACTGTTATTATAGCTGCTAACAATGTTTGTATCATAGTATTTTCTGAAAATGATGTTGAAAATGATAACAGCACAAAGCCTAGTGCCATACATATAGAAAAGGGTCCATCCACTTTCAGATGTTCAAACCGCATGTGGTCAACTTGGACGAGTGCCAAGTGGTCAACTTGTATGGTTGACTTGGTCAGTTGCCAAGTTTATCACCACGCGCCATAGAATAAACAACAATGGTGATGCGCAATCCAGTCGCGATTCCACGTTAAACAGGCGTATTTTAGATTTTTGTGCGTAGCATGAAAATACGCTTCAATGATCTATTTAATGCAGGCGCACGTTGAAAACTGTATGCTACGTCAGTTTGTTTCCAGTTGCAAATGTACAAGTACTGTTGGAGAGAAAAAACAATGACAAATTTCAAAGGAAAACAAAAAAGACTAATTTTTTCTCAGTTTTTACAAAGCTAAAACGCTCTCAACAATAGCATGAAAAACCAGGGCATGTACATCTACACAAATAAGATGTATTACGACTCTGAAATTAGCATGCTCAACATTTGGAATATTTTGTGCTCGTGGCGCGAAGTACACATAACTCGTTGGAATTGCAATGCTTGAACAGTGCAGTCCAATGCTAGCTCTGTATACGCAAGTGAAAAACGCCCGTGAAATTTTCTCGCCAATGTTGCTCTTTATCTTACATGAGTAAACACACATTTGCGTAAGCAGGCTTAGCGTACAAAAAAAGAATTTTACTGTAAAAGACTACGGAGCCAAACTTCCAAAAAAATAACCATTTTTGATAGACATTTGTAACAATAAGTTTTACTCAATGATATCATCACTTGATTCAGGAACGTCTCCTTGATATGGAGGACTAAGTTTTTTATGTTTACAAGGTAAAGAGGGAAGTTGGTAGCCATCGGAAGTCAAATTTTGTTGTTTTGGTGATGTTGCATAATATTGCTTGTATGAAGATGGAAATTTTTAGGCAAATTGATTTGCAATATGAAGACGTGCATATTTTAACCTGAAAATCAGCACACTGAAACTTGAATTTGTTTCACACACTGTGAATATCATAATAACTCAATTGCTATCCTGAAAGGATACATTTTGCATTCAATTATAAAGTTTTAATGCGTATCTGCATCCTCTGTGCAGCCGTGAGCCTATGAACTCAAAATTGTGCATCCTATGTGAATGTTATTTATGTATGATTCGTACACTTTGTATGTATTAATATTAACAAAAATACAAGGGAGTTGAGGTACAGTAGTCAAATTCGAACGATTATAATAGTGCGCAACAATTTGTAGTGTCTTAATGAACGCGCCTGACGATTTTCTTTGTATCTGCGCCCGGTTTGCATCCTCACTTTTCAAGTTGTACGTTCATGTTTACAACATTAATTGCAATGCTATCATCCTGTGCACAAGACACTGAATTTATCATCACGCACCCTCCCATAAGTAAACAGCAACAAAGGGGTCAAAGGTCAATCTCTCTTTTATTCAAGGACACTGCACTCACAATTTTGCACTCAATTAGTTCCTATTGACTTTTGTATAGGCTTGTACGTAGAGAATGGTCCATCCAACTGCTGATGTTCAAACTCTCATGGTCGAGTTCCAAGTTTATCATTGTCAGCCAGAAATTTGCGCCGCTTTTAGGTCTTATCTAAGTATCTATGTACTTAAGCTACCAAAGGTTTCCACCCTGTAGCCTTATATGGTATTCGCCTTCTTTAGTGTACTGCGTGAACAGGAGTGTGATTAGGCAGAAAAGAAAATTCCCGCTAATGAAAAGTAGTGTCCCACTCCCCACCAAATTCATATTTTCTTCATCAAAATGAAAATAACAAAAATGAAAGTGTATTACCTGCAATCTCTATACGGATAATACGATACGTGATTTGAATACATCAGGATTGAAAATTAAACTGAAATACATTGTATTCCATATTTAAACTGCACCTTGTTTCAGCAAGGAGCTATGAAAACATTTTCATTTTACAACACAGGCCACGCGCCTAAGCTAAAGCAATTCTTGGGCATGCTGAAAATAAGATATAATTCAACATTGATTTGAAACATTTAACAATGATAAACAATATTTTTGGTCATTCAGAATCATATAAAACGGCAAAACACATCTGTATTTGAACATTCTGTTTGTACTTTCTACTTGTGAAATGATATGCAAAGCGGAATGCAGAGATAACATTATTAATTTATGCATACCAACAGGCTGTCCACTAACGCGATCACAAAAAACATTCTTGTTTAACCTTCAACCTCGCTTCACTTCAAACCAATGAAATCACTTGAGCTTGTACACCCAAGTGAATAACATGTGGTATGGGTTAATTACATACAACACGTGATTGGAACGGAAGATTCTTTCGCTCGTGCTTGGCTACTACTTTGAGTAAACATAATTACAGGAGAACGGAAGAAATTTTTCAAAACAAAATGCATGAAATCTTTTGTTCTTTTTAAAACTGAACAAATATGACCAGGTTATTATACACATGAAAATGAGACGAGAGGAAGAAATACAAAGTTTTTGAATGGTCGTTTTCACTTCCGACCTAATTGTGAAATGTGAATCATACTACCAGCTTGGTTCACAAACCAAGCTAATGATAGCACAGGGATGATTTATCTGCATTTTACAGTACACTTGTGCATTCTTTTTCCATAACCAACACGCAAGTAATTCACTCTTCTCTAAACCATGCTGCAGCTATTTACATGTATAGCGACGGTTTTTCCCGGCAGGAGCTGAAATCAAACTAAAAAAACTTTGAATAATTATGATACGACAACCCTTGAAAGCTCATTCATTAATCATGTTACTATGACACCACATTCACGCAAAGTTTAATTTGTATCCGGGCCGTTAATCAGAGCACATATACACATTGAATAATGTGTTGTAACTTGTACTACTGTATCCTTATACAGTACATAAATAGGGTCAGTCAGTACAGTAGGGCGTGGTTGGGTGTGAATTCGTAAATGGTCTCATAATACTTTGCTTGAGATTTGTGATATATTTGTCGGGATTTATAATAGATTCCCAAATATTTTAAAGACAAAAGGACTCAGGAAAAAATGGACATGACTCCAAATAAGGGGAAAAGGAATGAAGGTACACTCAGGGAAATATTAGGCTGGCAAAAAGACGCAAATACATAGCACCATTGAACCTGTTATTACAGGTACATTATGACTATTTATTTTCAAACATGTTCAATTGTATTTATTGATTAAATATGCATAAATATCACATATTTTCACAAATATATCAAAAGATACTACAAATAACATGGTGACACAAAGCATGAACTTTCTTTTTATTGAAATAAAACAGATTTTTACCACCTTTTGGCAGTTTTTTCTGTAGTGATTTGTTTATTTTCGATACTTCTGGTTTTTCGTTGTTTTTCTTTATGAAATATGAATCAGACCAAAACCAATTTTACTTACAAATCAGGTGGACCATGCAAGCTTATCCCAATTTGTTGAAAAAGTCAGCCTTATGGATTAAATTAAGTGCCAAGGGCCATCAACCCACTGCATTTTCATAAACCTGAGTAATTATGCAACACAAAGAATGAATTCAGGGAGTCTCTTAATATGCACCTGGTTTGAGACATGAGCATTCACCAATGACTCACAAGTTTGATAGCATGACAGCAGCATACAAACAACCATGAGACCAGGAATAGGTTTAGAGTTCTCAAATTTGTTGGCTATGCATCCGTTTGGCAACTTCTTTTACAATTTTTTAATAAATATGTACAATAATTCAAGTGGATCTGCTCATCCAAGACTTACAATATTTAATATACCATATTTCAACGTACTAAGCACCCAGTGCACCTACAAATATAGAATTGTACCATTTTCTATTGCCTAATTTCTCCCTAATAAGCGCTCATGTCCTCATCCAATGAGGGCCCGGGAATTCTTGTACATGAGCCCCTTTTGATATTTTTGTTGGATAAGCCCTAACCATTTTGATAAGCTACGGTACAATTGATTACATAGCTGTTCAAAATACGGACAAATCCAGGATTTCAAAAAACGGTTACCATCGTACATTAACAATTTTGAAAGCAAAACCAAAAACAAAAGTATATACTGTACAGTACAGTAGGTCTATTGACGAAATTAAAGAAATGCAAAGAACATTTATTATATATTGAAGTTGGGATATGCTACCAGTAGGAGAAAATTACAGCTTGGTTTTTTATATTTTTACATTTTATTAACTTCTTTTCTAAACTTCCAATCATTAAAATTGATTCTATATTTTAATTATTTTTGAAAGAATCCAATATCAAATGCTACATTAATTATTAAGTTTTTTATTACATGAAATGAAGTGCTGAGAAAATCTACTTTCTATTTCATTTTTTCAACAGAGAGAAAACAGATTATACCTACTCTAGGAGGTAAGTTGAATAATTTGAGTACAGGTGTTATTGAATAATTGAAGGTTCTTAAAAGGTTTTTAGTTCTCATGTACACTATATCACATAACATTTTCTATGCCCAATTTCTATATTGGTGAAAAAGAGTTCTATATTCTGAGCAGATCTGGTTTTGAAGTTTGAAAAGAGCACTTTCAGGTTTTTGAGTTATTGCTGGTCAAAAGTTGATCACTTTTTAATTCCATGCAAAATTTGTGATGTATGACCTGGGGGACAGCTCTATATCTTAATGCATTGCTTTAAATCTCAGTCACTGAAAACGATGGTATGACCTGGTGGACAGCTCTATATCTTGATGCAATGCTTTTAATAAATCTCAGTCACTGAAAATGATGGGACGATCTATTCCCGCTAGAATTTGATTGGGGGCGTGGCAAACACTCAAAAACTTGCAGTCTGAATTTTCTGCACCTGCACTTCAAAGACTTATGCTTGACATTTATAAAAATGGATTTCCAAAAGAAAATTTCAGGTTTGTTCAGAAATCAATCACAAAATTACTGCCTGAAATTTTAAAATGCTGCAAAATGGTCGGTTAATGTTTGACCGATTTTGATGAATTTTTGCTATTATGATAGTTTTTGATAGATTTTAAACAATTCAATTATTGTTGTCTTTAAATGTTTATTTCCCTTTAAGGTCAAAACATCCTTTGTGCAGAGATCTACATCATGTGTCTACTGTTGGTTTGTACAGTAGTTATCAAAGAAGGCGTTCATTGTGACCTAATTTACGTCCAAAACAACTTAGAGTTTAAAGGTGGCAAATTTCTTCAGGATGGAAATTAATAGTATCACATACATGTGGGTCTTTCCAAGCTTTATGTTATCTGACATGTTAATCATGCATCATAGTGGACAATATGAGACCTACAGAAAAATTCAAGAAATAATATTAAAAATGATTAGAGTAGAAATTCTGTTTCACAAGTGTGAAGTATATACAGTAAACTATTGAATTTAAGCTTAACTATAACTAAGCTTTATAACATATACTTCCACATTCACTTTCAAATTGATAACTAATCATATTGAAAATTGATTAAATTATTTTTACGGACTGAACAGGTTTTTTTTTTTTTTTTTTTTTAAATCTTCAGATGGTAAACCACAGTTACTTTACTAAACTAGCTCTGTTTATTTAATAACGTGTTTTACCTATCTGCTAAGGTGATATAAACAAACTAATATGGTTCCACCTACCTAATGGACTGCTAGTCAAAAACGTTTTCTCATTTATGCAAGCATTTAAACCACTTCTGACTAGAATATCCAAGTCGTTTTGCAAAATTTGATAAAAATATTTTGTAAAAGATTGGCCTGTCTTTAACCCTAATAGCAACTTAATTCATGTATAATGAGGATTGTATGTGGTAAGGCAAGTTAGTTCTACAGTGATAAATCTACTGTGATAAAAATGTAAACTCATGTTGACAATCATATACCATATGTACAGTATGGATGTATATTGTATGTATGTATATTTTATTGTTTCATACACATTTATTTGATACTGTCCACATCAAGATTGAACATTTAACATATGAAGATAGCAGCTATGTTAAGAGGGTCTTAGGAGTCTCATTTGTATGAAATATATTAATACAATAAAAAGTAAATATGCTTTGTGAGAAACGAAGTGACTGTTCCTTTAAGAGTCACATCAAAAACATGTGCCTTATTGTTTTTTTTTTTTATTTCAGTGCAAGTTATTCACACAACAGAAGCCAGGCTGGTAATCTACAAGAAGTAAGTGACGGGTATGACATGCCCATCATGTCGCGACGCTCGTACACGCGCTCCTATGTACCATCTACACCAGATAGGAGGTTACCTCCGAGGGATCCCACCACGTCAGCAAGACGGCGGTCAACGCGCATAGCTGCTAAACATGGGATTCAACTTTATCAATCGCAGGATCATGCAGATGTTTCGACACAACTTCCATCACAATCACAATCAAGAACTTCATTCTATTCACGAACTACAGTTGATACCTATGACTCTAGTAGTAGACCTTCAAACGTGAATATTCCTGATAGTGTGTATGGTAGTAAAAGCAGAAATCTTGCGGCTTCTGCAAGTAGACTGTCCAATCAGAGCGGATTATTCTCAGAGGAAAATTACTCTTCAAACGAACACTCTTTGACACATTTATATGGTGAGATTTTTGTGACGAATAATTTAACATGTTGCAAAATTTGAAAAGCCAGCTTTGTTGGCATGAATCTGCTTTTGTATTATCTGATTGGTTCGTGGTTCCTTTGCATTAAGTGAAAGAATTTGGTAAGAAACATGTCATCTAATGTATTTCTTACAGCTTGAGGCGAGATCATGAATGCATTGTGGTTGCCTGTTATCGAAAAATCTAATGTTTTCGTGTTTACAGTTAATGTTTCAAAATGACTTCACAGTTTGAAGCATTTAGATTTATCATGTGTTGATACCTAAATGTTGATGAAAGACTGATTTGCCTAATTCATGATTACATTAAAAATTATTTTAAAGTCAGAATAATAATTTACTTTTTTTTTAAAGTACTTTTTTCCACTTTGTGTAAATGGACAATTAAACAATTACAGAATATCATTCGGACAAGTAAAAATTCACTTACAAGACTGTAAAAATGATGGCAAGTTCTGTTGAACATGAGACAGTCAATAAGAATATAAAAAATTTACAAATTGTTACTAAAATCTCCACTTACCACAATGTATCTCAGAAAATGTACATAGTGATTTTTATGATCCTGTGTTTGGAAAAAAATTACAGTATACCTAATGTTGCATACATTTGAATTAGATATCACAGGGATCTGTTTTAAGCTAGGTCAAGTTAAATTTCGATCAGGCCACTGGTAGACAAGCAAACTTTTTGCAGGAGATGCCTGAATGATAAGCATTTTTTGGCGAATTATTGAAGCCTGCATCTATCATTGGATGAATTGTCATGCATATAATTTCTTTTTCTGCAGAGAGCCTGGTGTTAAGCTCCAAGAAAATCATTTTTTGTGGGTGTGGAAAGAATTCTTTTAGACAAAGTATCGTACAGTATCCATAGTACATACTTCACTAAGTTGGTCTTCCATATTATTTATTCTATATGAAAGAAAATGTTCCAACTTTTTTCTATATTTCGTTTTTCTGCAGGTCTAGATGATGATTCCAGCCAGGAAGAATTATCAGGTAATCAGGCTCTTATTTTTAAGCTCACCTGAAAATTTAAACCCGAAGCATTCTCAGATACACAAGAGTAATATCATATTGGGTTAAAAAAATTGAGAATTAAGAGGTGGAACAATCTGGAAGAAGGAACTGGTCATGTATGTACGCACATTTATATAGCACCTTTATCAAAGGTTGCAAAGTGCTCGAAGAAGTTGCAAAACAACAAAACAAAAAGATATGAATAAAAATAATGTCAAGTTGAAGGAAACTGATAGGATTTAAGCAGTCTTTTAAATTGTCCAATAGAGGTAGCAAAATGCACATCTGAAGAAAAGATATTATTCCACACAATTTAAGTCACTGCCGAAAAGGCACAGTAGCCAGCTTTCATATGATAGTGTTAGAGTCACTGCTGAAAAGGCACAGTAGCTGGCATTAGAGCTGTGACCGTTCAGCGTGTACACACTACACGCTCGCAATTCTTGTAACCGTTACATCCCCGTCCTTAAACCGGGGAAGGATAGCACCGACCCCACCAGCTACCGACCCATCGCCCTTACTTGCTGTCTCTGTAAAATTATGGAAAAGATCATTAATCAGAGACTAAACTGGTTCCTCGAGACCAACAGAATCCTCTCTCCTCACCAGAGCGGCTTCCGAAAACGTCGCAAAACCCTAGACCAGTTAATTACGCTCGACACCGCTATCCGGGAATCCTTTGCAAAAAGGAACACCTCATTGCCATATTTTTGACCTCGAGAAAGCTTTCGACACTACTTGGAAATACGGCATTACCCGAAAACTTCACACCATTGGCCTCAGAGGCCACCTCCCCATCTTTATTCAAAACTTCCTCTCACCCAGGCAGTTCCAAGTTCGTATTGGCCACACCCTCTCCAAGCCGTACCCCAAGAAGAGGGCGTCCCCAAGGCAGCATCCTCTCCCCACTCTCTTCAACCTGAGCATTAATGACATCGGGAATGACCTTGGCCCCAGCATCAAACGCCCTCTGCACGTGGATGACTTCACCATCTTCTACTCCTCCCCTAGCTTTCTTATTGTTGAAAATAGGCTCCAAACCAGCCTCAATCAGCTGCAAGTCTGGAGCAACAATAACGGTTTTAAATTCTCCAAAGACGAGACAGTCTGCATGCACTTTTGTCATTTCAACAACCTCCACCCCAACCCGA
This sequence comes from Chiridota heheva, assembly GCA_020152595.1. Taxonomy (NCBI): domain Eukaryota; kingdom Metazoa; phylum Echinodermata; class Holothuroidea; order Apodida; family Chiridotidae; genus Chiridota; species Chiridota heheva. Next base: position 139,363 of record JAIGNY010004515.1, read on the forward strand.
ACTTTGTGCTCAATGGGAATCGCATCCCTAAAGTTGAAAACACAAAGTTCCTTGGTCTAACTCTAGACCCCAAGCTCACCTACAAGCCACACATCACCAACCTGAAACTAAAATGCAATAGCTCCTCAACCTCCTCCGACTGCTCTCCAACACTACTTGGGAGCGAAGCGCTATGCTCTCCTCAAAATTTTCAGGCTCACCATTCGTGCCAAGCTTGACTATGGCAATATTGTTTACTGTGTCGCTCACAACTCATACCTCAACCACATTAACACCATCCAAAATGAAGCCCTCAGGCTTTGTTTAGAGCCTACAGGACCTCCCCAATCACTAGCCTTTATGTTGAAGCCAACGAACCCCCTTTCTACTTAGATGTAAAAAGCTTAGCCTCTCCTATGCTTTTAGAGTCCTCACCAACACCCAGAACCCTGTTTACAACCTCATTAGGTACCCCAATTTCTCCTCCCTCTTTGATAGGACTAAAACCCTATCGCCTCCCTTCAGCTTACGCATTAAATCAGACCTCTTTCAACTTGGCATCAACCCCGCCACTCTCGGCACCTACTCCTGGCCCACTTTTCCGCCCTTGGGCCACCCCTTCCTTCTGTCCACCTAGACCTCTCCACTTATAACAAAACTCAAACTCACCCTAACCTCTTCTTCAATCTCCACAACCAAATCAAAGACCAACTCTCAAATTACACCTCCATCTATACTGATGGCTCCAAGGAAGGCAACAAGACAGCTGCTGCTGCCATCATCCAAGACATCACCCTCAGTAGCAGACTTCCTGACCACTCATCCATCTTTTCAGCCAAGGCTAAGGCCATTCTCCTCGCCCTCAACTTTATTGAGTACTCTCCTCTTAGTCACTTTGCCATTTTCTCTGACTCAAAGGCTGTTCTTACTTCATTACTCAATCTTAAATGGGATAACCTCACCTGCCACCTCCTCCTCCGGAAACTCTTTTCTCCCACCCTCTGCAGGAAAAGTGTTCTTTCTTCTGGATACCCAGCCATGTTGGCATCCCTGGCAATGACAGGGCTGATACAGCCGCTAAGCTTGCCCTTAACCTCCTCCCTTCCCTTTTCCCAAAACCTCTCTGACATCAAACCGCTTACCGCTTCTCTTGTTCGTGACCGCTGGCAAACCTTATGGAACTTCCAAATTGATAACAAACTCCATGTTATCCAGCCCACAATCCCGATCAAATCCACCATTAACAACCTTCTCGTGATCGACAACGCTCATATTACCCGCCTTAGAATTGGTCACACCCACCTCACTCACTCCCACCTCCTTATTGGTTCCCCCAACCCTCTGTAACAATTGCCACTGCATCCTCACAATCCAACATGTTCTCCTTGCTTGCCCCTTGTACAACCTTCCCAGAGCTTCCCTCGCTCCCCACAACTCAATTGCTGAGTTCTTCCAGAAAAATCCTCCAGATAAAATAATCTCCTTCCTTCAGCATGCATCCCTTTACAACCATATTTAATTCTCCTCTTCCACTCCCTCTCTACTTTGTTTTTGTTTTACCCATGCACCTCCTCTCTGGATCACAGCTTTCTGGCTTTTGTTCTTGAATTTCTCTCATTCTCCCCCTGGTCTCTTTCCTTACTACCTCTAAAATGATCTGACCTCTCAGGCACAATTTGACCTTCGTTGCCGTGGTGCCGTTAAGACCTCATCAAACAAACAAACAAACTAAATACTTCATTGCGAGTAATCGTTTTTCATAGTCAGTCTTGCCGTTGAAAATCAATATTGTCATTCGTGATTTAAATCACACACATCGGCTGACAAAATTCCAATCAATGACTTTTTACAAACTGTAAACCCAATTAGCATAATCCTTTTTAAATGTGCGAATCACAAATGCGCAGTAATCATCAATGAATGGGGATATTATGCACTTTGATTTCGCCGAAATCTGAGTAATCTAACTTGTAAAATGCACCGCGAATGTGCTGCATAAACAGTGAAACTAACAATAGGCCAAAACGTTAACAACAGGCCTAACATTAGGCCACAGGGCTTTAAATCCCACGCAATCAAGGCCTGTTTTACCAAGCTGTTAAATCGAGTAAAAAATAATTGAAACGTGACAATCAGTACATTTACATGTAAATATTACCTGATGAGTCAAATAAATTTTGCAAGAAAGAACAAATATTGCATGATAAACAAACAGAAAAAGGTTTCAACAGAGCTGAAATTCTGCATGCGTCGCAAAGATGGCGGCCATTTTTTCGAGAGGACTGATATGTAGAATTTTCTGGTGGTGGTGGCGTAGTTTTGAAATGTTTAACGGCGAGGTATATCATGGGCCTAGTATGCAAGATTTTCACAGAAGTACTTTGAAAGCTGTAGCGAATAGGACAAAAAAGTTACGTGATGTTGAGTTTAAATGACATTGAAAGGAAGTTATCTGTTTTTCTAAACTGAATTTTCATGCATATTTTTCCATAAAAATGTAATTTATACTGTAGAAGTAAACTTTTTACGATTTGGAAAGCAAAACTCAGCATCTATTTGGACAATGGAGTCAGTACTTTTGCCATACTGCTTGCGCGATTTTTTTTACTTCGCCTCGTAGTTTTGGAGCAATTTTGGTGTATTTCCGAAAATTACGGTACTAAACGCGTGTACACGATACAAGCTCGCTTTTTTTGGCGTGTACACGTTTACTAAAATCTCTAAACGTTCACAGCTCAAGCCGGCATACATATGATAGCATTGGAGTCACTGCCAAAAAGGCACAGTAGCCAGCTTACATATGATAGCGACTTTCTGAATTTCCTTCAGATGAGTATGCGAAGATGAATATTTTTTCGGATGCTTCATGAAGTTTCTTTGTTTGCATTGGAATTTCAGACACAGAATCAAGTCAGTCTCGTTCCAGTAGAAGGACAAACTGGAGTGGTGCAAGCTCCTCCTCATGGATTCCCCATCGCCGTATCAACATAAGTTCTATTATCACCACCATCATCACATCAACTATAACAGTAATAACTTATTTGCCAAAACTTGTCATCCAACGTTTCGTCTCAGAGGACTCTAGAAGAAAATCATTGTCGGAAACACCTTTCAAAAGTTCTGACACAAATGGTAAGAACAAACACAAAGAAAAAGCAAATTTTGTATTAAAAGGAAGATATATGTTTTGGAAAATTCCTTACCGACAGAATTAAGACTTAATTGATGCAGTTACAAAATTGAATCGATTTCTTTAATTTATGGACAGGTGGAGATTCCATAAAAATAGCAAAAATTCCCATGAAAATCAGTTCAATATTGTCCATATTGTATAGTTTTACATTTTCAAGTTTTGGATAAACCTCATTATTTTCTTAAGAAAATCCACTGCTCTTTAAATCATGTGCCATAACTTTTTTTCTTTTTTTTGTACTTGGATTTTTGCCATTCGCCCAATCAGTGTCTAGAGAAGACATTCATCATTGTCAAAGACTGATATCAGGGAAAGAATTTAAATATACAGACCTTGGACTGTCTGCCTTTTCAATATGTCTCAAAATTCTCATATGTAAAAATATGCTTTGATCTTCCATAACTTAAAGAGGGAGGCCTGTCTCATTAAAATACGTTAAAATTGGGGGATGCGATATTTTGACGTCACTTCCGGTTGTGATGCAAGATCCAATCCACTGTCTGTTTGTACATGGAGTTAGATGAGAACTCCATGGTTTGTACAGCCAGACACTAGCATATACGTTGTGTGTGCCGAGTTACATACACAGCGCATTACGTTACTGTGACAACAAACTCGTTTGTTTTTTCAATGCATTTGTCAGAAAGCAAAAGATTAGTATTATAATACTACAATAATAGTCACCAAATGAAAATTACTCCCAAAAAAGAAAAAAAGAAGACGAAAGCAAAAGTCACATTAAACGATTCTACCAGGGCTTGAACCCACGACTGTTGATAAGAAAAAAAGATTGCTTCCGATCGCCGTAACCTATTGGGCAAACTTGTGTAGTGGCCTTCAAGGGGTTTAAAATAACTTTATACCTTGCAATAGGAGACAACGAATCGCGCAGCAAAATTTTAACCAATCAAAAAATTTGAAAGGAATTTTAAATATTGTGCACATATGACGATTTTGCCTCTTTAGATATGCAATTTTGAAACTTAAATACTTTCATGAGAATTCTTTCAAAGTTTAATAGACAAGCAAAGGAACTCTCTGTTTAGTTCTTGAGGTAAATTATAAATGTATCGGAGTAATATTGCAATATTTTCTTTTCTCCTTTCAGTTCGTGCAATATCTTCCTATGCCCATTCCACCTCACATGTTGTATATAAACTGGTTACAAATCTTTTACTGACTGATGTCTGGCTTCTCACGGCTGCAAGGTACGTAACATTTCCGGTGATACATTTCCTTTCACTTACGAAAACAAAAAAACAGTGTTAGAAAGTGTTGTTATTTCTTTAGGATGTTCAGATTAATTCTTGAGGATTGGCTTAGTTTTTAGAGATGTCTATCTTGTATGAAAGAAAGCAAGAAGACAACAGAATTGTGAAGAAACTTATGTCAAAAAAATAGCTTTTAAGTCGTTTAATAATATTAACCTCTCCACCATAAACATAACCTTTGCTTTTCATGGCGACAAATCTTGTCAGTCATTTAAAACTGTTCAAACTTTCGTTAAAAAGGGTTTGAGGATTCATTCTGGAATTAAAGGAATGGTTGAGTTGTAGAGATGCCTATCTTGAATTAGTCTTGTTTAAAGCTGTTGAATAATATAACCTCTCCGCCATAAACGTAACCTTTGCTATTCATGCCGACAGATCTTGTCAGTCATTTAAAACTGTTCAAACTTTCTTTTAAAAGGACTTGAGGATTCATTCTGGAGTTGAAATATTGGTTGAGTTGTAGAGATGCCTATCTTGTATAAGTCTTCTTTAAAGCTGTTAAATAATATAACCTCTCCGCCATAAACATAACCTTTGCTATTCATGCCGACAAATCTTGTCAATCATTTAAAAGTGTTTAAACTTTCTTTAAAAAGGACTTGAGGATTCATTCTGGAGTTGAAATATTGGTTGAGTTGTAGAGATGCCTATCTTGTATAAGTCTTCTTTAAAGCTGTTGAATAATATAACCTCTCCGCCATAAACATAACCTTTGCTATTCATGCCGACAGATCTTGTCAGTCATTTAAAAGTGTTCAAACTTTCTTTAAAAAGGGCTTGAGGATTCATTGTGGAATTAAAGGATTGGTTCAGGTGTAGAGATGCCTATCTTGAATTAGTCTTGTTTGAAGCTGTTGAATAATATAACCTCTTCGCCATAAACGTAATCTTTGCTATTCATGGCGATAAATCTTGTCAGTCATTTAAAACTGTTCAAACTTTCTTTAAAAAGGGCTTGAGGATTCATTCTGGAGTTGAAGGATTGGTTCAGTTGTAGAGATGCCTATCTTCTATTAGTCTTGTTTAAAGCTGTTGAATAATATAACCTCTCCGCCATAAACATAACCTTTGCTATTCATGCCGACAAATCTTGTCAGTCATTTAAAACTGTTTAAACTTTCTTTAAAAAGGACTTGACGATTCATTCTGGAGTTGAAGGATTGGTTGAGTTGTAGAGATGCCTATCTTGTATAAGTCTTCTTTAAAGCTGTTGAATAATATAACCTCTCCGCCATAAACATAACCTTTGCTATTCATGCCGACAGATCTTGTCAGTCATTTAAAAGTGTTCAAACTTTCTTTAAAAAGGGCTTGAGGATTCATTGTGGAATTAAAGGATTGGTTCAGGTGTAGAGATGCCTATCTTGAATTAGTCTTGTTTGAAGCTGTTGAATAATATAACCTCTCCGCCATAAACGTAATCTTTGCTATTCATGCAGACGGATCTTGTCAGTCATTTAAAACTGTTTAAACTTTCTTTTAAAAGGACTTGACGATTCATTCTGGAATTGAAGGATTGGTTGAGTTGTAGAGATGCCTATCTTGAATTAGTCTTGTTTAGTTCAATAATATCTAACCTCTGCCATAAACGTTACATTTGCATAAATGTACCTTACCGTAACATGCCGAAAAATCTTGTCAGAATAAGAAGATGACAGCTTGTGAAGAAACTACTTCAAAAACTTGCCAGTATGTTTGTCTTAACTGTCATAATAAAGGACTAGTTAAAAATTAAACTTTACTATAGTGGTATCATGCACTCACTTTTGTCACAAAGATCTTTAATAGTAATGATTTAAGACATTTTTTTAATGAATTGAAAAAAAGAATGTCATATTTTTTTAGACAAGCATTGACCTTCAAGGGGTTTATCACTTTGAAGCTGATTTGTTCAACTCTGGTTTCATGTTTGAGTGAGATAAATGTTATGATAATTTTCCATTTTATTTATGTGTACTTAGACATTTACTCATCAGTTCATGGAGCGGCAGTGCGGTTGGCAGTAGGGGCTTGTATTCAAATGGAACCACACTATCTCATGCAGGTATTGCATCCACATCGAGTGCTTCATTGAGGCAGTCTGCAGTACGTGAGGAAATACGCAGGAGAACCAAATCTGGCGCTATCCCCTGTTGGTGCTTACTTTTCCTAATTTTGTTGCCATTTTTATTGCGTAAGTGCATTATCTAAAAATTTTAACCATTACATACTGGAAGATGTTATCCTAGTTATATTGGGAATTTTTTAAGTTATATAAGAATTGAAAAAAAAAAAAAGGTTTTGCAGGGGAGGTAACCAAATGATTTTTATGGGAAATTTACAATTATATGATATTACAGGAACAAAAGGACTAAGATCGTTATCAAGTGAAGTGGGGATACACCTGTAGCATCAAAAATTTGTAAGTTGTACCTAAAAATTCAGAAATGGAAGTAAAATAAGCAGTTAAAGATAATTTTGTAAAATAATTTGGATTAAAACGATTTTTTTTTTAAAGAAATGATCAAATAGAAATTTGTGTCAAGATTGGTGACATATTTTTCATCTAATTTCTATGTGTGAACTCTTCAGTAGGACAATCCAACATCTCCTTGTTATTCTGTCAATTTTTTGGTACAAATTCAGCCATTGATTACTTCTTTCACATCTTTCCTTCAAAATGTTATTGGAGTTATGATCAAACTTTACAAATTCTTTGTCAGAGACACCTACTCTGTACAACCTTCCCAGAGCTTCCCTTGCTCCCCACAACTCAATTGCTAAGTTCTTCAAGAAAAATCCTCCGGATAAAATTATCTCCTTCCTTCATCATGCTTCCCTCTACAACCATATTTAATTCTCCTCTTCCACCCCTCTCTCTACTTTGTTTTTGTTTCACCCATGCACCTCCTCTCTCGATCACAGCTTTCTGACTTTTTTTTCTTAAATTTCTCTCATTCTCCTCCTGTTTCCTTTCCTTCCTACCTCTAGATTGATCTAACCTCTCAGGCACAATTTGACCCTCGTTCTTGTGGTGCTGTTAAACCTTCATCAAACAAACAAACCTACTCTCTATAAACTTGCTACAAGATATTTATTTTTTTATAATGAATTTGCATAAGAAAAAGGTGAGTTGTTCAACTGAAAGCATCTCAAAATTTCTTGGATATTTAGAGCTGCAATTTTAAAAGCTGTGAAATAGACAATTGTGGTGAAATTTTTGGTCTTCAATAGATTTTCAGACAAATTTGCCAATATTGCATCTAGTAGCTTCTTGTTGTTACAGAAGCACTTGACAGGAAAGTGAGGGCTTTGTTAACAAACACAAGTCTTGTCTTGTCTCTCTTTGTTACTATTGCTGATTGAGCTGTGGGTTACCTTTTAAGTACATTCAAATTTGAGTAAGAGTCACAAGAAAAATGTACAAATTTGTGTTGTGATTGGTAGCATTGATGATATTACATGCCATTGGATGCAAGATGGTTGTTTGATTATTCTAGAGACAATAAAATGTGGTTATATGCACCCTCAGATTGGCAGCATTGATGATATTACATGCCATTGTATGCAAGATGGGTGTTTGGTTATTCTAGAGACCCTTAAATATGGTTATATGCACCCTCAGATTGCCAGCATTGATGATATTACATGCCATTGTATGCAAGATGAGTGTATGGTCATTCTAGAGACCCTAAAATATGGTTAAAGGCACCCTCAGATTGGCAGCATTGATGATATTACACACCATTGTATGCAAGATGGGTGTTTGGTTATTCTAGAGACCCTAAAATATGGTTATATGCACCCTCAGATTGGCAGCATTGATGATATTACACACCATTGTATGCAAGATGGGTGTTTGATTATTCTAGAGACCCTAAAATATGGTTATATGCACCCTCAGATTGGCAGCATTGATGATATTACACACCATTGTATGCAAAATGGGTGTTTGGTTATTCTAGAGACCCTAAAATATGGTTGTATGCACTCTCAGATTGGTAGCATTAATGATATTACACACCATTGTATGCAAGATGGGTGTTTGGTTATTCTAGAGACCCTAAAATATGGTTATATGCACCCTCAGATTGACAGCATTGATGATATTACACACCATTGTATGCAAGATGGGTGTTTGGTTATTCTAGAGACCTAAAATATGGTTATATGCACCCTCAGATTGGCAGCATTGATGATATTACACACCATTGTATGCAAGATGGGTGTATGGTTATTCTAGAGACCCTAAAATATGGTTATATGCACCCTCAGGTTGGCAGCATTGATGATATTACACATCATTATATGCAAGATGGGTGTTTGGTTATTCTAGAGACCCTAGAATATGGTTATAGGCACCCTCAGATTGGTAGCATTGATGGTATTACACACCATTGTATGCAAGATGGGTGTTTGGTTATTGTAGAGACCCTAAAATATGGTTATATGCACCCTTAGATTGGCAGCATTGATGATATTACACACCATTGTATGCAAGATGGGTGTATGGTTATTCTAGAGACCCTAAAATATGGTTATATGCACCCTCAGACTGGCAGCATTAATGATATTACACACCATTGTATGCAAGATGGGTGTTTGGTTATTCTAGAGACCCTAAAATATGGTTATAGGCACCTTCAGATTGGCAGCATTGATGATATTACACACCATTGTATGCAAGATGGGTGTATGGTTATTCTAGAGACCCTAAAATATGGTTATAGGCACCCTCAGATTGGTAGCATTGATGATATTACACACCATTGTATGCAAGATGGGTGTTTGGTTATTCTAGAGACCCTAAAATATGGTTGTATGCACTCTCAGATTGGTAGCATTAATGATATTACACACCATTGTATGCAAGATGGGTGTTTGGTTATTCTAGAGACCCTAAAATATGGTTATATGCACCCTCAGATTGACAGCATTGATGATATTACACACCATTGTATGCAAGATGGGTGTTTGGTTATTCTAGAGACCCTAAAATATGGTTATATGCACCCTCAGATTGGCAGCATTGATGATATTACACACCATTGTATGCAAGATGGGTGTATGGTTATTCTAGAGACCCTAAAATATGGTTATATGCACCCTCAGGTTGGCAGCATTGATGATATTACACATCATTATATGCAAGATGGGTGTTTGGTTATTCTAGAGACCCTAGAATATGGTTATAGGCACCCTCAGATTGGTAGCATTGATGATATTACACACCATTGTATGCAAGATGGGTGTTTGGTTATTGTAGAGACCCTAAAATATGGTTATATGCACCCTTAGATTGGCAGCATTGATGATATTACACACCATTGTATGCAAGATGGGTGTATGGTTATTCTAGAGACCCTAAAATATGGTTATATGCACCCTCAGACTGACAGCATTGATGATATGACACACTGTATGCAAGATGGGTGTTTGGTTATTCTAGAGACCCTAAAATATGGTTATAGGCACCTTCAGATTGGCAGCATTGATGATATTACACACCATTGTATGCAAGATGGGTGTATGGTTATTCTAGAGACCCTAAAATATGGTTATAGGCACCCTCAGATTGGCAGCATTGATGATATTACATGCCATTGGATGCAAGATGAGTGTTTGGTTATTCTAGAGACCCTAAAATATGGTTATATGCACCCTCAGATTGGCAGCATTGATGATATTACACACCATTGTATGCAAGATGGGTGTTTGGTTATTCTAGAGACCCTAAAATATGGTTATATGCACCCTCAGATTGGCAGCATTGATGATATTACACACCATTGTATGCAAGATGGGTGTATGGTTATTCTAGAGACCCTAAAATATGGTTATAGGCACCCTCAGATTGGTAGCATTGATGATATTACACACCATTGTATGCAAGATGAGTGTATGGTTATTCTAGAGACCCTAAAATATGATTATATGCACTCTCAAATTGGCAGCATTGATGATATTACACATCATTATATGCAAGATGGGTGTTTGGTTATTCAGGAGACCCTAAAATATGGTTATATGCACCCTCAGATTGGCAGCATTGATGATATTACACACCATTGTATGCAAGATGGGTGTTTGGTTATTCAAGAGACCCTAAAATATGATTATATGCACCCTCAGATTGGCAGCATTGATGATATTACACACCATTGTATGCAAGATGGGTGTTTGGTTATTCAGGAGACCCTAAAATATGGTTATATGCACCCTCAGATTGGCAGCATTGATGATATTACACACCATTGTATGCAAGATGGGTGTTTGGTTATTCAGGAGACCCTAAAATATGATTATATGCACTCTCAGATTGGCAGCATTGATGATATTACACATCATTATATGCAAGATGGGTGTTTGGTTATTCTAGAGACCCTAAAATATGGTTATATACACCCTCAGATTGGTAGCATTGTTGATATTACACACCATTGTATGCAAGATGGGTGTTTGCTTATTCTAGAGACCCTAAAATATGATTATATGCACCCTCAGATTGGCAGCATTGATGATATTACACACCATTGTATGCAAGATGAGTGTATGGTTATTCTAGAGACCCTAAAATATGGTTATATGCACCCTCAGATTGGCAGCATTGATGATATTACACACCATTGTATGCAAGATGGGTGTTTGGTTATTCAGGAGACCCTAAAATATGATTATATGCACTCTCAGATTGGCAGCATTGATGATATTACACATCATTATATGCAAGATGGGTGTTTGGTTATTCTAGAGACCCTAAAATATGGTTATATACACCCTCAGATTGGTAGCATTGATGATATTACACACCATTGTATGCAAGATGGGTGTTTGCTTATTCTAGAGACCCTAAAATATGATTATATGCACCCTCAGATTGGCAGCATTGATGATATTACACACCATTGTATGCAAGATGGGTGTATGGTTATTCTAGAGACCCTAAAATATGGTTATAGGCACCCTCAGATTGGTAGCATTGATGATATTACACACCATTGTATGCAAGATGAGTGTATGGTTATTCTAGAGACCCTAAAATATGGTTATATGCACCCTCAGATTGGCAGCATTGATGATATTACACACCATTGTATGCAAGATGGGTGTTTGGTTATTCTAGAGACCCTAAAATATGGTTATATGCACCCTCAGATTGGCAGCATTGATGATATTACACACCATTGCATGCAAGATGGGTGTTTGGTTATTCTAGAGACCCTAGAATATGGTTATAGGCACCCTCAGATTGGTAGCATTGATGATATTACACACCATTGTATGCAAGATGAGTGTATGGTTATTCTAGAGACTCTAAAATATGGTTATATGCACCCTCAGATTGACAGCATTGATGATATTACACACCATTGTATGCAAGATGGGTGTTTGGTTATTCTAGAGACCCTAAAATATGGTTATATGCACCCTCAGATTGGCAGCATTGATGATATTACACACCATTGTATGCAAGATGAGTGTTTGGTTATTCTAGAGACCCTAAAATATGGTTATATGCACCCTCAGATTGGCAGCATTGATAATATTATACACCATTGTATGCAAGATGGGTGTATGGTTATTCTAGAGACCCTAAAATATGGTTATATGCACCCTCAGATTGGCAGCATTGATGATATTACACACCATTGGATGCAAGATGGGTGTATGGTTATTCTAGAGACCCTAAAATATGGTCATATGCACCCTCAGATTGGCAGCATTGATGATATTACACACCATTGTATGCAAGATGAGTGTATGGTTATTCTAGAGACTCTAAAATATGGTTATATGCACCCTCAGATTGGCAGCATTGATGATATTACACACCATTGTATGCAAGATGAGTGTATGGTTATTCTAGAGACCCTAAAATATGGTTATATGCACCCTCAGATTGGCAGCATTGATGATATTACACACCATTGGATGCAAGATGGGTGTATGGTTATTCTAGAGACCCTAAAATATGGTTATATGCACCCTCAGATTGGCAGCATTGATGATATTACACACCATTGGATGCAAGATGGGTGTATGGTTATTCTAGAGACCCTAAAATATGGTTATATGCACCCTCAGATTGGCAGCATTGATGATATTACACACCATTGTATGCAAGATGAGTGTTTGGTTATTCTAGAGACCCTAAAATATAGTTATATGCACCCTCAGATTGGCAGCATTGATGATATTACACACCATTGTATGCAAGATGAGTGATTGGTTATTCTAGAGACCCTCAAATATGGTTATATGCACCCTCAGATTGGCAGCATTGATAATATTATACACCATTGTATGCAAGATGGGTGTATGGTTATTCTAGAGACCCTAAAATATAGTTATATGCACCCTCAGATTGGCAGCATTGATGATATTATACACCATTGTATGCAAGATGAGTGTATGGTTATTCTAGAGACCCTAGAATATGGTTATATGCACCCTCAGATTGGCAGCATTGATGATATTATACACCATTGTATGCAAGATGAGTGTATGGTTATTCTAGAGACCCTAAAATATGGTCATATGCACCCTCAGATTGGCAGCATTGATGATATTACACACCATTGTATGCAAGATGAGTGTATGGTTATTCTAGAGACCCTAAAATATAGTTATATGCACCCTCAGATTGGCACCATTGATGATATTACATGCTATTGGATGCAAGATGGGTGTTTGGTTATTCTAGAGACCCTCAAATATGGTTATATGCACCCTCAGATTGGCAGCATTGATGATACTACACACCATTGTATGCAAGATGAGTGATTGGTTATTCTAGAGACCCTAAAATATGGTTATATGCACCCTCAGATTGGCAGCATTGATGATATTACACACCATTGATATTACACACCATTGTATGCAAGATGAGTGTTTGGTTATTCTAGAGACCCTAAAATATAGTTATATGCACCCTCAGATTGGCAGCATTGATGATATTACACACCATTGGATGCAAGATGGGTGTTTGGTTATTCTAGAGACCCTAAAATATAGTTATATGCACCCTCAGATTGGCAGCATTGATGATATTACACACCATTGGATGCAAGATGGGTGTATGGTTATTCTAGAGACCCTAAAATATGGTTATATGCACCCTCAGATTGGCAGCATTGATGATATTACACACCATTGGATGCAAGATGGGTGTTTGGTTATTCTAGAGACCCTAAAATATGGTTATATGCACCCTCAGATTGGCAGCATTGATGATATTACACACCATTGGATGCAAGATGGGTGTATGGTTATTCTAGAGACCCTCAAATATGGTTATATGCACCCTCAGATTGGCAGCATTGATGATATTATACACCATTGTATGCAAGATGGGTGTATGGTTATTCTAGAGACCCTAAAATATGGTTATATGCACCCTCAGATTGGCAGCATTGATGATATTACACACCATTGGATGCAAGATGGGTGTATGGTTATTCTAGAGACCCTTAAATATGGTTATATGCACCCTCAGATTGGCAGCATTGATGATATTACATGCTATTGGATGCAAGATGGGTGTTTGGTTATTCTAGAGACCCTAAAATATAGTTATATGCACCCTCAGATTGGCAGCATTGATGATATTATACACCATTGTATGCAAGATGGGTGTATGGTTATTCTAGAGACCCTAAAATATGGTTATATGCACCCTCAGATTGGCAGCATTGATGATATTACACACCATTGTATGCAAGATGGGTGTTTGCTTATTCTAGAGACCCTAAAATATGGTTATATGCACCCTCAGATTGGCAGCATTGATGATATTACTTACCATTGTATGCAAGATGAGTGTATGGTTATTCTAGAGACCCTAAAATATGGTTATATGCACCCTCAGATTGGTAGCATTGATGATATTACACACCATTGTATGCAAGGTGAGTGTATGGTTATTCTAGAGGCCCTAAAATATGGTTATAGGCACCCTCAGATTGGTAGCATTGATGATATTACATGCTGTTGTATGCAAGATGGGTGTTTGGTTATTCTAGAGACCCTAAAATATGGTTATATGCACCCTCAGATTGGTAGCATTGATGATATTACACACCATTGTATGCAAGGTGAGTGTATGGTTATTCTAGAGGCCCTAAAATATGGTTATATGCACCCTCAGATTGGCAGCATTGATGATATTACATGCCATTGTATGCAAGATGGGTGTTTGCTTATTCTAGAGACCCTAAAATATGGTTATATGCACCCTCAGATTGGCACAATTGATGATATTACATGCCATTGTATGCAAGATGGGTGTTTGCTTATTCTAGAGACCCTAAAATATGGTTGTATGCACCCTCAGATTGGCAGCATTGATGATATTACATGCCATTGGATGCAAGATGGGTGTTTGGTTATTCTAGAGACCCTAAAATATGGTTATATGCACCCTCAGATTGGCAGCATTAATGATATTACACACCATTGTATGCAAGATGGGTGTTTGGTTATTCTAGAGACCCTAAAATATGGTTATATGCACCCTCAGATTGGCAGCATTAATGATATTACACACCATTGTATGCAAGATGGGTGTATGGTTATTCTAGAGACCCTAAAATATGGTTGTATGCACCCTCAGATTGGCAGCATTGATGATATTACATGCCATTGGATGCAAGATGGGTGTTTGGTTATTCTAGAGACCCTAAAATATGGTTATATGCACCCTCAGATTGGCAGCATTGATGATATTACATGCCATTGTATGCAAGATGGGTGTTTGGTTATTCTAGAGACCCTAAAGTATGTTAAAGGCACCCTCAGATTGGCAGCATTGATGATATTACATGCCATTGTATGCAAGATGGGTGTTTGGTTATTCTAGAGACCCTAAAATATGGGTATATGCACCCTCAGATTGGCAGCATTGATGATATTACACATCATTGGATGCAAGATGGGTGTTTGGTTATTCTAGAGACCCTAAAATATGGTTATATGCACCCTCAGATTGGTAGCATTGATGATATTACACACCATTGTATGCAAGATGGGTGTTTGGTTATTCTAGAGACTCTAAAATATGGTTATATGCATCCTCAGATTGGCAGCATTGATGATATTACACACCATTGTATGCAAGATGGGTGTATGGCTATTCTAGAGACCCTAAAATATGGTTATAGGCACCCTCAGATTGGCAGCATTGATGATATTAAACACCATTGTATGCAAGATGGGTGTATGGTTATTCTAGAGACCCTAAAATATGGTTATATGCACCCTCAGATTGGCAGCATTGATGATATTACATGCCATTGGATGCAAGATGGGTGTTTGGTTATTCTAGAGACCCTAAAATATGGTTATATGCACCCTCAGATTGGTAGCATTGATGATATTACACACCATTGTATGCAAGATGGGTGTTTGGTTATTCTAGAGACCCTAAAATATGGTTATATGCACCCTCAGATTGGCAGCATTGATGATATTACATGCCATTGTATGCAAGATGGGTGTTTGGTTATTCTAGAGACCCTAAAATATGTTAAAGGCACCCTCAGATTGGCAGCATTGATGATATTAAACACCATTGTATGCAAGATGGGTGTATGGTTATTCTAGAGACCCTAAAATATGGTTATATGCACCCTCAGATTGGTAGCATTGATGATATTACACACCATTGTATGCAAGATGGGTGTATGGTTATTCTAGAGACCCTAAAATATGGTTATATGCACCCTCAGATTGGCAGCATTGATGATATTACACACCATTGTATGCAAGATGGGTGTTTGGTTATTCTAGAGACCCTACTCCTTTAAGCTACAAAGTAAAATTGAAAATAAATAACAAAGAAGTGAATGCTCTAGGTATGTTGTGCCTTTCCCTTTTGACAGGTTTTTTCTTTTTATATTCACAGCTTTACTTTTCTATGGCTGGATTCCATTCTTGTTACCGATTGCCAAAAATGAGACAAATGTAAGTTTATGTTTGTCAATATAAGTTTAGTTTCCAAACAGAAAACCAATTTGGTATACCATTATTGAAAGAAATGAGTGTTCACGCATTCCCTGTTAGTTTGCATACACTGAATGCACTGTACAACCTGTGTGAGTTTTCCATCTTTGTATGAATGGGGATTAACTCCAAAAAAGTTCAACAAAAGTTAATCTCTTTTGTTTGCTCCTGGTTTGCTGGTGAAAATATTGATTTTGTTTTGACTTTGACTTCCCTGAAGTGGCATGTACTTTAGACTACATATATGTACATATAAAACTTTACAAGTTTAATTATCTACCTACTGTGGTGTAGCGGTTATCATACATGTCTACAGACCACGAGGTCCTGGGTTCAAGCCTGGGTTGGGTAGACACGCCAGTGCACCACAACTGGTTATCAAAGGCCGTGGACATTGACTTGGTTGTCGATGTTATGTCTGTCCGTACGTCGTACTTGTGTTCTTGTGTGGGTCGTATTAAGCGTTTCGTGATAGCATTGTTACTATCATAATCGATTCAAAGGTGACAACCCTGTCATTGTAATTGTGTGTTCACTGGTCGTCTTCGTACAAGTTCAATCTGATGTGTTCTCTTGTAAAGAGTGTAATCAGTTTTGCACAGAACATGTTAATACATTTTCAAAAGCATTTGTTGTGTTTTTCTACCAGGACTTACAAAAATAAACCTTCAGTGTGTTTTTTTTTCTCTCAATCTCTTTGATCTTGAATGTCTGAGTGTGAATAAAATCTTAAGGAATTAGTTTCCATTATATAGAAAACACACATTGAAAAGCAAATCAAAATTCAATATAAGATGCATGGTAGGATAATAATGACAAAAATAAAATTAAAACAAGCAGATTTCTCCTTAAAAATTAAAAGATATCAAATCAAGGAACAGAACTGAAAACAATTAAACAAACCATCAAATTTGAAAAACTCAAACATCCAAAAAATTAAGAAGTGGAAAAGTAACAAAACAAAGCAATTTCTTCGATCATTTATTTTTTAAAAGTTAATGATTGATGGAAATAAAGGAAGAAGAAACAAACTTAAACCTTCAAAAACCGATTTTGAGTACATTTAAAAATTCAAACATCAAAAATTAGTAAAGTAATACAAAAGTTAAACTTATTTAAATGTTTAAAAAGAACAAACAATAAAGAAGAATGATATGGAAACATAAAACCTCTATATCATTGAAATTTCAGACTATGAACTTTAATTGAGGGCAGGGGCTGATGTAAACATTCAAACTGAGTATACAGGTTGCTGGATATAAAGAAGGCTTAAGCATCCATTCAAACATTGATTTTGACTTTCACATCATTTTTTGTATGTAGTTAACTTCATAACCTCTTGATATTTTTCATTTTCTGATATTCCATTTTTGTATCAAAAAATATTTTTAAAAAAATGATAGTGTATGGCGGGGAGGGGGTAGTATATCTTTTACCAGAAAATATGGAGAAGCAAGAAGTAAAAATAATTCCTAATTTTCACCAGAAATATCAATAGTTCTTGGAGAAGGAAAGTGGGCAGGATTGATTTCCTTTACAATTAATTTCTTATGTGTGAAGAAAACATTCTTGTTTTGGTGAATATTCAATCAAACCAGGATCAAATCAAATCGGAAAGACATGTGAGAATAAAATTGCTGAACGGGAGTCACTTTTGTACAAAGTAACTACAACAGTAGAAGATTTTAAGTTACAAAAAGCTGTTAAGAGTAATTTTTTTCACAGAATTTATTGTTTATAATATTATCACTGACCTGTTTACAGTTTTCATTTAAACCCCAAGTCATACCCTAACATTTTACACCAACTCTTCAATTGCCTAGTCTAAAGATTCAGGTTCATGTATGATGTAATATTGATACTACAGAAACAATAGGTTTTTTAATCCAGACACACAGGTGGGTTTTCGGTGTAAAGGGAAATGTTCCTGACTTATTTTCTCCATATTTACATCTTTTGAACTTCTTTTGAAGGTCTTTGTCATGATGGAAAGTTATTGACACATCTAATCACTGAGGCATATTGTACCTGCGTGTACAATACAACAAGTATTAAAGTGTGTGTGAAGTGTATGGCATATGAACTTGTGTGTCTTGTGTTGTTAAACGTAACAAGTTGTGCGTCGCGTTTGGGGTGTTTGGTTGGGTTGGCGACGGGTCAGCCTCGGTCGTACGACTTGGACCATAAGGCCTTTATGGCGCAGCCCTAAAGCATTATCATATTTATCTGGTATTGAATGATGCAAATTTGTGGGAAGAACTTGCATGAAAAAAGGGGTCTTGACTTAATGCAGAGATGTTCAATTTTATAGGGTAATCCATTAATATAAATATACACTACAATTCAGTCTTTTTGATTGATCAAAATATTCTCACAAGCACGGATTAACCAATCAATAAGCATCGCAGAAATGACATCATTTATAGTTCGTATAAGATTTACTGTTCATGTTGCAAAAACTTTTCTTTAGACGAGATTCTCTCTGTAATAGCGTTGTTAGTGAACTAAAATGTAAACGTATTTGCAAGTTGAAACAAAGCAAAGGTAGTGGTGGAAATTCAGAAGTGAGGGGGCTGGGGGTTGGGGGGTTCCTTCTCATTGCATATTTCTCATTTTCAATTCAATTAAAAAAGAAAATTAAACGAGACATTTTGAAATGTGTTCTCCATTACAACTGGCTACTCCTTCAGCACTACCCCTTCACCACTGCTTCTCTTCCAACCCACTATACGTTTACACCTCTTTAGTTTACCATATCTTAAAACGACCATATGTCATTTTTATAAAAACTAACTCTTTGCCATGACTTGACCTACCCTGTTAATTAAATCTTACCAATCGATCAGTCTGTCAATTGATTTCATTGTACTGATAAAGATTTATGCTTCAACAGGTCAGGTTTTATTGTGTGCAAAAGTGCTCTGTATTTTGCTAAGTACAAGGTGATAGTTTTTCAATTACCATGATAAACATATTTGGTCACAAAATAAAGTTTACATCTAAAAATTTCACTATGCCGATTTCTTGAGATTCATAACTTTCTTCTCCACTTGTGTGCCTGTAGGAAACCATGGTGTATGAATCTCTAACCACCGTACCAATAGAATCAGTACCCCTTGCTGGAGGCTGCTCTGATTGTTGGAGCAGAGAGAGTATACTAGCACTTATTGCAATATCTGTGAGAGACAGCACATCAGCATTAAGGAATGACTTACAAGATCAGAGAGCTCTGCTGTCAGAGGTGAGTTGCCTTTAATATTGGTAGAGATGATCCCTCTCAATAAAGATGCAGTGGCCGAGTGATTAAGGAATCATGCTTGTATGTGAAAGGTACCTGGTTGGACTCACATTACGAGTGCTGCATTGTGTCCTTGATCAAGACACTTGATTCTACTTGTTCCAGTCCTCTAAGCTGTAAAATGAGTACCAACATTGCTGGGGAGTTGACCTGTAATGGACTGCTGGCGTCCTGTCCAGGGGGAATCATGTGCCTCATACCAAGGAAACTGGGGATAAGCACCGATCTGATGGGCGTTCATGGCTCGAGTATGGATTTAGCTTTTTGTGATCCCTTTATATTGAAAAATAAATAGAGATGGGACAAAACTTTGAAAGAAACAAAACAAGCAGGATCTGCATATGGACTGTGTACTGACCTCATTTATACTTGGACTGTGTACTGACCTCATCCATACTTGGACTGTGTACTGACCTCATCCATAGTTGAACTGTGTACTGACCTTATCCATAGTTGGACTGTGTACTGACCTCATCCATAGTTGGACTGTGTACTGACCTCATCCATACTTGAACTGTGTACTGACCTCATCCATAGTTGGACTGTGTACTGACTTCATCCATAGTTGGACTGTGTACTGACCTTATCCAAATTTGGACTGTGTACTGACCTCATCCATAGTTGGACTGTGTACTGACCTCATCTGCATATGGACTGTACTGACCTCATCCATAGTTGGACTGTGTACTGACCTCATCCATACTTGGACTGTACTGACCTCATCCATAGTTGGACTGTGTACTGACCTCATCCATACTTGGACTGTACTGACCTCATCCATATTTAGACTGTGTACTGACCTCATCCATAGTTGGACTGTGTACTGACCTCATCCATACTTGGACTGTACTGACCTCATCCATATTTAGACTGTACTGACCTCATCCATACTTGAACTGTGTACTGACCTCATCCATAGTTGGACTGTGTACTGACCTCATCCATAGTTGGACTGTGTACTGACCTTATCCAAATTTGGACTGTGTACTGACCTCATCCATAGTTGGACTGTGTAGTGACCTCATCTGCATATGGACTGTGTACTGACCTCATCCATAGTTGGACTGTGTACTGACCTCATCCATAGTTGGACTGTGTACTGACCTCATCCATAGTTGACATGTACTGACCTCATCCATAGTTGGACTGTGTACTGACCTCATCCAAATTTGGACTGTGTACTGACCTCATCCATACTTGGACTGTGTACTGACCTCATCCATACTTGAACTGTGTACTGACCTCATCCATAGTTGGACTGTGTACTGACCTCATCCATAGTTGGACTGTGTATTGACCTCATCCATAGTTGGACTGTGTACTGACCTCATCCAAATTTGGACTGTGTACTGACCTCATCCATAGTTGGACTGTGTACTGACCTCATCCATACTTGGACTGTGTACTGACCCCATCCATAGTTGGACTGTACTGACCTTATCCATACTTGGACTGTACTGACCTCATCCATAGTTGGACTGTGTATTGACCTCATCCATAGTTGGACTGTGTATTGACCTCATCCATTGTTGGACTGTGTGCTGACCTCATCCATACTTGGACTGTGTACTGACCTCATCCATAGTTGGACTGTGTATTGACCTCATCCATAGTTGGACTGTATTGACCTCATCCATTGTTGGACTGTGTGCTGACCTCATCCATACTTGGACTGTGTACTGACCTCATCCATACTTGGACTGTGTACTGACCTCATCCATACTTGGACTGTGTACTGACCTCATCCATACTTGGACTGTGTACTGACCTCATCCATACTTGGACTGTGTACTGACCTCATCTAATTATAAAATTTCTCACGGTTCTGAATATGGGTATCGAAAATCTTCCAATGAAAAATCGTGACAGAAATAATATTATTGTAGTGAATACATCTTTATATTTTCCCCTTTTTTACAATTTAATGTACTTTTTATCGCATAATTACATGGGGGATGCTTTTAGAGCACATATTTACTATTTTTTTATAACCGCCGAACCGTAAAATTTTTCCAGCTTCGTTTGTACTTTCTGTGCCTTCAAATTGTTGTGTATGTGAAGATGATCTGTGAAGCATGTATACACTGTATTAACACTTTCCTTATTCTTTCTGTTTGACAGAGATCAAAGCAACAAGAATCTGAAATCATTTTCCTAAAAAGCCAGTTGGAGCAACTTTCAGCCAAGCCAGCAACTGTGGCAGAAGATAGTATCACAAGTCTTACCATTATTGTTGACTTAGAAAAACAAATTTCAGATTTGAAAAATGATTTTAGAACATTGAGGCACTCCGCTATATCTGATAAAGAGACCTTAACAAAGGACCAGGACAATTATCAGCAATCTATTGTATTTATGAAATCAGATGTGAGTTCGTTTAAAGAACAAGTGAACACTTTAAGTGAGGCCTTTGAGGATTTTAGGAAGAAGCATCAGTCATTGGAAACCTCAACTCAATGGTCTTCTCAACAAAGTCTTTCAAATCTTCGTGCAAATGTTTTAACTCAAAAAGAGGCGATACAGTCAGAGTTGGGTTCGTTAGAGGCTAAATTGTTAGATTTAGAGACTACCATTTGTTGTTAGAAAGTAGTTCTGGTAAAAACCAAGTAGCAATT
Source organism: Chiridota heheva (assembly GCA_020152595.1). Lineage (NCBI taxonomy): Eukaryota > Metazoa > Echinodermata > Holothuroidea > Apodida > Chiridotidae > Chiridota > Chiridota heheva. Next base: position 161,698 of record JAIGNY010004515.1, read on the forward strand.
AGTGAGCTTGTGTCACAGGTTAATACATTAGAATCTGATATGACCAGCCTCAAGGCTTCTCTGAGACAATTGAATACTGATTTATCGAAATGGAAATCAGAAGAGAGTCCTGAGGAGAAAAACTAGTTTCCCTTATGCAAGTAAAACTTGAAACACAAAAGCATGACTTTAAACTTCTTGAGGATCTTGTTCTCTCAGAGAAAAACAAAGTTAAGAATCTTTCAGCTGAGTTTGTTGTACTTAAAAATGATGTCGTAGTTGTTAAAAGTAGAGGTAGTGAAATAGAAATAAATGTTGCGGACAGTAAGAATAAACTTGATGCTCTTTCAGAAAGAACTTTAGGGACAGATGTAAATTTGTCTGCTTTCATGGCATCGACTTCTGAAAATGAAAAGAAGATTATACAGGATATGGAAAAAACACATGAGAGTATTCAGGGTGATGTGGATTCCTCAAAGAAGAAGTAGGTAGTAACACAAATATAATAGCTTTGCTGGAACCAGCTTTATCTCAGATGAAATCAAACATGGAAGGAATTTAAAGGCAAAGTGAATTTAAATTCAGAATCATTAAGAAAATTAGAGGCCGGATTCATTGCCCTGCAGAACGCTCTAAATGGATCTGATTTATTTGATTTAAGTAAATCAAGCTCTCTTCTCATTGTCAAAATTATAATAATTTTGAGAGTGAGCTGAGAACTTTAAAGAGTCAGGTAGATTCCCTTCAAGGTTTTCAGATATCTGACAATGTGGAAGGGTCGTCTTTGGAGCAGATTCTCTCTCAGTTTGCCGAACTCAACACCATCACATCCAAACTGACGCAACAGTTGGACCGAACCACTCAGATGGTGGGGGTGTTTTCTAAGGATCTAGCTGACATCCATGGAAAAATAGAAGATTTGGAAGCTCAGACTGCTAACGAGTTTGGCATGCCTATCCAGTTTGTCGATATACAGGCATCTTTAGATGCAGCGAAAACAGATATCTTGGGTTTGAAAGATTCAGTGGGCAGTGTGTTGCAGGATTTGAATGAAAATCAGGTGATGTTGGAAGTGGTGTCAGCTGACAATAAGCATGTGCAGAGTCAGCTGTCTCCTGGAGGTACACCTGTCAATTTGATATCTATGCATTCCAATGTCCAGTCACTTCACACTGAACTTGAAGACTTCAAGGATTCTTTATCAGCATTGAAAGCAGACCTTGTGAGTCAAGAGAAACAACTGGGACTTTTGATTACTGAAAACGAAGAGCAAGAGGTTGCCTTGGAAGCTTTAGTAATTTTGACCTAGATATCACCAATCTTAGAACACAGCTTTCAAATCTGCAGCGTGGAAACACAGACCAAGAGGGCATCCAAAAGAGCGATGTAGCAGCTGTCGCTGGATTGGCTGATTTAGAATTGAAGGTCAATAATCTAGAAGCAAGTTTGACCTCTATCCAGAAATCTCAGGAATCTAAAGGTGCACAGTTTCAAACCGGTCTGCTTGGTCTTCAGAGAGAGATTGCAGATTTGAGAGAAGACATGGAGCAGATGAGGAAGAAGGAACAGAGGACAGGGGATAGGTGAGTGAAAACTGTTTTTTTATTTCTGTGGGTTGCATTGAAAATCTGTTTTTCATATTGAGTATTAATTTGTTTTGAATTCCTCCAAATTTAAGTCAAATTGGAAAACTCTTGTGTTGCAGACGAACAGAATCTCCTGCTCTCTCTCTCCTTTCTTCCACCTGTCACTTTTCCAGAAAAATGATGAAGCAATCAGACAGTTGTTGTTGAAATTTACTATTAGGTTGGGCAGCCTTTACAACAACAAAAATGAAGTAACAAAACATCTTAAAAGTAAAGATTTTAGCTTTAGTTTTGTCACCATTTCATGGCTTTAGTTGAAAACAATGCGTCATTAAACTTGACTACAGTAGGTAATACTTTGTGTGAATTCTTTGAAAATGTAATTTGGTTTTGAAGACAATGTCATCAATTTGTCCAGTAATCACTAATGAATAGGGATATTATGCACTTTGATTTCGCAGAAATCTGAGTAATATAACTTGTAAAATGCACCGTGAATGTACAGCAGTAAACAGTGAAACTAACAATAGGCCTAACGTTAGGCCATAACTGGCTTTAAATCCACGCAATCAAGGCCCGTTTACAAGCTGTTAAATCGACCTAAAAACACTTAAAAAATACTTGAATTGTGACAATCAGTACATTTACATGTAAATATTACCTGATGAGTCAAATAAATTTTGCAAGAAAGAAAAAATATTGCATAATAAACAAACAGATAAAGGTTTTAACAGAGCTGAAATTTAGCATGCGTCGCAAAGATGGCAGCCATTTTTTCAAGAGGACTGATATTTCAGAACTTCCTGTTGGTGGCGTAGTTTTGAAATGTTTTACGACGAGGTATATCATAGGCCTAGTGTGCAAGATTTTCACAGAAGAACTCTGAAAGCCGTAGCGAATAGGACAAAAAAGTTACGTGATGTTGAGTTTAAATGACATTGAAAGGAAGTTATTTGTTTTTTCTAAACTGAATTTCCATGCATATTTTCCATAAAAATGATGATTTATACTGTAGAAGTAAACTTTTTACGATTTGGAAAGCAAAACTCAGCGTCTATTTGGGCAATGAGTCAGTACTTTTGCCATACTGGTTGCGTGATTTTTTTACTTCGCCTCGCAGTTTTGGAGCAATTTTGGTGTATTTCCGAAATTTACGGTACTAAACGCGTGTACACGATACACGTTGGATTTTTTTGGCGTATACACGTTTACTAAAATCACTAAATGTTCACAGCTCTAGTCTGTGACAGCAAGCTTGTCAGCACAATATCTTAAGAACAATACACTGGATTCATGTCATATGTAGTACACAGGATAGCCCATGGTCTGTAGATGTGCCCTTTGTTTTTGGTAGTGATGCCATGCATATTAATGAGTAGGCAGGGCTTAATGTAAAAATTGCCAAATGCTCATATTTTAAGAACTAAATGTCTGGTTTTTTTCATATTTGGTATAATTATCATGCTAGCTATTGTGCACATGTTCGTGATTTTAAAACATTGTATTCATTAACAGGCATAGTGGGCGGGGCTTAATATGATTTTGCTGAAAAGAGCTTGTAAGTACAGTATCTCAAGAAATGTAACCTAGATTCATGTCACATATCGTACACAGATAGCCCATCATCTATAGATGTGCCCTATTGTTTTTGGTGATGATGTCATGCATATCAATGAGTAGGTGGGGCTAAATTGATCTTAATCTTGAAATGCTCATATTTTAACAATCACACGTCTGTTTAGTTTCATATTTAGTATAATTATGTTATTATTATTATTATTATTGCAGTTATTTATATAGCGCCTCTCCCGTGGATCAAGCGCTTTACAATAAAATTGATAATGCATAGACAAACTCTTAATATACAATATCAAAACAAATTTAAAACATTTGCAGGACAATATAAAAGCATAAAAGAATTGATAAAAAATTTAAAACAAAAAACTAGATAAATAAAACAAGAAATTAAATATTGTAGACAGCATAAAACTTAATGAGTAGGAAAAAGATGAGTCTTAAGGGCCTTCTTAAAAGTATAAACAGTTTGAGCCTGAGGGATTGCAATGGGTAGATTATTCCACAAACGTGGTCCCAGGACAGAAAAGGCGCAGTCCCCACTGACACGATTAGTTCTTGGCACCACAAGGAAAGTGACATCCTTGTTGGCGGATCTTAGACCAACGCTGCGCCCAGGCTTATAAATATGCAGCAATTCTTGAAGGTATGAAGGCGCATTCTTTTTAATGCAGTTGTACACATGCAGTACGATCTTGAAATCGATTCTCTGCTGGATGGGCAACCAATGAAGAACACGCAAGAGGGGGAAGCGCTTGTATCGCCTATCAACACAAAAATTATGCGCTGCACAATTTTGAAGTCTTTGGTTGAAGGTTTTCACGTGATATGCCTCCAAGCAGGGAGTTGCCATAATCCAGCCGAAGAAAGGACGAGAGATCGCACTGCATGAGCGCAAGTATTTTGATCAATGTACCGTCTGATTCTAGAAATATTACGCAAATGAAAATTAACAGTACGACATATTGAAGAGATCTGGGAATTCATATTCATACAAGGTTCAAACATGATACCTAAATTTGTAACGGATGATGAAGGAACAATCACAGACCCACCGATCCTCAAATCAATGGACTTGATGGATTGCATTTGTTTTTTTGATGTTGCTAGCTAGTGTGTATGTGTTCATTGTTTAAATGTTTAAATTTTGAAATTTTCACCACTGTTCCATGTAAGTGTTTTCTTAAAAAACTATTTTCACTGTTTCCACATTTTCGTCAATAAAAAGCAAATTTCTTGCTTTTAAATTGGACTTAATATACACTTTTTGTCATAATATACCTGTAAGAGAAACAAGAAATAAATAATTGTCATATGGCTGCTGTGCACATGTCAAAATTCTAAACCAAGTAAGGCTGTAACATGTATCATATCGTATGTATGGGGTAAATACGTAACGGAACTCATGATAGTTGCATTACTTAACACATGCAAACACAGTATCAGGGTTGTGAGTGAGGCATACAAAATTATTTCAAGATTATGAATATGTAGCACAAATTATTACTTCTTCGGCAAACGTTAATGGTGTGGAGGGGGTGGGGGTCAATTTGACCATACCACGTGCAGGAAAACATACTCCCCCCACCCCTCCCTCCCCTCCCTGCCTCCCCTCCCTTCAGAAATACACCAAAATTGCTCCAATTTACAATGCTAAGTAAAAAATCGCGCAACTAGTATGGCAAAGTATTGACCCTATTGCCTAAATAGATGCTGGAATTTTGCTTTCCAAATTGTAAAAACTAAATTTCATCTAAATCATTATAAATCATCATTTTTATGGAAAATGTGTTTGGGAAATTGGTTAAGAAAGAACAGAAAAGATCCCTTCAATGTCATTGATCTTAACATCGCGTAACTTTTTTGCCATACTTGCTAGGGCTTTCACTGAAAAACTTGGATAATGTGATACCTCAGTGCCTCGCCGTAATCAATTTCAAAACTACGCCACCACCCGGAAATACAGTTTATCAGTCCTTTTATGAAAATGGCGCGATGATTGCAAAGCATGCAGAATTTCAGCTCTGTTTTTTATTTTGTTTGTTTATTTTGTAAGATTTTTCTTTCTTGCAAAATTTATTTGACTCATCAGGTTATGTTTACATGTAATTATACTGATTTGCCATGATAAACGAAATTCCACTGTATTTTGTGGTCAATTTTACAGCTTGTAAAACGGGTCTTGACCGAGTGAGATCAAAACCTAACGTTATGGTATTGTTAGTTTCAGCAGCCCATCTATGATCGATTACGCTGTTGGCATTAAAAGAAAGGTTTTCATACTTTAAAAATATTTGTTACGAGGGAATTTACTCTCAGAACACGTTTTGTGAGCAGAATACAATATATTGCAGGATGTCGATGTTATATGTTTGAGAACAAACACTGTTCCATGGAGCAGTGATATTTGAAAATTCTTTGTTCCTGCTTAAAAGCACTGTTCTCCGAACAGTGGGAATTTCGACCCCTGTAAAAACATTCAATTTCATTAATGCATAGTAGGCAGGGCTATATGAATTTGCTTAAAAGAGCTGGCAAACATGATATCTAAAGTCTGGAATCATGTTATATGTGTGTTACACAAATAGCCCATGGTCCGTAGATGTATCCTATTGGTTTTGGTGGTGCATGATTTCATGCATATCAATGAGTAGGTGGGGCTTAATGTAATAATCTTGAAATGCTCACATTTAAACAACTTTATGTTTGTTTTGATTCATACTTGGGTGTATTTATATTGTTAGCTAGTGTTTGCATATTCATGGTATTAAATAGTTAAAATCATGAATATACATTGTGGGCGGGGCTTAATTGGTTTTGCTGAAAAGAGCTTGTAAATACAGTAACTCAAGGATACATTGGATACAGGTCACATGTGGTACACAGATAACCCATTGTCTGCTTGTGCACCCTATTGTTTTTAGTGGTGATGTCATGCATATTGCTTAAAGTGGGGAGGGGCTTAATATAAAATTTAAAAAATCTTGAAAAAGTGTTGTCAACAGGTTCTATTTTATTGATGTATCATGTACATGGTGGGCATGGCTTATGAATATATGTTAAGCATATTTCATAATATGCAATGCCAGTTAGTATAAATCAACCAACAATGAAAGAATGCATCAGAACCACTAAACATTTTGGTTTTGTGTTTTAATTATTGAAATGGGGTGTATCATGCAAATTACAAGAACAAACATATACCATACATTCTTAATAAGTGAAAAATAAATATATACTTTCATTAAAATACATTAAAAGAATGTTGTAAGTGCAACTATATTGACATCACACTGTTGAATTAAACTAATTGCATCCATCACTTTGAAATGTGACAGTTGATGATAGGTTTTTTGCCAATTTATTTCTTTAATTGTCTTTCATATAAATTTACATGAGACAATATTTCTTTAAAGCATGATATGATGATTGTCTTGTATCATCCATACATTTTATGTTTCAGCACACTTGGGGCTGCTGGTTTGGGTCTTGCTGGAATGGCTGGGCTGATGTCAGAGGATGAGGTGAATGACCTGAGGCAAATCTAACCAAGTTAAATGACCAGTACAGTCAGCTGTATGTTGACCTTAATGGTTGCTGTAACAACAAGTCAGCAATTGCTGTAAGTAGGATTTTGATTTATATCAGTATAGTTTTCTTTTTATATTACATTTTCTAAGCACAAAGAGAAATATGAAATTATGAAGATTTCTTCAGGTGAAACAGCAGTTTATTTTGAGCTGACTTAAAATGAAAGTGCAAAAATTTGCTTCACCTATCAGTCAGGTATATTATTTTATACTCAATTTAAAAAGCAATTGTTGTCATTGGTTTTGATTACAGGGAAGGATATTGCACAAGAGATGCCAATTAGTTAATTTTCAGGAAATTATTTTAAGAAGAAGGAAAATAAACTACTGATCTCTTCTTCTATCATTTGGTTGTTGCCGATAAACTTTCTTACATCAAACACATAAAGGGCTCTTTGTACAGCCTCCCTCTCTTGAAGAAACAGAAAACTAAGCCCAACAGGAATTTCTGTATGGCTTGTTTCCAGCCAGTTTCTTATTTAATTTGAAAGTCATTTGATAACTTTCATGTATCGGATAAAAGTAATCTTGTGCATATTTTTTGTCAATGTTTTTGGCATTTGTTACATTTGGTAAGCAATGAGCCTGTTATTTGGAAACCACTTTCCAAATACTAACTGTCAGAAGTAAAAAAGTTGCTCTTTTGGAACAGTGCTGGAAATGATGTCTTATTTTGGAAAGTTTCACTGAGTCGTACCTTTTATGGATAGACATATATGTAACAATGTAAAGCTGCTAGTTATCCTTGGTTGTTCATAATTATTACATCTTTTCAAGGTTTGATGCGAAGTAATGAAACTCATTGGTACATTTTGTTGATTATGCGGTGTTTTCTTGATTTTGTTTTTTGATTCAGGCTGCTTGGGGAGCTGGTCATCCTTGGTTTGGCTTTGCAGGAGGAGCCAGTGAGGAGTCAGGGGATGTAGAGGTGAGGGAGTAAGATGTATGAATTCTAACAATAATCATTTTAACCTTTGACAAAGGAATACTAGTATTAACAATCACATTATTGTCATTATTATAGATGTTATGTTGTTCACCCACAGTGAATCTCGATTGCATAGAGCAGGCTTTAAATAAAACATTTTATCAGTGAAAATGCATTTTTTTATTTAATGAAAATTATGCTTAAGAGAATATGGTGGAAAATGGATTTGTCTGCTGTATATTGTGTACAGTGGACTGATAAAATGGACATTTAAGAAAATTATTTTGTGCACAGTAAAAAATTTTTTTTGCTTAGACAAAACATCAGAAAGATAATTTTTTGGCAAAACCTACCCTAAAGTTGATGTAAGATGATAGAAAATGTGTTCTTTCCTTTCAGTTGATTTATAATGGGTGGTTTAATTGTAATTGTGTTTATCTTTATGTGAAGGTTATGCCATCATGATGTGAAGATGGGCACAGCAAAAAAATCAAGTCTCAAACACATGATATAATCTTTAATGACATGCATTGCAATTTTAATTTTTTTTCCAATAATTTTGCAGAGAATCCGTCACATTATCCTGGGTGCCTTAGATATGTACAATGCTGATAAAGTGGGCATGGTCGACTATGCCCTGGAGTCAGCGGGAGGCGGAGTCATCAGCACCAGATGCTCGGAAACTTACACATCCAAGACAGCACTGTTCAGTATCCTTGGTATTCCTCTGTGGTACATGTCAAACTCACCAAGGACTGTCATACAAGTGAGTTTTGATGGGGATCTCTTTTTTGTATTTCTCAAAATTAAAATGATTTAAATGTTTCAAAATGGTGGAAGAGGCATAACTTATCAGCTGATCCTTCAAAGTTATGCAAAGGTGAATAGTGGTTCAAGATGATATCTTTTTGTCTTGATTAATGGATTATGAATTCTTCCACGTTTACCGTTGTGAACTTATTTAGGACAATTTTATTCAACTCTGTGGCAATTTTTTTAAACTGGCCAAATTTTTGATGTCAAAAAAAATTTATTTTTGCCTTTATTCTTAAGGTTATATGTTTGCAAATTCTACTAATTCCTTTGTCTCATTTTGAAATTAAACATCCCATTGTTTACCTTTTAGTATTCCCACTTATAAGTATTGTCCCATATAACAGTCACCCTTTCCAGGGCATGCCATGTGCTTTCACTGTAGTAACACGTCTTCAACCAAAATCCAAAACTCATATAAGTTATTTTGTCTTCATTTAGTCATGCTTTGGTAATTATTACTATTTTGCAGCCTGATGTCCATCCTGGTAATTGCTGGGCTTTCAGGGGTGCTGTAGGGTACCTGGTCATCAAGCTAGCTGATGTCATACAGACCACAGCCTTTACTCTGGAGCACATACCAAAAGCACTCTCACCTACGGGCAACATCACCAGTGCGCCAAAGAACTTCTCTGTTTGGGTATTAAAGCTTTTTTGTTTAAGACACAGTGAAATTCTTTTTATCTTCTGTTAATTATTCACTTTTCATTTCTTTTTTGGTTCCGATGCAAAAGACAAAAGAAACCTATGCAGTCATGCTGCCGTGTGTATATATATATATATATATATATATATATATATATATATATATGTATGTTTGTCTGTAACAGCAAGCTCATAAGCACAATATCTCAAGAACCATACACCGGATTCATGTCATATTTGGTACACAGATATCCCATGGTCCGTAGATGTGCCCTATTATTTTTGGTGGTGATGTCATGCATATTAGTGGGCGGGATTTATTGTAAATATCTTTAAATGCTTATATTTTTACAATCGCATGTCTGCTGTGTATCATATTTGATGTTATGTTTTTAGGTAGTGTGTACATGTTCATTGTACAAAAATTGTTGAATTTTATTAATATGCATAGTAGGCAGGGCTTAAGATGATTTTGTTGAAAAGAGCTTGTAAGCACAGTTTTTCCAGAACGGTAAACTTGATTCATATCATATTTGGTACACAGATAGCCCATGATTTGTAGATGTGCCCTATTGTTTTTGGTGGTGATGTCTTGCATATTTATGAGTAAGGCGGGGCTTAATGTGAAATTCTTGAAATGCTCATATTTTAACAATCACAAGGCTGATTTGTTTCATGTTTATTATAATTATGTTGTTAGCTAGTGTGTATGTGTTCATTGTATAACACCGTTGAATTTCATTAATTCATTAATATGCATAGTAGGCGGTGGGGCTTAATATGGTTTTGCTAAAAAACCTTGTAAACATGTTATATCTCAAAAAGGACAAGCTGGATTCATGTCATGTGCTGTACACAGATAACCCAGTCTGTAGATGTGCCCTATTGTTTTTAGTGGGGATGTCATGCATATTAATGAGTAGGCGGGGCTTAATATAAAAATCTTTAAATGCCTATATTTTAACAATCACATGTCTGTTTAGTTTACATTTTGTAAAATTATGATGTTAGCTAGTTTGTACGTGTTCATTTTATATATGTATAAAACAAAAAAATTTTTATTAATATGTATAGTGGGTGGGGCTTAATATGATTTAAATGAAAAGAGCTTGTAAACATGATATTTCAAGAACAATTCTTGTCATGTCAAATATTTCATGATATGCAATGACATAACAATTAATACAAAATCAATCAGCATGAAAAAAAGCATGGGAATTACAGAATCTTTTGGTTCTGGTATAATTTAACCTCTCTGACAAAACTTGTTTATCACTGTCTCAGTGCCATTAAATCCCACTAACCATCAAGAGAAATATTTGTTGTTACTTCAAGATATGTAGGATTTTTATCACATGAAATGGCTATTCCTGTAAAGGTCTATGAACAGCCATAGGTATGGAATAGAACATTGTATCCTAACTAGAACAGTTTGTAAATTGTGAAAAAGTTCTTGTTATTGGTGCTGGTCAAAATGTTGAATTTGGAAGTGTGAAAGAGAAACAGCTCAAAACCTGTATATAATCCCTGATATTTCTTTTCTTACAGAACTCTGCATTTAGATTTTGAAATGTTAGACATCTTTTGTTGGGCTGTCACGATATGACGATTATTCCGATATCTTGACATTGCTTCAGCCATGATATCAAAATTACTCTAAACAACATACTGTGCTATGCCATTTTCATATGTAAACTGCATACTAGAATGATAATATATGGAAACACAAATTTGGACACATTTCAATTGAGTGAGATTTTAATAGAAAATTTGCAACAAATCTGATTTGTTTATGCATACTTTATATTTTATTGTATGAAAAAACTAAATTTGCATGCTGGAAACCCTACATTTTTCATCAGTGTTCCTAAATTAATAATCATAATTTTCATATCGTGGTATGGTGATATATCAGTTTTTTTTTTCCCCCATTATTGATATCTGATATACCCATATTGTGACATCCGTATTCTTTTCCATATAGATGTAGGTATGTTTATGTCTGTAACATTTTATGCTTCTCTGTAGCTTGCGGATAGGTAAGGGTTTATTTTGATTGTTCTTGCACAGGGTCTGAAGGATGAGTATGATACGGATGGAGCCCTGCTGGGAGAGTTCATGTATGATGATGATGGGCCAGCACTTCAGGTGTTTCCTGTACAGGTAGATAATGCCTTTGATTCTCTTTCTTTCCAAATTTCCCTTCAATTTTTTTCAATATGATTTTAAGAATTTCTCAATTTTACTTCCCAACTGGAAAGGTGAAATCCCATAGGGAGGTTTGGTTTGGCATCTTCAATTTATGATTGAATTTGTAAGAGTGGCAACATGTAAAATTCAGTTAAATTTAAGCCTATCTTTTAGCCCCACCAGGGCCCTTTAGCGAGCCCTAGACTCCATGCAAATATATGTTTGCCCCCCCTCAACTTCAAAAACGTTTCGGTGCCCCATATCAACGTCTCTTCTCTACTCTTGATACAAACCAAGCAACTAGACTAGATATTAATTCAGATGGTGAAGTTTGCTTTAACAGCAGAAACTGTTTTGTACCAGCAACTATCAACTTACTACTGCTGCAGTCAAGTGCCATGTAGTGAAATCAAATTAAATATTTTTCTTGCACCCAGTACTACTGAATATAATCATATCCACTAAATCCTGACCCTAGTGCTCTTTTCTGATTGACTTTAACATATTTGATATTGTTCTCTTTGTATGAACATGCAACATCAGTAACAATCAGAGTGTAAGATAAGACTTGTTTACTCAAATTCAAATAAATGCCTCCAACAAACACCCCACTTTTTGATTAACTTTTTTTACAGATTTATAGACCTTCTAAAACCGATTTTAGCTGAACTTGATTATTTTAGTACTTTTACCAATCAACTGCTGGCAGAATTTTCCTTTTTTTACCCAACCAACCAGCTGTAGTTAGGAAAAGTTGTACGCAACAAATGTATGCGCATATTATCTTCATATATAACACACATATGATTAGCGTATAAAAGCATTTTTATGCACTCCGTCCCATACACCACGTGATATGTACAAACAGCCAAAAATCCCCTTGTATTTGGTTGTTCGATTAAATCCTCCCAGTGTACGATTGGTCCATTATGGACACATAATTTACAATTTTTTCCGAAATTGCCGATTCAGATTTAAAAAAGTCTCTTCTTCAAGTATGTTTCCTCATGAATATTCATATTAAGATAAGTTTGCACAAATTGCTCTTTTTCATTTCTTCTCTCACCAGAATGAAGAGGCTGAACCAACTGGTCTGATAGAACTACAAATAGAGAGTAACTATGGCAACCTTGAGTACACATGTGTCTATCGCTTTAGAGTGCATGGTAAACTTCCCAAAAAATGACACATGCTCAACTAATTAAGAGTACCTTAGGGCTTTAACTTTTTGATATAATTTCATTTAACTCTTTCTTTGTACAATTTCAAAATGGTAAATTTTCCTTTTGTAGGGTACCCAAACAAATGTTTGCGAGTCGTGACATACATGTTCGAGTACTGCCACATTTGTTATATCTATCCTTCTGGTAATTAATATTTTACAATTCCATAAATCTAGGCCTTTGGGATGTAAGTGTTGTTACATTTTTTTGCTAATTGTTTTTCTTTAATTTGCCAGTATGACGTCCATTGAATACAGTAATTTCATCATGAATCATTTGTCACTTGCCAAAAAACAATTTGGTTTCATTAATAGCTTAGTAGATCAATTCTTAATTGAACTTTCCAAATATGAAAGACATTTAATTATGGTGTGCAAAACATTGTTCTCCTACCACCTGGTAATCTTCACTGTGAATTTTCTTTCCCCTTATGGTTGAACAGTAATGTTGGATTAGTGCCATTTGTTGCTAATTGTTTTTCTTTAATTTGCCAGTATGATGTCCATTGAATACAGTAATTTCATCATGAATCATTTGTCACTTGCCAAAAAACAATTTGGTTTCAATAATAGCAAAGTAGATAAATTCTTAATTGAACTTTTAAAATATGAAAGACATTTAATTATGGTGTGCAAAACATTGTTCTCCTACCACCTGTTAATCTTCACTGTGAATTTTCTGTCCCCTTATGGTTGAACAGTAATGTTGGATTAGTGCCATAACTAATATAAAGTATAAGAACCATTAAAAGTCAGCTATTGGTTAAGATGTTAATTTCAAACAATTTATTTTAGAGTTCTGAAATAGCTCAGGGAGTACATTTTTGTACCTGCAATTTTTGGTGTAAATAAAATAGATTGTTTTTTTAAGTTAAAAGAATTTTGTAAATACAATGTAAAAAGTGCTGTACAAATGTAGAATTATCCAATTTTTGAGCTGAAATTTGTCTGGTATTTTGTTGCATAATTTATTAGAATATAGCAAACAGATTTATCAGTAATAAGCACTGATTGATATCGGATCTTTATGTTACCTGTAGATAAATTTGGTGGTGTTGCTATTTGATTTATATCAATGTAAAAATGTTTTATATGCCATTAAGAATTTCAAAGCAATTTTACAGAAGTCATTTTTTGCAATGTTCATGGAATTGATATGGAATGGATTTGTGGCATTATGTAAGCGGTAGGTTTTCTTTCTGTAAATTTATTAAGAGTTAATTTCCTGTAGTGCACCTCCTTTGTTTTTGTATAAAAGAATAAAATCTAAATTTGCTTTATTTTATATTGTCCAGGTTCATAGGAAGAATATTAAAAGAGTATTCTACCAAATGTTAAATAGTATAGCATCCATGTTTGCATATTTGTGTGAATGTTTACTGGTTCTGGTGAATGGTTTCTGGTTCTGGTGAATGGTTTCTGGTGAATGGTTACTGGTGAATGGTTACTGGTTCTGGTGAATGGTTACTGGTTCTGGTGAATTGTTACTGGTTCCGGGGAATAATTACTGGTTCTGGTGAATTGTTACTGGTTCTGGGTGACTGATTCTGGTGAATGGTTCTGGTGAATGGTTACTGGTTCTGGTGAATGGTTACTGGTTCTGGTGAATGGTTACTGGTTCTGGTGAATGGTTACTGGTTCTGGTGAATGGTTACTGGTTCTGGTGAATGGTTACTGGTTCTGGTGAATGGTTACTGGTTCTGATACCGACAAAGTCATATTTGTATTGGTTTGAAGTGAAGCAAAAATGTGTAAGCGGGGTTACATCAAGCAAACAACTTTTTGAGGGCTGCTTTCACTGACTTAACCCTTACTCTACAGTGGCAATATTATCGCTGTTTTGGGTGCCTCATCTTTGACTCCACCTCCCAAGCGCGTTTTTAAAAAAGTGCTGGTAGAATAAGGATTAATCAACCTGCGACAAGTGTGCAAACTGAAAAATATATGCAGCATGATCCTGGTGGGCGGATCACTGAAGCGGAACAGGCCCCGACTCTGCTGCTCGGAAGACAGAGGACCCTTTAATAAGCAGCCTGTGCTTAACCCTTACTATACCACGCGGCAATAGCAATATTATCGCCCTTTTGGGTGCCCCATCTTTGACTCCACCTCCCAAGAGCATTTTAAAAAAAAAGTGCTGGTAGAGTAAGGGTTAAAGCTTGTTCACTTCCCATTATTGAAAGAAAATTCAATTATTTCTTAACTCAGTTAGGAATTAGAAAAATTTTCAAAAGTGAAATGATCAACTGAAACCTTTTTGAAATTAACTAATCCTTGGTCAGGTCATTCCAGAGATTGAAACTGCTTCCTTGTTTGCAGGCTGGTTGGACTGAGCAGGGTATTATGGTGATGTAAATAGGATCAAATCTTATTCCATTCTTCTGATACATGTTTAGGCAAAGGTGACATAATGGAGTAATATAAGAAAAGGGTGTTTAAAATAGGGAGGAAAAAAAATTAAGAGATTAGCGGTGATAGGGTAGAGTTACGAAAGTATATTTGATAAACAGGTCTATCTATATAATAGACTTAGTTTGGGATGTTAATAGTTCTTAACAGTTGGGGGTTGAATCACCCTCATTTATCATTACTATTGCAGTGATGTTTAAAACTTATCAAATCTACGGTGTATAACTCAATTATTTTGCGGTTGTCTTTTAAATGTGCCTGCCTCATGGTTCAGTCAATTCTATCATATTGGTGAGCTCTTTTTGCCATACATAATGCCACGGTTTCTCCATTCTATGAAGGGACAAATTGTTGCAGTATCGCATCACGGTTGCTAACCTCCCAGGGAAGCAAGGTTGACCTTTCTATCGCAGTAACTGCAAACCAAAATAACTGTAAACTCACATATCTTACAAGTTGACAAAAAGCAATCTCGTGTTAGTCGTGGACATTTCAGATATGAGAGCAATATTAACCTGATAGACAATCAAAAGCACCATATTTTTATCTGCAAAAGACAAATATATCTTGTTATGTATCAACATTTCATAAAAACCTTAAACCATGGGCATACATAACCCAGCTGGCTCTGTGTAGATTACATCAAAATAACCTGTCACACAACTGTAAAGTACAAACTAGTTTACATGTAATGGTTTCTGATTTGTTTCAAGTTGTAAGATTTTCCTTGAGTTCACTCTTGACCAAACAAGGGTGTGTTTATTTGGGGAGGACTGGGAAATCCCCCGAAGATGTACAGGCAACTTGGAAAAATTGCTAGCCAAAGCACATCACTTTCTGTACAAATTAGACCTTTGATTAGCAGTGATGCTAATCAATTCCAAAATTCAAAATTTGTCCCCGATTATATGGGGTTCATGTAAATTGCGGCCCTTATGGATATAACTTATCATCTTGCCCCTGAAGTTGGCGATCACACAAACTACCTCCGTTATTTCAGTGGGGATTATACGCACATGCATTGGGACAAAAATGTACTAATCCAATAGAAAGACGTTTTGATGAAAAGGAGTACTGCAATTGGTAGTACATGCTCGTTGTACTTCAGACATTACACTATAGACCTTTTCAAACCAAGTTTAGCCGAATGTAATTTCTTCAGTACTTCGAATAATCAAATGTTAGGGGAATTGTTGTTTCCTAAGCAATCAGGTGCAGTTTTGAGGACAAAATTATAAGCAGCAACACGTGCACGTATTACCTTTATGTATAACGCACGTAGGATACATGCAGTTGAAAACATTTTTTGTATACACTTGGTCCCATACCGTGCGTGAATTGTGCAGACTGCAAAGATTTCCCCAGTATACAATTGGTCTGTTATAGACATGTAAAACTCTGCCATTATTTAGTTTTCCAGAAATTACTGATTCTGATTTGAAAAGGTCTTTTTAGAAATATTTGGTAAATGGACTACGATGTAGGTAATTGCCCTTTTAATTCATTCAAGTATGTCATTCTATTGCTGCCTGTCCGTCTTCCAGTGAAAATGATCAAAAAATACCAAAATTTAAATGCAATTTTTTCCACATCTTATATTTCAACATTGAGGACTAAAACCTTTATATGAAATTAATGTGCAAATCTATTGCTTTGTTGTAACATACCAAAAACACTATTATGCAGAATTGTAGTAGGTAGGTAAATACTTTTTATTATAAATTTTGTATTAAATTATCTATTTTTTAGTATATATATCAGCCAAAAATAATCCTTACCTTTTATAGCACACACACATTTTCCCTATTAATGAAAAGGTTAGTATTTTTTGGTATTCCTTACATCAGGGCCATAATTCTTATCTTGAAGTTGAGGTTGGTAACTTCCAAAGGGCTCTGGGTCAGCTCCTCTAGTGGAGCCTAAAGTTTTAAGAAATATTTACATCCTTTCATCAAAGCTTTTCCAGACTCAAAAATAATGATTGTTTTTTTTTTTTTTTGAAGTCGTACAGTACATGAAAGAGAGAGGGGAACAAGAATCACAGACCTGATTTGTATTGAGTAGTGGTGTAAACTTAAAAGATTAATGAACTTAAAGAATTTATTTTTTGCTTTTCAAATTTTTGTATTGATAACATATTGGCAATGTAGATTTTTGATTGTAATGAAGTTGATTTGTTGTTTCGTTATTGTTGGTTTGAACTACTTGTGACTGAAATTTGTTAATTTGTAGAATTAAAAGCACTAAGTATAAATATTCGCTTTTTTATTTATTTATGTGAACTGTTGAGACAATGGACTGACTCTATGGAGCAGTATTTATATAGCTATTTCTGGAATTGGAATCCTAAATTGTACAATTTGAACATCACAAGAATATCAGATGAAGATTATTATTTTATGACTGCTTGCATGAAGGACTATTTGATGTACAAATTGTTGGTGCATATCAATCTTGCAGGGTGTTTTAATGCATTTCCATAATTTGTGTTGTAAGAAATATGGGATTATATTTGAGTCAGTTATTGAGCTGTTACCAAATAAACTGAACATTATAATAACATTTCGTTTCATTTCATTGCACTTGCAAAAATAAATGTCAAATTTTTTGCTCTAACGAAGGTTAGTCAGATAGATAATATAAATACTCATCTAAACAGTGCAGAATTAAATTTCTATATTCTGCTTATCTTGGACTAAGATGAGTATTTTGCTTGGATACAGAGATCATAAACTTTGGGAGAATGACGAATATACATGCATGTGCTTCTTCAGCTTAACAAACTGTCTTCAGTGTCGTTTTCTCACACTTCATGTAGTCTTAATACAGAACGTGGTGTATAATACCCAGTTGTGTTAATCATTGCCCATATTACTTTTACAGCATGGTGTCAAAAATTAACTTCATATTTGTTTAAATATAAGCAAGGCTTGGACCTCCTTTTACAACTCTCTAAAATTTTCTTAGAAAGTCCTTATATAATTCACAAAGTGGACCAATTTTACAAACAAAAAGAAAAGAAAGAAATGCATCAAATCTTTCAAAATGTATTTCATCAACTAAGAATATGTAAAACACAATTTGTTATTAACATATTCTCTTCAAAATCCAGAAGGTATATTTTTTTCCAAAATGTGGATATAAAATGTCATTTTTGATAAAAATATCAAATTAGAAAAGGAATATCACCAAGTGGTGATACCATAAACACAAATATAACTTTTATTAAAATTTTAGAGAATAGGAAACTTTATAAAAGGCAAAGATCTTGAAAAAGTAATATAAATAAAATAAAAACCTCATACATTCCATTTGAATACTATTTCAGGTGATAAAACAGCTATAGATATAAGTGGCTGTGAAGAATTTACCTGACAAAAAGTAATATTTTACAATTTGCAGTTTATAGAACAAGGTCACTCTATATTTACATAGAATAAATTAATAGATTTATATTAATTAATATTGTACAACTGAAATAGCTCTCTTAACTTTGTCTTATAAAAAATTGAAAAAATGATTAACATTATTACTCTACTGAATACTGTGAACAACCTTAAAGGTTCAATAAAGAAATAATTAATACAATATGAATATTCCAGAGAGGTTCAATAAAACAATTGAAATAATTCAGTTTCTGTTAGAATCAAGACTGATGAATAAAAACCAGTTCAAAACAAAAATTTGTGGTGTATTGAAATTGAAAATTAACTCAAGGAACAAAGGTTATCTGTCCATTTGCCACCATATCAACATTTATTACTTTTCTACTTTCCAAATAGAGGTTACAAGTATAAAATCAGTTATGACTGTTTTCACTAATTTGATGAATGCATTTCATTCTTAGAATAATGGAAACTTGTCAGAATATACTGATTCCCGTAAACCACCTCATTTTTCATGTTCAAACTCAAGGAGTGTAACAGGTTATAATACAGCCACAGCTTTTTGTCTCAACAAGCAATTTGAATTCCTCTAAGAAAAGCACAAATAAGCACAAATCATAAAGTTTTATGTCTATATTTATGAAGTTAGCACATAGAATTTACTAGAGTTTAGGTATAACTTTAACAACCTCATGTAAATTTGTAACGTATATTTCACAAAAAATTTCATTGTGATTGAAGCAATATTTTTGTTTTGTACAAAACGTTTTCCATGTATTTTGATGTGAATTTCTTCATTTTTTTCATGATGTGAATACAGACTGCTTCATCTTACACTGAAATTTTGCTTGAATTGTGGTTTTCTTGTTTTGAAATTAATACTGATGTACAAATGTATGTAAGTAACATTGACTGCTATAACAAGGATATACAACAACCAGTATGTGAGTTGCAATACACCTTACTCTAAATCCTGCATGAAACAAACATTCCATTTTGTGAATCAGGATGCGATAATGATCAAATGAAATGAAGGATGTCATTCAACTTCAGGAAGTTATTTGAATAAATTATACAACAAGCACAGCTGGAAATTCAGCAGTGAAGAAATCCTACTTTACTGAAAAAGTAAAGAATTAATTCTAAGAGAAACTTTTAGCATGTGACAGTGACAATTTGTACTTTTAAAGGTGAGGTTTGCAAGATGATGATGACAGGTATAGGGGGCTTGAGACCATGTTTGACACAGTTATGGTCAAGATTCATATGTTATTTCCCCCCCTTCCCTTCTATCTAAAAATGTTTCACAGTCAAGTTCAGGATATTTCTAGGTACACCCTCTGCCCCTGCTACAATGATGGTACATTACATCAAGCTTCCTCTTATTTTGTACAAAGCAATATAGAGTACACCATATGGCAAAGGTATGAAATGCAATATACAGTACACCACATGGCAAAGGTATGGAATGCAATACACAGTACACCACATGGCAAAGGTATGGAATGCAATATACAGTACACGACATGGCAAAGGTATGGAATACAATACACAGTACACGACATGGCAAAGGTATGGAATGCAATACACAGTACACCACATGGCAAAGGTATGGAATGCAATACACAGTACACCACATGGCAAAGGTATGGAATGCAATACACAGTACACGACATGGCTAAGGTATGGAATGCAATACACAGTACACCACATGGCAAAGGTATGGAATGCAATATACAGTACACCACATGGCAAAGGTATGGGATGCAATATACATGACACCACATGGCAACGGTATGGAATGCAATACACAGTACACCACCACATGGCAAAGGTATGGAATGCAATATACAGTACACCACATGGCAAACGTATAGAATGCAATACACAGTACACCACATGGCAAAGGTATGGAATGCAATACACAGTACACCACCACATGGCAAAGGTATGGAATGCAATATACAGTACACCACATGGCAAACGTATAGAATGCAATACACAGTACACCACATGGCAAAGGTATGGAATGCAATATACAGTACACTACATGGCAAACGTATGGAATGCAATACACAGTACACCACATGGCAAACGTATGGAATGCAATACACAGTACACCACCACATGGCAAAGGTATGGAATGCAATACACAGTACACCACATGGCAAACGTATGGAATGCAATACACAGTACACCACATGGCGAAGGTATGGAATGCAATACACAGTACACCACATGGCAAACGTATGGAATGCAATACACAGTACACCACCACATGGCAAAGGTATGGAATGCAATATACAGTACACTACATGGCAAACGTATGGAATGCAATACACAGTACACCACATGGCAAAGGTATGGAATGCAATACACAGTACACGACATGGCAAACGTATGGAATGCAATACACAGTACACCACCACATGGCAAAGGTATGGAATGCAATATACAGTACACTACATGGCAAACGTATGGAATGCAATACACAGTACACCACATGGCAAAGGTATGGAATGCAATACACAGTACACGACCACATGGCAAAGGTATGGGATGCAATATACAGTACACGACATGGCAAAGGTATGGAATGCAATATACAGTACACCACATGTCAAAGGTATGGAATGTGCATTTTGGCAATAAAATCATAGTTAAGTCTTGAAGTATACAGATATTATTCCTTGGAATCGATGATCCCACCTCCAGAAATAGCAAATGTAGCCTCATTTTCTGGCATGTCAGGGCTGAAACAAATGCAAAAAAACAATTTTCAAACACTGCATTTTTTTTCTTTCATAAAAGCACAGCAAAACATAATTTACCTCTTAAGTTAACTTATTTGCACAATTGGTCCTTTTTCATATTCGTTCCGACATGTTTCAGTGTGTGTAATAAAAAATTCAATCTCAACTGTAACTGAAGTTTATCTCTAGCACTTTATGCTATTTTGGAAAGTACTTATGTATTAATATTAATTCTCATGAATTTATCGTTAAAACAAATAAGAACCCACATTAAGCAATTCTAGATTAATTCCACCAAACTGCAAAGGGAAATACGTTTTTCAACAAGAATTGTTAGAAACATGACCCCCAAAAGCAAATATTTTCTGTAAACCATAACATTACCATGCCGAATCTCACAGAGGACTCAAATTTGATTGGAAATGACGGTTAGTGCATGAAACTGCACCTATAACTTGTGACACATGCATTCTGTAATGAGACTTAACATGCAAGTATGAAATTATCTATTTCTTCTTTTGCATGAACTAAAATAAAATTGAATTAAAAAATCTGATCCTTGCTGATACTGTACCCAAATGAAATTGTTTTCATTTCTTTATACTCTTTGTGATCTAAGTTACCCTCATGATTCTTGCACAAAAAAATTGCTTATTTCCTAACCTTTTTTAGCTCGACTATTCAAAGAATAGTAGAGCTATTCTACTACCCCCGTGTCGTCATCCGCATAAAGTTTTGGTTAAAGTTTCATAACTTAAGTTATGAATGGTGTACATTCATGGACTTGGCATAGGGGTAAAGGACATAGGTACTGATCAAATGAGCATGATTGGAGAGTTGTGTGTGCATACTAATTAGCTTATTTGCATAACAATGATTTTTTTTGTCAGGTTACAGTTTTGCTTAAAGTTTTCATAACTTATGAATGGTGTACATTCATGTGACTTAGCATAGGGGTAGAGGACATGGGTACTGTTCAAATGAGCATGATTAGGGGTTGTGTGGCATAGGGGTACTGTTCAAGTGAGCATGACAGGGGCTGTGTGCATACTAATTAGCCTATTTGCATAACTGAAAATATTTGTATCTATGATATCTCTTAAATTACAGTGGATGTGGGAAATTTGTTTGCACATTGTCTACACTTAATGGTGAGGTGAAAGTGTGCATATTAATTAGGTTATTTGCATAACAATAGACTTCCGTACAAAGTTTAACATTCATGGGTGCATAACTTAAGCTATGAATGGTGTACATTCATGTAACTTGGCACATGGGTAGAGGACATACTAGTACTGTTCAAATAACAGGGGTTGGGGGTTGTGTGTGCATACTAATTGGCTTATTTGCATAACAATGAAAATGTTTGTATCTATGTCTTAAATTAATGCAGGTGTGGGGATTTTGTTTACACAAGTGATCATGTATGTGCAGAGCATTGTCTACACTCAATGGTGAGGTGTAATGTGCATAATAAGTAGGTTATTTGCATCACAAGACTTGTACAAAATATCTAAATGAGATAATAACGTGGTACTTGGATCAGTGGTAGAGAGCATTGGTACTGTGCAGTTGAGCATGATTGGGGGTTGTGTGTGCATACTAATTAGCTTATTTGCAGAGCAATGAAAATATTTGTATCTGTGGTATCTCTTGAATAAAAGTGGGTGTGGTGATTTTGCTTAAACAAATGATCATACAGTATATGTGAAGAGCATTGTTCACACTTAATGTTGAGGAATAGTGTGCATATTAATTAGGTTATTTGCATAACAATAGACTTTGCTGCACAATGTTTGACCTGAGATCAAAAATATATGACAGGTGAGACTTGATATTGACATTCCTGACAAATAGCAATCAAAATGTGTGTCTTGCCATCAGAGCTGGCGTTATCATTTTTTTTTCTGGCGTATTTGATTACGACAAGCCCTTGATTTTTGGCATATTTTGTAAATTTGGAGTCGTATGTACAGGGCACTGCGTAATGTACAGGGCACTGCACGCTAGCAAAGCTTGCAAGTATTGTTAACACACACACTCATGTAGGACTGCCTCGCTAAAGTGAATGAAAAATACCAAAAAACATTACAAAATCAGACTATTATTTTCATAAAAAATATTAAGAAAAAGTTCATACCCAATCCTTGTATAACGTTGATTGTTGAATCATGAAATTCAGGTTAAGAATCCAAAATAAAATAGAAAAATACTTTTGTTTATCGTATCCAAACTTTCATGAGGTTTTAGTGAACTTTGACCAATTGTCAACGATAATATACTATTCAGATCTCGAACACACCTACGTCTTTACAGTATAGTAACCTGACTTGCAGATTGTGATTACTTCACAGATACACGATCAAGACAATACAGGACGAAACTAGAATCCTAGCTAATAACATTGTTGACAATTGACAGCCTCCATTCAAAACAACAAAACGTTCATGTACACTGTACAGTGTACGTACATCATGCATAGGGCCTATGTACTAGCCTATATGTGTTTATGTACAGTACTTGTACGGGCATGTTGAATCATTCGGCTGTTAGTATCGTAGCTGTGTCATTTTTCTTTCATTTATGAGTAATTCAAAATCATTTTTATGTGAAATAAAACCAATCACATTAGAGAGGTAAGATGTTCATGATTTTCATTTAAGTTAATGAAAAACTCTGGCCTAAAACTCCACATGTATATCTAAATCTTATGACGCAGGTACAACCTATGTCGTAAGAAATTTCAGCCATAGCGTATTATACAACAAATTTGTCGCTAACGCGAACCCTGCTTGCCATGAATAAAGAAGCTAATACATGTTTCCTTTCTTCTAAAGAATTTTAAATCAGGGGTTCGGGAAATTTAAACAATAAATGGAATGCAGGGTAGAAGATGACATGATGATAAAGTAGCTGAAGAAATTAGGTTGAGGATGTGATTTCATGTGGGACAGGGTGGAATTGTATCAGAATGCTTTGGCATGTTGGACAGGGTGGGTTGGCATGTAGAACAGGATTGGTTGGCATGTGGTGGGGTGTCATCTGGATTTCAGTTTTGATGACATGAGGGTCATGCAAGTGGTGGAATGACATACAGTATCTGGTTTTCATGTGTGATTGCATGGAGTATAGGTGTGGGATGACATTTGGGAAAGGTTGGGATGGAATGTGGGACAGTCTGGAACAAGCAATATTAGCGGTGGGGATTTGTATCGTTTCCAATGTCTAGTTTGTCACACACTAAACAATATTGTTTTGCATCATTTTGTTTTAATGTTGTTGTACATTTTTCGTGCTGCTCGACTTTGCTTGACACAGATATTTTTTTGAATGGAAGTTGTATTAATATCCAGGATTTAGCTCTGGGAATGTGTAAGGGTTGGGGGAGGGTACAGATTGGAAAGACTGCTAGCTTTTATATGTCTTCTGAGTTACTGGGTGAGGTAACCATGAGCTTTTTTGTGTCTTAAAATATCTGGGAAAATCAAAGATATTTTGAAGCTTGTAGTAAAATGTTGTGAATATTAACAAAGCAAATACAAATTTTAGTGCATCTGTTAAAGCTCAAGTAATTTCAAATCATCTGCCCCTGCAACCCTATTTCTGTATATACTTCCCTCAATAAGCCCATTCTCTATACTAGCTTTGAATAGTCGAGCATACTGTCCTTCTGACAGTTGGTATATTTTTGGTCTAACGTTAGTGCAGATATTCTTCAAACACAAACAGAAAGGAAGAATACCAAGAGAAAGCAGATACTGTAAAGCATCTTATAACAGGACTAAAATTCGAGAAAAACTAAAAATATTACAATTTTCAAATAAAAGAATAATGAATTCCTTCATCTTCCATTCAAAATTTAGAAATTACTAATTCTTTTTACCTGTCATATATCTTGGCAATCCTGTTCTCGCCTCTTCCCTTCCTCAAGCTTACTCTTGTGGTTGATGCATGAGCCAAGATGTGACCTCCGATGGGCTTCTTGGGGTCTGCTTGGAAGCTGCAAAGGTGATAAGTGAAAACCAGGACAAATGATTGATTAGTGAAAAATTTACATAAAACATTCATAAATTTATCAAACATTAAAAATCACCAAATCCATACAATTTTAATGATTCCTCTGGGCTCCTCATGAAGTGCAGTTGCACTTTGTGAAGGAACATTCAATAATTAGTTTACTCATTTGAAGATTTAGGTTCCTCTGCTACCCTATTTCTGTATATACTTCCCTCAATAAGCCCATTCTCTATACTAGCTTTGAATAGTCAAGCATAGTGTCCTTCTGACAGTAATCATGTAATCAGTCGAAGACAAACTAATTTATAAGGGTATTCTCATTTTTTTTATTTTTTTTGAGCAACTTTTGACCAAACAAAACTCCTATTTTTTTTCATAAATTGAAAATGTGCATATCTGAGAAGAAAAGCTAGTTCAAAGCTAGTTTACCAGACCATAATAATTTTCAAAAACATTTCTTCCTGCTTTCAAAATAATGCAGCAATGTCATGAAGCTACCCATTTATCTGTATACACATTTTCAATGTAATGTTGGAGCCACAGATGTCTCAAATTGCATACAGTTGCTAAAATAATGGTTTTTTAAGAGAAACTGGATGATACTTTGTCAAATAAATGTAATCAAATTATGTTTGTGGTGTCACTTGCTTTTAAATGTTCCTCTTACCAGTATAAGTCATTTAATTTACTAATAGTGTAATTACAATGTAAGGGAAGAAATTCACCTGACCCCAGTAACAATTAGCATGATGTGAAAAAGGAAAATAAAACAAAAGGGCAGGTGGTGTAAAAGTTACAATATAGGGAAAGATTTTTGTAGAACAATTTTACAGTAATTTTTACCCGAGGCTCTACCACAAAACTAATTATGAAAGTTCAAAAAATGTAAAGAAACTATTATGGTAAATGTTAATTGAGATTACTTGCTTTCTGGAACCTTTCTGCTTTTCAGTAAGCTTTCTTTATTAAACATTAAAACCCAGCAGTATATTATGCATACCTCATAGATGCTCCTGGGTCTGCAGTCATCTGGTTTGTAACAAACACAGCAATGTTGTACTCTAGGAAAAAAACAGAGAAGTCATAAATAAATAAATGCTTGATTGTATTATTATCTTCTTCAACAAAAGCTTATACCAACTTTTGAAAGGTACAAGATTATAAAGGCAACACATGAGGTAATCATGAATGAGCCTTTCTTGCAATGATTTTTCTCTTCTGTAAGTTTTTATTTGTTGTTTTCATGAAATTTATCTTTTTATTTTACTTGCCCTTATGTCATTATGATTCATAACAAAAATTACTAACAAATAAGTTTAAAAGATGAATATCGGGGAAAAAACAAATAAACTCACAGAAGAGAAAAACAGAATGGAATTCCATGAACTTGCTGAAAAGGCTCATCCCTGTTTTGAAAAGTGTTACTCTGCCATGAAACTTGAATCATTATAATCTTAACCTGTATTTAGCATTCTATGCTAGATAACTGAAGCATTTATGTCAGCTGAAGTAACCATTTTGTCACCCAATGAATCAGGGAGGGCAAAGATCATTTCATTTGGGGGGGAAAACAGGTATCAGAATAGACCCTTACCCTCTGAAATCTTCTGTAGTTTGGAGAGTAATTGAGCAAGCTTTTGTTGTCTGTCAGCCAGTTCACCCCTTCCACTAAAATCCACTCTAAAGAGTGCCATAATGGAATCAATTATCTGCAGAGAGATAGGAGATGTAGAACAATTTTTAGCATATACTCATGTAGATCATGTAAAAGGCAGATGCTTAGGGTAATAATCATAGAAGCTTATTTTGCATTGGGGCACCAGGGGTATTCACCAGGGTCCCAAATACTTATAGGAATGAAAACATATTTATTTAATTGTTATTTAAGGTATGATTCATCAAACACATGCAATTTGCCAGAAACATCAGTTCTGAAGGATCATATTGACATATTGATGAATAAAGAGGTGTGTTGGAGAAGGATAAGGAAGAGGGGGGAAGGGGGGAAATTCAGCAAAAAATATGGATCTGACACATAAAGATTCAGGTTCCTAATGTTTATTGGTAGGTCAATGTTTCTGGTCAATAGTGCCAGAGAGCTTTTAACTAAAATAAAGCAAACCTACAGGGGAAAACGGAAGAAGAACGAGTATAAAACAATCAATCAAAATAGTGAGATGTATTAACAAATTTCATACACAATGGTGTTTAGGGCGAGTGAACCAGGAAATGCAAGACAGCATGTTCTAAGAAGAGGTCGTCTCTTTGTTTCCAGATTATAAAACAATCTAGGAAAACAAGTAAAAACTGGTATAGCGGTTATCATACATGTCTACAGACCATGAGGCCCAGTGGGTTCAAGCCTGGGTTGGGTAGACACACCAAAGTACCACAACTGGTTATCAAAGGCCGTGAACATTGACTTGGTTGTCGATGTCTGTCCGTACGTCATACCTGTGTTTTTGTCCGGGTCGTATTAAGCGTTTCGTGATAGCATTGTTGCTATCATAACCGAATACGCAGGCGACGACCCCGTCATTGTAATTGTGTGTTCATTCGTTGTCGTCGGGAAGAAAAAATTGTAGTTTGAATGGAGGCCAGGGCCAATGATTATTCCTGCGAATCATCCAGAGCAACATCCACAAGTGAAACACTTTCTTCAATCCCCCGCACACCCCTCCCCCATCTCAGCAAGCACTTGTTCTAAGATGCTCCAATTAAAACCTGAGCATCAGAGCAAGCAAAGTGAATCATACCAGCAGTTTGAAAACACCTGGTTCTTCATGAAACTTGGCTGCAGCATAGTCCAACAGCTCCATCTGATGCTCACCTGCAAGCAAAGTGAGATGCTTTACACTAACTTTAATATCCTATCTGGTAGTGATGCTTTGACTTTCTATTGTTTCTTGCATGTTTCAGCTGATCCTCATGTGACAAGTGGTAACACTTTGAAGTTGACCAAAGAGTTTTCACGGATAGATATTCAACATTTCAGCTTTTTGCAAAGAGTTGAGTGGAATGGTTTGCCTGAGTAGGTAGTTATCTCCAATTCTGTTCACAATTTCGAGATCAACATTGATAAGTTCTTTACTAACTCTGGGCTTCTTTGATTATTATAAAAAAAATTGTGGTGGTGGTGTTAGTTTGGGCTTTTTTATGGGGTGACTATTCTTTCTTAGCCTGTAATCTTGTTATGTTATGTTAAAGTTTGTTCGAGGGTTGAGAAATGGCTGATTAAAGTTTGCGGTTTGACAAATGGCTGATCAAAGTTTGAGGTTTGGCAAATGGCTGATCAAAGTTTGAGATTTGACAAATGGCTGATCAAAGTTTGAGGTTTGACAAATGGCTGATCAAAGTTTGAGGTTTGACAAATGGCTGATCAAAGTTTGAGGTTTGACAAATGGCTGATCGAAATTTGAGGTTTGACAAATGGCTGATCAAAGTTTGAGGTTTGGCGAATGGCTGATCAAAGTTTGAGATTTGAGAATAGCTGATCAAAGTTTGAGGTTTGTTAAATTGCTGATCAAAGTTTGAGGTTTAGCAAATGGCTGATCAAAGTTTGAGGTTTGACAAATGGCTGATCAAAGTTTGAGGTTTGAGAATGGCTGATCAAAGTTTGAGGTTTGTTAAATGGCTGATCAAAGTTTGAGGTTTGACAAATGGCTGATCAAAGTTTGAGGTTTGGCAAATGGCTGATCAAAGTTTGCGGTTTGACAAATGGCTGATCAAAGTTTGAGGTTTGGCAAATGGCTGATCAAAGTTTGCGGTTTGACAAATGGCTGATCAAAGTTTGAGGTTTGGCAAATGGCTGATCAAAGTTTGAGGTTTGACAAATGGCTGATCAAAGTTTGAGGTTTGACAAATGGCTGATCAAACTTTGAGGTTTGACAAATGGCTGATCAAAGTTTGAGGTTTGACAAATGGCTGATCAAAGTTTGAGGTTTGACAAATGGCTGATCAAAGTTTGAGGTTTGACAAAGGGCTGATCAAAGTTTGAGGTTTGGCAAATGGCTGATCAAAGTTTGCGGTTTGACAAATGGCTGATCAAAGTTTGAGGTTTGGCAAATGGCTGATCAAAGTTTGAGGTTTGACAAATGGCTGATCAAAGTTTAAGGTTTGGCAAATGGCTGATCAAAGTTTGAGGTTTGACAAATGGCTGATCAAAGTTTGAGGTTTGGCAAATGGCTGATCAAAGTTTGACATCTGATATGCAGTGGTAAAACTAAATACTGACTTCTTTTGACCTGACTATAGTCTTATATATGAGAGGTGATTATCAACTTGAGAAATAACTACATGCAAAAATATGAAGTTATGACACTAGAACACTGATTTAATCAATAAATTAATTCAATTTCAACAGATTTGAGAGTGAGGCAAATTATTATTTTAAATATAACCCTTACTTTCTGTCAGTCTTACATAAAAGGTGTTCAGTTAAAACTGGCAACTTACTGGTATAGGCCCTTGCATATAAAACATTGTCCAGCATGGCATTCTGGTCTAGATTGAATCTGTCTGCAATATCCTTTAATCGATCAGGTCGACTAATGGGTGAAAGATGTAAGGAAACAAAAATGATCTGTCTCTTCAAGTAGACTCTAAAATATGTATGATTAATATATATAAATCTATCTATCTATCTATCTATCTATCTATCTATCTATCTATATATATATATATATATATATATATATATATATATATATATATATATATATATATATATATATATATATATATATATATATATATATATATATATATATATATATATATATATATATATATATATATATATATATATATATATATATATATATATATATATATATATATATACACACACATATATATATATATATATATACACATATATATATATATATATATATATATATATATATATATATATATATATATATATATATATATATATATATATATATATATATATATTTTCATATGCATACAATTTTACTTTATATGAATCAAAATTTAAATTTAAGATTCCAAAGAAAAATTTGTAATTGATGAAATTGTAGCATAATACATGACCTATGAATTCACTACTTACATTTCCAAGACCTACAATTTTGGCCAACAGCAACAATTTAGCCCTTCTAGCATTCGATGTTGTGCACTTTGCAAAAATTCTGCAAAGTGCATATTTAAACATTAATTTGTGGAGTGGGAATGTGCCTCTACTACTTTTGACCACAATATTACTAGGCCAGATAATGAATTAATTCACAAAGTGATGTCCATGCCAGTTCCTCAAAAAGGTTTCTCACCTTCTTGGAGATAGCTTGAAGATATCTGACTGATATACATGTGGTGTACATCTCCCTTATTCCCCAACCGCCGTTTTAAGCTATTTTCGGCGCTTCATTAAAAAAACTGCTTGATTACCATTGGCCATTAATGTCACTCATACACATTATTGAAGTTAACGAAGGCCGTTATTGTAATATAACCTATGAACAGAGGTTCTGTCAGGTTTGCAATTTGAAAGAAGTTGGGAGATGAATATCATTTTCTCCTAATTTGTCCATCCCTTTCTGAAATCCACTGTAAATTTATCCCAAAATATTTTTTTCAGACTGCAACTAGAACAAAATGTAATACTTTATTAGCAGCTAGTTCTAAATACTTATTTTTGCAGTTATCACATTTTCTTTTACACGCAATGGAAGCAAGGCGTTTGTTTCTTTCTCTTTGATTATTGTTTGTTGTATGAACCTCAATCATTTAATCATGTACCATTTAATTCATCGTTTATGTTTGTGACAAAGGCCAGATGGCCTAGAGCACTGTAATAAATTGTATTGTATTAATCATAAATATTGAGTGAATAAATTAATACAAAAGTAATTAAGCTATGAACAATAAGTGTAGCTGGTATATAAGATATGTTTTCATAACAAGGAGGAAAGTGGGGATATCTGCACGATTTTAAGCATATGTACACGATATGTCTCATTAAGAATGAACAACATGAAATTAAGGATACAATGTGTTTTCGGTGTCAATAAACACCACTTTTCCTCCGGGATAATCATTAGCACCTGGGAGTTGAGTACTAACACACAATGTGTGGGACAGCTGGGTTTTCCCTGTTCGGAATTCTGCAGGAAAGGAATGAAAAGAAGAGCTACACAAATCAAAATTTAAATGACATTGAAATAAATCAATTCTTTTGATTTCATTTTTGGTTATTACCAATCTGCAGCACATCTAGTGGCAAACATTAAGAATTTTTGGCCCTTAGACCCCTCCAAGCCGATTTTCTCAAAATCAGGGGTAATCCACACCATTCAACCCAAGAGACTCTTCACAATTCATTGACTAGCATCCAGCTATTGTTACACCATACACAACACAGGAATAATCTATACCTTCTTAACTGACAACATCTTTATAGTCTATTCACAGTTCACTTGTTAGCAAGCAGCTACTGTTTCACTGTACACAATAGGTCATTCATCTTGGGCTCAAGCCACATAACTACTGTTCAGTGATGCAAATCAGATTAGTCCTTGGCAGAGCCTAAATAAAAAATATACATTATATGCTTGGGAGGACTTTGTGCAAAACACATGAATGATTGATGGAACATTCCTCGTAAGGATACATCGTGAAGTTTATGTCACAGAAAATTAAAGACTTCTGCTGGTGTGTGGTGATGCATCCCATCAAGCTCAACCTCTTCCTTAATTGGCATCTATCTGTCTTTAGTGTCTGACGGGTAATTTAACACCTTTTATTGGAATGGAAGCTCATGATGTATTATGTCTTCAGTCTTAAGATGATTGCAATCCCCAAGCAATCTATCGTTCATTAGTGTAATGTGGCAAACAACCATTTGATTGCCTTTTAAGCTTATAATTGAAATATTGTATAGGGTAAGTCAGGAATTTTTTTAATTGGTGACATCTTCTAGAAAATATTGTTCCAAAAGTTCTTGAACTTAGAATATTTATTTCTTCTTTAATTCAGTTAAATGGAGACCTATTTATCTGTAAAATTAGAGGGATTACATGGGAATTATAGCTAATTGAAGTTAGGTGATGGAAGGAATTGGTATATAAGGATATTTTGGGTAATTTAATGCACTATATGAATTTGCTATATGGAGTGTAACTAAAAAAATTAACTAACAGCAAGGCTAAACAGACACTACCATAGGCTTACAATCAAATATAATATTTTAATAAGTATGCTGCAAACCAATCTCAAAATTAAGAGATGTTCAAATATAAGTGGAAACTTTAAACTTAACTTAAGCATAGAGATCAGGGGTCAAAATTTAAATTTTTCACCATTGTTGCACAGAACAGTACTTTCTCTAATATTACTGTTCCGGATCAGATTTCACTGTTCCAGGTTTTTTGCTAATAACAGAACAAATTCTTTTCTTCAAAATAGGCTTAATTTACAACTACTTTATTGGTTAATATGCAAATATTTAGCTGGGTTATTAGTATTTACATGATGTAGCATCCAGTCATACACATGGAAACAGCATGGCATATGTGTATTCATTATTAATTGTGCTGACAATTGCAGGCAAAGTGAGAAATACTTTTTGTTACTAGAAGAAATTATCTTAAGGATAATGTTGTTTGACAACATGCATTTCTGTTTTGAACAGAAATCAATTAAGTTATTGATATTGATGCCACATGCTTGTAAAAAAAAGTCTGTTCCACCGGTACAGTGATGTTTCAAAATTGACTGTACTTGCATAAAAAGCACTGTTATCGGAACAGTGGAACAGTGGGAAATTCGACCCCTGCAGGTGATTGATTTTCTTAATATATTACATACGTATATAAGAGTCTCATAGCTTCCTATTGCATTTGTTTCTTTCCCTTAATTATTGTTTGGTGTGCAAACAATTGATTTGTTACTCTTGCCATACAAACTGACGTAGCTGATTTCCTCTATTAGAACTGGAGGTATTTTTTACCAATATTAATCTTCATAAGACAAATCTCACTGCAGGGAATATACTTGTCTTACCTTTCTATCAGTTGCTCACTTACCTCCAAAAACTTCTGTTATTGCCATGCTCTCAATACCACCACCGAGAAGTTTGCTGCAGACAAAAAAAAAAACAGAGCTGCACAATTTGAATAAATAACAATATGAAATATTACTTACTAAGTAACAAAATTAATTGTTTGGAAATGTCTATGAAAAAATGTGAAACTATTTATTGAAGCAATTAGATTATCAATATCTGAATTCATATTGTAATAAGATCAAGTTGTTTTTTACCCAAACGATTTTGTAAACAAAAGTATCTGTTTAATATAGCTTTAGCGGAATTCACTAATAAATTAACTTAGTGCAATTAATTGAAAGCTTAAATACAATCTACAATTCTGTAACTCAGAAATTAGACCAAGGACTTGGAAGCTTGTAAATTTCCTTGAATGAAATATGTAACAAGAATTTTAGTTGCATATAGCAATGACACCAAAAGCTTTTCAAAAGTAGTGGGTCAAACCCTAAAATATCTTCAGACCTTTTTATGTTAGGACTTTTTGAATATCAACTGGGTTTTTCCCAAAAATGATTGGGGCCACCCATCTCCTGTCTATGTTACTTTTGTTGATAAGTACACTCACTCAAACTCTAAGCTTCCTGTAGTTATCTTGAAACAGTTCTTTCTCCTCACGCTGTACAGTAATGCTGTTGTAAATCCATGATCCTGAATATAACAGAGAAAGCAAATATGGCACAAACTCCTTCAACAAGATTAATAATTTTTAATTCATTTTCAAAAGACATTTGATATTCAAAAATAAACTCATGGTTTGCTGTAATAACATCATATAAAATCCTTTGTAAAGTAAAATTGAAATTATATCTGTCAAATTGCTTCCCAGTGGAAGAAATATAAATATCTGAACGAAAAGAAGCCTTCCGAATTGTCTTCCTATCTGATTCCAGCTGGGGCCACAAAATTCCAGCAAACATCTTTTACAGCAAGTTCAAGTAAATATTTCCAACTGTAACATCATCCAAACACTGAAGCCAAGCTGCAATCATACAAGTGATCAGCTATTTACTCTTGACATAAATAACCATCATGTGATTGCTGAGAGCAACAAGCTGTCAGTCTTTCTGCACTTTCGTTCTGAAATGTATGGCTTACAGGATCATTATGATCCTGTACAGGATCATTATGATCCTGTAAAGCTTATCAAAACTGGAATTGCAATCTTTGTCTCTCTATTCAAGTTTTCCATCTGCTTTTGACAAAATTATTCCACATTTTGTTGTTTTTTATCTTTTCTCTGTAAAGGCCAAATCTGCACTTTTAAGAATATATGAAGAATCACCTATCATTTTATCCTTTTCAGATTAAAAAGTGTGTGTATCTTATTATTCTAAATCCTATAGATGTTTCTATTCTTGAAGTCCCCAAAGTATATTCAACAAATGAAGTATGAACCAAGCTTCTATGGTAAGGTTTTCTTTGATTACCAGTGGTTTAGCCTGTTTGCAAGTAATCTACAGCTGGTGCCATTGGCCATTGACAGTTTTAGCTCGATTTCTGTAGAGATTGCATTTAAATTTTAAAGCTATGTAAAAGAATAAAGGTTTACCCAGTAACTCCACAATTGTCAGAGCAAAACTACAGAAATAGTATAAAAATATTGAAGATATATGATGTCCTATCACAATCAACCCCTTTTGAACAGCCCAGAATGGGGGCATGTTCTTCACTGAAATTCGGTCTGACAGAGGTTAAGGGTATCTTTAAGCCATGTCTAATCCTGGCCAGGGGGCCTGAATTTCATCAATTCCAGTTCCACAAGGGTTAATAGCAACCCTTGTTTGACTACGCTTGTACAGGGGACCAGCACTTCACACATTTTCAGTCCCACAAAGGTTAACATCTCTAAATTTTACCTCTAGTTTAGCAGCAGCTTCTTTTATCTTCTCCATCTTAGCTTCTGATATTCCTTTGATATCACACATTCTCTTCCTTGTGGTCATTTGCACCCCCTAAGCAAAATCAAATATTAAGAGACAGTTACTGTAAGCAAGTATATTCAGATATATGTATATTCAGATATATGTATATTCAGATATATGTATATTCAGATATATATATATTCAGATATATGTATATTCAGGTATATGTCAGCATAAATGGAATGACAGATATAAATTTCTGAAGTAGAGAACCCAAATTATAGCCCAATCTACCAAATTCATTTGATCAATTAAAATGAAATATTATTTTTCTTGATTAAATATACATTAGACATGAATACAATGTACAATATATCTTTCATACAGACACTTGGCTATAGGCTGCTAGGTATTTATATACACTGTTCATGTCTTCCCCTCCCCCACACCACCACATTTCACTCCACACATACAAAAGTGGTTGGGGACTTGTTGCGCCATTATTGGTTGCACCACAGCATAGTCCTGGAGACTTGTTGCACCATTATTGGTTGCATCACAGCAGTCCTGGGGACTTGTGGCTTTATTGGTTGCACCACAGCATAGTCCTGGGGACTTGTTGCGCCATTATTGGTTGCATCACAGCATAGTCCTGGGAACTTGTTGCGCCATTATTGGTTGCACCACAGCATAGTCCTGGGGACTTGAGAACGATCTTGGTTTGTATGGATGGTTGGCTGCTGTGTAAATTGCTTTGAGAGGGCTGTGCCTTGTAAGCGCTATATAACATTATTTAAAACAAACTAAATCAGGTCAAAGTTTATGCATTACCTTTACAGTGCAAATCCCTGCTAGTTTTAATTTCTTAATGTCAGCAACATTCTGAAATCGAAGTAAACGATAAAATGGCAATGATTACTTCCTATGGTGACACAAAACAACCTGAGCTGGATTAGGCCATACTTGAAAATCTATTGAACATCATAAAAACATCATATTAATCACCTAGAATTGATCACTTTTTACCTTTTTTAAATTTTCAGGCCCCATATTCAAGACCATTTGGTGATGTTGGAACAAGAAAAACTCTTGTTCTATAATGTACATCCAGTGTGTTTTAATCCTCTGCCAGAAGCGGGCTTGTGATGTTTATTTGAGGGGGCAAACTACCAAGTCCGTACTTAGTAAACAACCTTACCCATGCTCTACCAAAAAGTGCTACAGCATTTTTGGGCAAAATTTGAGTCTTATTATTAGGGAAGGAAGGGGGGGGGGGGGGGCAAAACACTAGATTTTTGTTGAGGGGTAAATTAACACTAATGAAAAATACTGGGAGGACACTTCCCCCCCCCCCTCCTTTTTGCCCTGCTACTGTCCTCTGCCACTATAAAAAAGACACTTTAAAAAAATGCCCACACCCGAATTAGCATCAAGCTGGTTACAACAATTTGTAAGTCATCCTAAGAAGAACAATACTGATCTTGAAGTGCACCACAATCTTTGTTTCTTCAACAAATCTTGGATATTTCTTCCATACCATTTTTAACCTAGAAAGTTAATAAAGATTTTAGACTAGTCTACTTGAATTTAGCTTTTTATTTTCAATATTTCAACAAAACAAAAATTTGTTCCAAGGAACACTTGTCCAATGTATAATATGTAAGTTGGAGGGATGGTGCAGACTTTGATCCAGATCTTGTCTTCATTTAAATGTATAGAAAAGAAGATCATTGGTGGAATGATAATTATATTAATGCAATAGCCAAAAAAAATACTGTTTCCATGATAAACATTGTAAGCAAAAAAATCTTTCAAACTCATTAAATTATAGAGATAAAAAAAAAAAAAAACTACTCAACAAAAATGAAATGTGATACTGTATGTTAAGAATAGCTGATATATTGTGTCGAAAATTCACACAAACATAGTACACCCTGTTACTGTAAAGTTACATGTTACAAGTTCTGTCACAGGAGTGAAGTAAGCGGTAGAACAGCTATAGGAAGGCACAATGGCAATTGGCAGGGAAGAAGGCAGGGTGGGTCCTCACCCCTCCTCATCAGAATTTCCAATACAATTAGAACATTAGCAAATTGAAATATATTGTAAGATGCATTTCATAGCACTTCTCATTAATAACATGTGTGCTCCTTTTGCTTCAGTTTTAAGTGAAATTTTCACAAAAGTTGATTAATTAACTTTGTCAAGTTTTTATTTTGAAATTGGAAGAACATGATCCAGGAAAATCTAATTAGTGGCTATACCTGTACTCCATCCCACCAGGCCTGACCCCACCCCTTCCCACCACTTCCTCTGGAAAATTCTACCTGCACCACTGAAAATAACTTATCCTAAACAAATCATGTAATACTTACAATCCCATGGTCTTGAAGGAGGTCAATATCTTGGAAGAAACATTCCTGGGGAAAGATTGATCATTAAAAAGTCTAAAATAAATTCATTAACAATATATGTCTCAAAATAAAGTTTTCCACATTTTCTCCATTTCCTCTAGAGATCAGACAAATGTTTTATCAGCTGCATTTATATCAATATAATCCCAGTTCTTACATGAAACTCATATATATAAGCTTTTGTTTTCAGTGTGATGGAAATGCAAAGGGAAACAACATTCTCTCTTTGTTCCACTACAATCAATCTCCATGAGAATTCAGTAATTGTTCAAAAGACCTATACTTTAAAAAAACGGGTGATCGGTTCTTTTCATTTTCAATCCCTATTCTTAATAAAAAAAGACAAGTTTCTCTTTAACATAGACTGGCAGTCAATGAATATGCTTTACTTAGAACACTTACCTCAGCCTCTTCTTCTTCAATCTCTTCCTCAACAACTTGGTCTTGCATGTCACTCTCCATTTTCTTTGTGTAACCGTTAAATATTGTTTTCACTGCTGCAAATCACACAAAAAATAAATAATATTACTAGCATATAACCAGAAGTAGTTTCTGGATTTCATTGTCTACCTACTGTGGTGTAGCGGTTATCATACATGCCTACAGAAGACGAGGCCCTGGGTTCGAGCCTGAGTTGGGTAGACATGCCAGTGCACCACAACTGGTTATCAAAGGCCGTGGACATTGACTTGGTTGTCGATGTTATGTCTGTCCGTACAATAGCCTATTTGCTTATCAGACCATTGTTGAAAAAAGTGATGACCTTAATTTTGATTACCTTGTGATGAATATGCCTATATAGGGTTACATGTAGTTAACATTTTTAAAAATATTAGCTTAACATGCACCCTCGCGCACAACAGTTTTGAGAGAATCCAATTTTTTTTTTTTTGAAGTACCACATTTTTCTCTTGGATCTGTCATTCAGTGTCCATACTTCCTTTTCTTTCTAAATGTACCGAAAAATGAATGATACTTTCCTATGGGCCCCTACTAGTTTTGAATAATTGATATTTGCCAAAATGAACTGGCTTTGGGGGAGAAAAAAAAAATGTACCCACACCACTTTTCCAACTAGGTTAGCCTAGGGTGATACGCTAGGCCTAGGGGCCTTGGCTTACCTGGTCTAAGATAATATTTAGTTTTTACAAGCCTTAGCC
Source organism: Chiridota heheva (assembly GCA_020152595.1). Taxonomy (NCBI): domain Eukaryota; kingdom Metazoa; phylum Echinodermata; class Holothuroidea; order Apodida; family Chiridotidae; genus Chiridota; species Chiridota heheva. The sequence continues at coordinate 200,298 of JAIGNY010004515.1, forward strand.
TAATGTTAGTTTTTGTTTAGGCCTTATGAGACTAGTTGGCAGTGAGGGCAAATGAGCAACACTGGTTACCGTCAGGCCTATTATTTGCCAAGTCAAATTTTCTTGCTGCAGTCTGACACTCAAATCACCTGGATCAGAAAATTTAACAATTGACAGTCGATCAGAGTGTTCTTTGATCAAATCTCCAATGTTCAGACGTATGTACCGCCTATGCTAGTATTAACGTCGGACTGATGCCAGCTAGCCGTGTTAAAGTTAGTATGGGTCGTAAGTGATGGCTTAATTTGTTTTGTACATTATCCCAGGCCTCTCATACCAAAATTTAACAAAACTCATATATGGAGCATAGACGCCAAGCTATAGCCTGCATTTTTAGATGCCAATGGCAATGTCATGCGACCGGGACAGAAGTGGATGAACACCAGGTTTTCCCGGCTGGCTGTCTGTATGGCTATCCCAATCGAGGGATGTGTAACTAGGCCTATAGTTTAGAGTCGCCTGTAGGCTACACACTAACGTGTGAAATAAAAAATTACCACTAACTTAGGGGCCTAAGCCCTAACGTTAGGCCTAACATACATATTATTATGTAGGCCTAGTATTACAACGTTAGACCTAGCACGTTAGACAATCAGTTACACTTCAGTCAAACCCTTTGTTGCAAAAGTAACATGAAGTTCACTTAGGCCTAACCTTGAACTTCCAATGACATTTAGCTGGATCTATGGTCATAGGCCTACTTTAATATCAATCAAGACGTAATGTCATCATAAATTAATATGTTTTTACTTTACACGATTCGATTCAAATGACCACCACTGCATGCAGTAACATTATTTAGCAATTAGGCCGGCCTAATTTATTGTGCGTTATATACCGTACCGTACGTACATGTACACCAGGTCCCAACGTGCAGCGAATACTACTAGGCCCTAGTGCATGACACAACTACGTCAATTTTATGTTGGTCATAAGTTTTCGTACGTAGGCCTACACGTACACCTGCGATGTCGTCTGCTCAGACCATTATATCATCAGGTATTCATGACGAATAAAACTTTCAGCCAATCAATGATAGTGGATAAGAAAGCCACAAAATCGCAGGATATATGTTAGATTATATAAAGACTTTGAGGAATCTGAGGCTGCGGGGTCAGTATGCTTTCAATTGTTTTAACACACATTCCGAACTTAATTCTTAAATGTCTCCAAGGCTTTAACAAAATAAGATTTTAAATACTTTCTTCACCATGTTGTTCTTTTGAAGTCTTCTTTAATTTAGGATGGACTTGATTAAACTTAACTACGCGATCCTTAATAAAAGTAAGAATCGTCTGCTGTGTGGCTCTCTTTGAAAACTTTTCAAGCTGACTGATCTTTTTCTTTTAGAAATGTAGGCTACTATTTATATTTCGTCATGCAGGTCTTGTTTATATTAATTATGATCGTCCTTTGTAGTCACTTATAAGCTGCAGTGTAACTACAATTTGTGCTTGGTATGGTACGAGCGGAGTACTAGTAGTAGCAGGAAAGAGCGGTATAGTGGTAAAACTTTGAATACAAAATACTGAACGGATACTGGACAGCTGAATCTGTACACTTTATAAAGTAGCTGTCTGCCTGTAGGCTTTTTATACCAAAGCCTAGGCATGAATGTGATCTTGTTATAATGTAGGCCCCAGTGGCGCCGGTTTAGGGGAGGGGGCTATTGGGGGCGTATCTCCTAAAAATATAATAGTTCCCCCTCTCCCTCTCCCGCCTTCCCAATTCTGTCAAAGCCATGAATATAATTAATTGAAATATTTTTAAACCTTAAATAGGCCTTTACCTTTTCGCCCGCGCTAATTGGAAAATTTTCGGGAATTCTCCCTCAATTTTTAGGAAGTTTTCGTCATTTTCAGAAAATTGTCTTCATTTTTAAAACATTTTCTTCATTCTTAAAATTTTATGGGAAATCAATTTCTTTTTCGGGAAATTTCCTTCATTTTCGTAAAATATTCTTCAATTTCCGGAATATTTTATTGAATTTCCAGGAGAATTATTCACTTTTTGGGCCCGCTGTCATTTTTTGAGAAATGTTTGGAATATCTACTTCTTTTTCGGGAAATTTTCTTTATTTTTGTGAAATCTTCGTCAATCTCCGGTAAATTTTCTTAAATTTCCAGGAAAATTTGTCACTTTTCGGGAAAGCGCAGTCATTTTCGATAAATTTTCAGGAATGTTGCCAAAATCAAACAAATTTTCCAACAATTTTACGCATTTTCCTTCAATTTTATGTAAATAGTTTTAATTTGTCATCAAAATAAAGCATGATGCAGCCGGGAAATGAAAATCCTTTCCGGGAAAGATGGGGGTTGGATCCCTAACTTCATACGCCTCTGTCCTCCTTAATCTGAAACCGGCCCTCAATTTCTTTTGTGGGGCTTAAGTTCCCTTAAAAACGATAAGCTAGACACGCCCATGGTAGACCCATAATCAAATGTCTGCTACAGAGCTTCGTTACTTTGAGGATTTTTCACCGGTCGTCAAACATTGGAAAATTCGTCACTTATTCATACGGATTTCCAGTTTGCAATCCAGGGGTAATTTTTGGGGGGGGCCAAAATTGGTCACACTAGATTGTTATTAACAGATTAAAATCACATGGTGGTGCCGTGAGGCGGCACTGCCAGTACTGGGCACTGCGCACACGATGTGTACGCTTAACGGCGTGGGTTAAAGGGGCCCAATTAATAGGCCTTGGTGGGTTCAGGGCAAAGCCCTGGAGGGGTACAGGGGGAAAGCCCCGGGAGCTGTGCGATTTTTGACATTTTGTAGTTCCAACTTGTTCCATTTTGAAAACATATTTTCTATTTTCATCATTCTTTTTTCAATGCCATCCACTCTGCCAATCATTGGAGAAAAATAAGAAGAGAATAACTTGCTCTGGGGTTGATATAAAAGATAATGTACCTATATTGGAAACTTGAAGTGCAAATTAAGAAATTATTAACATCAAATGAAAAAGTAGGTAAAACTTAAGACAAATTAGGCAAAATTAAAGAAAAATTTGGTTGAATTATATAACAATTTGGTAAAACTATAAAAAAATTCCAATAATTCCCAGAAATTGAAGAAAATTTTCCAAAAATTGAAGAAATATCCCCAAAATGAAGGGCATTAAAGAAACTTTTCGAAAATTGTCAGAAAATGAAGAAAATTTGAAAAAATATTTCCAAAATGAAGATAATTTCCCGAAATTTGAAACAGATTTCCAGATGATTATGATTAAATTATCTGATATGTCTGTATATGTGCCTCCAATGTATCACTTCAACAGTTTAATACCTTTAATTTACTACATTGTCTTTTTTTTGTTTTTTTGGGTGGGCCGCGCACATGATGTACGAATGTAGTGACGAGTGACACTGTTAGACCTATTAGTATTACGCAAAACCATATAAAACAGCAGTGTATAGCATCGGTGGCACATATGATGGGAGACTAAATTTTTAAGTAATGCTAATGAATTAATTCAACGAATACTCAAATAACTTAGGAGAATTGGAGAAAATACTGTTGTCCTGAAATCAAATATTTATAATATACATACAAATCCATGGCCTATTTACCTAAGGACGTTTTATAAACCTGGCTTGCATACCTTTACTATGGATTTTTTTTTTTTTGAGGGGGGGGGAGGGGGTGGGGGAGATCAGTCATCAGATTTTACCATTCATCAGGGGTGTCGGAGGGAACTCTGGAAGGGGAAAGAGAATCAAGGGTACTTTTTGACAGTAATTGAGGGGCACTTTTCATTTTCAAAAAAAGGGCACTTTTGTCAGTTTTAAAAAAGTGGGGCACGTGCCCCTGGTCCATGGTTCCTACACATATGGTTTAAGCATAGGCTGGATTTGGGGAAGCAAGGGGCACTTGCCCCACCCCATTTTTTTCCTAAATGTATCCTTTTTGTATTGTGATTTTTTTGTTTTTATAGCTTAGCGTGATTTTGTCCTGAACCTATGGGTTTAAGATTGGGGAGTCAGGACCAATGCCCATCGGGCGAATAGGTAAAAGGCGTGTTTATTTTTTTTTTAATCATTGGGAACATTTCTCCTCTCCCATAACGGCCCTCGGTGTCAGGTGCCCTGGTAAATGACATGTTTTAATTGTGTCAAATAAATACTAAATGTATGTAACATTTTGTATTTACTATATGTAGGATTTGTGAGTGAGTGGATTTCTTTGTTTTCAATCTTCAAGAATGACCTAGAATAATTTCGTGTAACTTTCAAAAGGGCACCCGTCCACCCTCAACTTTATAAAGGGAACCTCCTGCCCCCGTCCACCCTCAACTTTGAAAAGGGCACATCATTCCTCCATCGCCCCCTAGTCTTCAAATTTCACCAGTTCAATCTTGGTACATTAAATGAGGCCTGATATGCTACTGCCCCGGGGATGTGGAATTATCTTATTTGTAAAACTTGCTAAAATACATTTTTTGTTTATATATTATAATATGATTTCATTAGATTCGTGCTTTAATTTGTCCATTTATATATTATAATATCATCTTATTGGATTTGTGCTTTGATTTGTCATGCAAGGATGTATGTGTAAGCAACACTGTTCACGTAGGGATACGGCATGCATCTAAATACCATATCCCTGGTCCACGTGCGGACGAGCCTTATACAGTTTGAAGCACAGGTATATATATCCATGCACGTAGCCAGGATGGGGTGTGTTTCCTCATTGAAATTTAACATGAATTATACGTAGGTATATGAGATGTGTGTATACCATGGCGGTCGGACTCCAACCTGTACCATCCCCACCTCCCGCCCCTTCAGCCTTACAGGCCTTGTCATTTGAAAGATGCAAGGTCAGGTTCTCAGTTGGTGATTTCAAAGGATACATGGTCTGTGATGTGGCAGCTAGATGGACCACCTTGTGACCTACTGAAACAGTATAATTAATGACCTTTACCATAATATTGGGAATTGTATAAGTGTTTATTATCAATGAAACTTAAAATACCATCATTTTGTTTTCTTTAAAAGGTAAATCTTGGTGATCATGTATTTCTTTGAGGTGTTTATTGGTTTGGTGGTGATCCTTCTACTGGCTGATACAACAACCAAGGAACTTCCCACCAGGGCCTCATGGCTTCCCATTGGTTAGAATTATCCCCCACATCATCTTTTCGAAAAAGACTTTTCCAAAGCTTTGAACAGTGGAGCAAGAATACGGCAACATCTATGATTTTAAGATTGGTGCGATGAGCATCGTGATCGTAAATACATGACTTTGAATGCCATTTTTGCACCATCCTGATATCCAAAGGAGACCGGATTCTGGCCTGTCATTTATAATTGAAGCCATCGGTGGTGGTGGTGTAGCGTTTATCATACATGTCTACAGACCACGAGGCCCTGGGTTTAAGCCTGGCTTGGGTAGACACGCCAGTGCACCACAACTGGGTTATCAAAGGCCGTGGACATTGACTTGGTTGTCAATGTTATGTCTGTCCGTGCGTCGTACCTGTGTTCTCGTCCGGGTCGTATTAAGCGTTTCGTGATAGCATTGTAACTATCATAACCGAATACGCAGGCGTCGGCCCGTCATTGTAATTGTGTGATCACTCGTCGTCGTCGTTGTCGTCGTCGGTGGAAAAGGTTTCTTTGCAAAATGATTAAAAACTTCTGCAGTGGCGGCGCCAGGATTTTGGTCATCGGGGAAAGAGGGGCAATTTAGTCTCATGGGATAAAAACCTATAAATTCAACAAAATATGTGACTTTACAAAGTTTTCTGGTGGGAACGTAAAGGGGAGGCAAAGCGATGTCATAGGTGGCAAATCCCCCATGCCCCCCATAGCGCCGCCACTGTAATCATAAGGAGATTGTCAAAAGATATAATGAACATCATGAAAATAGCAAAAGCAAGTCCCTCCAAATTGGTTGAAAGTGGTAATTATAGGCAGTAGCATAGCTTGGGGGTATCTATAACAGCAAAAGCTTTAGTAGGCCTATTTGGAGTAAAATTGGAACACAAAAGTTCCAAATTTTTAAATTAAGCCTATTTAAAGTTAGTACATTTTATGACTGTCGAGTCCCTCAATATCTGGTAGGAGCAAAGGGGACGGAGGAAGACAATTTGTTGTATATATTAGGGAAAAACAGCTTCAAATTATAGATTTAAATGTCTTTGGCACCTTTGTCTCCCTCCTGCAAAAAAGTTTGCCTAGTACGGGGGCTGGAATTTTATCCCGGGTAAAGACATCTGTCAATTAAAACCGGGATGACATTTTACCCCGGCTCATGTAATCGTAATCTTACACTCAAGCAAAATTCCAACAGGTGAAAGAAATTGCAAGTATTTCAGGATTTGGCTCCTTCACTTCCCTTTTGAAAAAATTTCAGCACTGTTGTTTTACATATACCACCAAAATGTAAGACTTGCTTTAGGCGCTTAACTCTATTAGGCGTAACTAGACATTCAAAACTAAGTTGACTTCTGTATTTGTTAAGTTACCTTTACAAAATCATAAATGTTGACTCAGTTTATAATACGCAACATTTATTTCCAAATTTGAGAAATTTGATTCCTAACATATTGGTAATATGGCAATATTGGCATTTCTAGTTCAAAGTACAGTTTAAAGTTCTAGTTTAAAGTCATGCATGTTTGAAAGGTTTATGTTAGTGGTCAGGCATGTCTGTCTTGTATTATGAAATATAATTTTTTAATTTTACATATGAAAATATGTATATCAAAAAATATGTACATATGTATATGGAAATAATTGTTACAAAAAAATACGTTACAGAAACAGAAACTGCCAATATATATATATATATATATATATATATATATATATATATATATATATATATATATATATATATATATATATATATATATATATATATATATATATATATATATATATATATATATATATATATATATATATATATATATATATATATATATATATATATATATATATATATATATATATATATATATATATATATATATATATACATATATATATATATATATATATATATATATATATATATATATATATATATATATATATATATATATATATATATGTATATATATATATATATATATATATATATATATATATGTATATATATATATATATATATATATATATATATATATATATATATATATATATATATATATATATATATATATATATATATATATATATATATATATATATATACATATATATATATATATATATACATATATATATATATATATATATATACATATATATATATATATATATATATATATATATATATATATATATGTATATATATATATATATGTATATATATATATATATATGTATATATATATGTATATATATATATATATATATATATATATATATATATATATATATATATATATATATATATATATATATATATATATATATATATATATATATATATATATATATATATATATATATATATATATATATATATATATATATATATATATATATATATATATATATATATATATATATATATATATATATATATATATATATATATATATATATATATATATATATATATATATATATATATATATATATATATATATATATATATATATATATATATATATATATATATATATATATATATATATATATATATATATATATATATATATATATATATATATATATATATATATATATATATATATATATATATATATATATATATATATATATATATATATATATATATATATATATATATATATATATATATATATATATATATATATATATATATATATATATATATATATATATATATATATATAAAAGATAAGTTTCATGCATTGGCCATTACAAACAAAACAAAATAGGAAAAAATGACAATGTCTCTAGCCAACATATTTTTTTATATATAAAAAATCTGTTGGCTAGAGACAATGTCATTTTTTCCTATTTTGTTTTAGATATATATATATATATATATATATATATATATATTTATATATATATATATATATATATATATATATATATATATATATATATATATATATATATATATATATATATATATATATATATATATATATATATATATATATATATATATATATATATATATATATATATATATATATATATATATATATATATATATATATATATATATATATATATATATATATATATATATATATATATATATATATATATATATATATATATATATATATATATATATATATATATATATATATATATATATATATATATATATATATATATATATATATATATATATATATATATATACATATTTATATATATATATATATATATATATATATATACATATTTATATATATATATATATATATATATATATATATATATATATATATATATATATATATATATATATATATATATATATATATATATATATATATATATATATATATATATATATATATATATATATATAACAAAATAGGAAAAAATGACAATGTCTCTAGCCAACAGATTATTTTAAAAACAAAATATTTCGTTTTCAGTGGTATGAAGTTAAATGACGCTAGAAGATAACAGCGATAATAGCTTGCACGTTAGCACATTTCAAAGAGCGCCCAAAATTGTACGCGTAAACTAGTAGGCGCAAAAGGGGAAAAGCGCGCAGAGAAAAAATCGGCGCCAAAATGCGCTACGGCACGAAAACAAGAGAAGGACTATAACTAATGAGACGAAGTGGAAGAAGAAACAGTATCCCTAAAAACAGAAAAAGGGGAAAGATAAGACAGGTCTCTATTAAGTCCATGGATGTGGCTCTTAGTTTTAATCATGAATTGCAATTCAAACAACTTTCTATCTTCCGTGCTTCTAAAGTTCCCCCTGATGAGAACCACCTTCAAATGTTCCAACTTATGTCTAGGCAAATTAAAATGCCCTGCCACGGGATAACCCTCACTGTCACCATCAAAATCGCAAATAGACTGCTTGTGGTTATTGAACCTCAATCGGAAAGAGGTTCCAGCCTCACCAATATAAGAAATTTCCGGACATTTCGAACACATCACGCAGTAAACCACGTTAGAAGAATCACAGGAAAAAGTTCTCGGTTTGATCACGTGATTCCTCGGGAGAGATACCGTCTCATCCGTGACTATGTGCATGCAGATTTGACAACGCGGCTTCCTGCAGGGTTTATTACCTCGCCCAGGCATCCTGCGCGATATGTTGGAACGTACCAACAGATTCCTAAGACTCGGCGGCTGCTTTAAATTTCCTTTATTATCGTGACATTTCTTCAATATTCGGGCAATTTCCTTAATTTTTTTTAATTTTTTTCAATTTTGATGAAAATTTCCTCAATTTTTATAAATTTTACTTCATTTTCATAAAATCTGCTACAATTTTCGTGGAAGCTCCTTCATTTTCGGGAAATTTTCTTCAATTTTCGTCAAATTTTGGTCAAATTTCTTAAATTTTTGAGAAGTTTTCTTCATTTCAGGAAATTTCTTCAAATTTCGGAAAATGGCCAAATTTGACCAAATTCTTAAATAATTTTACGCACACCATCCACCTCCCGCTGGAAAGTGCTTTTAAATGTATGAAAATTGCAGCGATCGGATAATGCACAGACTTGATCAATTGTGTGGAGAAAATATATCCGTTCTGCATGGTTCTTCCCCCTCCCCCCCTCTCTCCAGATTTCTTTAAAAAAAGGCTATACATCGTCCATCGTACGCGACATGCGCTCGCTCACCGAAATTGAGTTCCACGTTCCTGAAAATCGCAGGCCAGACCAAGATGATTTTCTGGCAAATTTTTAGCATTTTAAGGTCGTCAGCAATTGTTTGGTCAAAAACGAAAATTAAATGTCTAATAAATAAGTGTGAATTACAGTTTCCAGATTTTTCATCTTTCTTGAAAATTTTGGCCAGGAGGTGGGGAAAGCTATGCTCCCCCATACCCCCTCCCCATACTAACAACTTATTTAAGTATATATGTTTCAGGGTTGTATGATTAAAAATAATGAATACAATATAGAACATGACTTCTAAAGAAATTCAAAAGAATTTATCATGGTGGTAGTAATACATATTTTTAAACCACCATAGGCGGATAAGCACCTTTATTTTATTCATATTTTTGTTAACATGTTTGCCATGTTATCCAATTAATGTGCAGGAAGCTAAGAGGTGGTTCTATATCTACATTGTAGTCACTGAAACTAAGTGTAACATTAGTGTAAGTACACTGGATTTTTAAGTAACTAAAATATCTATCACCAAATCTAATAAGACATCCCACTTATTGAATATTTGTATTTATGTTATTTTACATTAAGTCAGTACTAACTGAGTAAGAGAAAGAAAGGGAAAACGTTGAGACTGCAACACATAAAAACATGATAGTTGACTCCTTATTGTATATTAAATAGTTTTTATCAATCATAAACTGCGGTAATAGCTTTTAGTTGAAAGCACTGTGGCGGGTCCAGGATTTTTTATATCATTTTTTCATAAGGGAGGCACTATTTGACCTCACCCATAAAATTATCACTATATGGCACTGGACTGCTGGATATAATTGCTGAGGAGGTGATAAAAGGAATTTGATTCAATTGCCCCAATTTTTAGATCATGATACCCTTCCTTTGATTATTTTATGCATATGTATTTTTCATCAATGGAGAGGGGGGCATGTGCCTTGGACCCCCAGTCCCCTTAACAACATGGCAGTGGGGGAAATTAACATCTATTTCATTATCATATCTATATTATTTATCACAAAATAAAACAATAATAGCAACTTTAATAACCCCTATGCTTTGATTGAACTTGTCTTGAATTGTAGGGGTTTTGCTGTGCAAAGTATTTCGTTTGGTAGAACATAAGGAGTCTCAGATCGCCAAGGTCACAGGCATATGTGATGAGATTTCCTGAAGGACAATATTATTTTGTCAATTTTCTGAAATGTTTGATCATTGTACTAGATTAGACAAAATATAAAACCTTGTTTTTGATTGGAGGACCTTCAGAGGGAAAGGTCTGGGCTAGACCAACTGACCAAGAAGCGTAGCCAACATGCGTCCAAAATGTGTGCAGAGTCCATCTGTGATTTTTGATGTCAGCATAAAAAAAAGGTCCCAGAGTCCTTAATAACAATTTTGAAAATGAGGAAGGGGAAAGCCCCTTCATTCTATGTAACTGTCTGCCCTCCCTTTGCAATGTTTTGCTTGCAATTGTCAATGTTTAAGATAATATAAAAAAACGTGTTTTTTATTGGGGTTTTTCTTTCTCACAAAATAGTAATTTTTATTTACCTCAATATATCTTGTTTTACTATTCTGCTGACATATCACTGCCGTAAGTTCCAGAATCTCATCAAATAATTCAATAAAATATGCAAAGAACCTATTTTTAATACCTTTGCCATTATATTCTTGATTTTGTTCTTTCCTTCAGACGGACATCCTTTAATGCAATTCCTTGAACTTTACCATGCCTTTATGATTATGATAATGACGCAAAATATTAATCGTTCAAGCATACTAAGTTCACCGATAGGTTTTCCTGGGCATTCTATGTTGTGTGAAGCGGTTCCAATATTCATTTGTTCAATGTAATATTCATTATGCACACCACCTGAGCATTGCAGAAGTATGTCTTAGAACGTGTAAATTGGTTAATAAGCGTATTTTGCTGATCGGTAAGTGAATCATTATTGCATTATTACAAATACTTGACAATTATCTTAACTTGAGGACTTAATTGTTTATTAAATTTTAACTAGGGCTGTGACTGTACTGCTGTAGATTAATCTATATTGAGGTTTTGTTATTCTAAATGCACATATGACATGTCTGAAACTAGCGCTGCTGCCAAATGTGGTGACTTTGTACAGTATCATTCTGTTCAATTTTGTGCAGGCTTTACATGGTGTAGGCATTCTCCGAGTGTTAACTTTTCAGTATTGAATTAAAATGGCAAATTGTAAGTCATACTGCAAGCATTATGTAAACTATAGGTTGCTTGCTTCTTTTGCAGATTGTAGTTATACCCTGGTATGTGTCAAGGGGGGTATGAGAGGAGGGGTTCAACGAAACGCTTGACTTGGGATACTTCTTCTTGCCCCTTCTCCATGGCATAGCACGACCTTAAATTTAAGAGGCCAGATGAAATTTAAGGGAAGGCGGGGGAGGGGAGGATATGTTCAGCCATATACACACACCTATATTACCTTAGCTTTCATAGTTTAGGAGGGAATGTTTCCTATTAATATTATTATTTTTCCTGATATGCAAGATTTGAGGTGCAAGGTTATGTGTTTACGTCACATCTGATTAACTTCCTTAACTGTGGTATGATGACCCTTAAATCTACAGTTCATTTACTTTTAAAACATGCACGGTTATACTCTGCAATGCACTAGTCTAAGTCTAAGAAATGCATTGTTGTTGAATTAAAGAACTGTCCACCAAACTTTGATTGACCCTTTCCCAGCTACCCTGCACTCCCACCCCCATTCCTCCTCTCCCCATTTTTTTGTTGAAATGTGTTTCTGTCAAATGTAATAGTGATACACAAGGCATATAACAGCAGAGTAACAGGGGCCATGGAAAAATAAGAAATGGAGAAACTGGCAACACATTTTGATTTCTTTTGCAGTTTTCCAAGTAAAATAGCTACTCACAGCCCATCATGATGAACTGAATGATGACTGGTTTCTTGTGAGACTCCCTGATCTTTATGAGGCCCCTTAGATGGAGATACAGGGCCGCCAAGAGAATCGCGAGGCCTAAGGACAAAGTACCAACTTAATATCACTTACAGTTTTCCCAGGAAACGCGACACAAAATTTACTATTTTTAATTAATTATTTGATCTCTGATCTTTGACCTTTACAAGTACAAGACCCAAATTGTGCTGGACAAAAGTTCCCATCACCTCACACCCTTCCAGGAACCTTCAACTTGATAGCATGTACGGTTTGCTCTGTACACGCGACACAAAATTGTGTACACCCACACACTCACACACACACCATCACCCACACAAAGTGAGTACAATACCTTATCGCCATATATACTATATGTTCTGTTAAAGTAATAATAAGGTATCAGAATGATTAATTTAGTTTGTTATTAAAGATTTATATATCTTTTGCATCCGCAGTGGGTATAAGAAGATGGCTTTTCTGGAGATGAGCACATCAATTTTATTTGGCATAGTGACATTATTCCTTTTACTTTACTGGTTTCTTCGACGTCCGCCAAGGTTTCCTCCTGGACCGATGAGATTTCCTCTTGTGGGAGTTTTGCCGTACATTCTAACCTCAAGACAGGGCATAGTCCATCTATATACAGACTGGAGTAAGAGGTATGGTAGCATATTCAGTGTGAAATTGGGTTGTATGGACATTGTAGTTCTTAACGACTATGACGCTATTCATTCGGTGATGCACCACCTCCATGTTCAGGGACGCCCAACAGTCGGACTGGAGTTCATGGTAGCTGCCTTGGATGGTGCTCAAGGTATGTATGAGATTTGCTCATTATTAAAGTCTATTTTTGAATAGTTCATACCTACAGGGCCACAATCAATATTTTGATGAAAAAGATTTGCTCGGAGTAAAAATGACTTAATTTGAGGGAAAAAATTAATAGAATTACATTTTTCTTATATGTATGGACTGCCATCAACTCATTGCATCACAATCTATCATACCTGGTTAAATTAAATGACACAGCGATGGGGAAGGTGGAGTTTAGGACCCTCCCCTTACTTTTTATAGCCGGAAAACTCCCTCACCCCGAACCATCACCCCGGACCCATCACCCCCGGACCCATCATCCCGGACCCATCATCCGCCAGACCAATCACACCCCGGACCAATCACACCCCGGACCCATCACCCCCAAACCCATCACCCCCGGACCCATCACCTCCGACCCATCATCCCTGGACCCATCACCCCGGACCCATCACCCCGGACCCATCACCCCGGACCCATCACCTTCGGACCCATCACCCCGGACCCATCACCCCGGACCCATCACCCCGAACCCTTCACTCCCGGACCCATCACCCCGAACCCATCACCCCCGGACCCATCACCTCCGGGCTCATCACTCCCGGACCCATCACCCCGGACCCATCACCCCGGATCCATCACACCACCGGACCCATCACACCACCGGACCCATCACACCACCGGACCCATCACACCACCGGACCCATCACACCACCGGACCCATCACACCACCGGACCCATCACACCACCGGACCCATCACACCCCCTCCCACACACACACACTTTTTGGAGGATGGCTATGCCAGTGGGTTACTTACTAAGCATTTTGAATAATATTGAAGACATTTCTATACTATATACCTTTAGGAATAACCCAAGATGAAGTAGGATGCCAAACATTAACACATTTCAGATGCTGAACCGTTGCATTTCCTCTGTCAAAGAAGTGGGATTGAGGTTACATATCTTTGCATTTGTTTGTCTGTTCACATTGGCGGGATCTGCCTTACGAAATTGGGAGGGACGCAAAGTCACACAATCACATTAAGATACAAGAAAATAACCAAACAAAATATAAAGATATGGAAAAAAGTAGGGGTAAATGCCGTTGACAGGTTGAAACTGTTGTAATCTGCATGTATGTGGAAAGGTATGTGTGAGGGCCCTGACGATATATCAGCAAAGCTCCTTATGGCCAGTGGCATATTTAGCTTTCGGTGCGAGGATGTGCATCCGGTAATTATCGGAACATGTAATCGATAATCTGATTAAATTAGGTAAGCTCAAATCGCCTGACACTGATAGTATCAATTTTAACACAAAAAAATAAAATGGTGTTTAAATTTCAAAATATTGTTACAAAAATTGTTTGGGGCAAAGGTTATCACCAAATTTGGGCGATATTTGACTTTATATATTCATCTTTTACAGTTTATTGCCCAAATATGTATTATAGCATATTGTATACTAGTATATCCCGCTACTTACATTTTATAGATGAAATTACGTCATGGGGGGCAAGATGTCCCCTGAATCCCAATTGAATATGCCACTGATAATAAGGCATGTACCGGCCCTTCTCTATTGGCAAAACTTAAAGTGAAAAAAGAAAAATGCAAACTGTATGTGTTTCAGCACATTCATTCAGCATGCAGATTACAAAATGAGGTGAACACCTCAAAGCTTTAGAATTTGCCAACTCTTGCACACATGTACACCAAACTACTTATTTAGTCATTGATAATAGTACCAGGCTGGAATTGGGGAAATTCTTCTTCCAGCTCAAAACATGTCAATGTTGGGGTATCCAAATTTAGTGTCTCCCCATCCACTTCAGAAAACGGGGAGGTAGAGGAATGAAATTTTAATTAAATTATTGGAAATTTTGGCAACATTCCCCAAAAGTTGAAGAAAATTTCTAAACTTTTACTAAATTTCCCGACAATTGGCTAAATGTTCCAAAAATTAAAAAAAAAATGCCTGAAAAATGGCCAAACAACTTCTAAAAATTAGCACAATTTCTCGATAATTATAGAAAATGTTCCGAAAATCGAAGAAAATTGCCCAGATTTGAATTATATATCCTGAAAATTGAAGAAATGAATGAACATTTCTCGGAACTTAATGGATATTTCCTGAAAATGAGAGATACCCCAATGAGCAGCAACTTGAACATCGGGTCTGCACATTGATAGATTGATACGCGTTCAAAAGCCTGTTTTTTTCAATCAACTACAACGACAATTTTATATGTCATTACAGGTGTTGTCACGTCCTCTGGGAAAGTCTGGAAGCTGCAGAGGCAATTCTTTATGGCAAAGTTTCGTGAGCTTGGGATCGGAAAATCAAGGTTTGGAGCTGTTATAACCGCTGAAACTCAACCACTCATACAAGAGTTAAAGAAACTGAATCATATGCCCTTTGACCCTACCGACCTCTTTGGAAATGCAGTAGCAAATGTAATCAGTAAAGTTTGTTTTGGAAAGCGCTTCGAGTACGATGACCCTGTGTTTCGTAAACTTCATCAAATAATCCAAGAAAACATAGACAGCATTAGGTTCATAGCACTTCTTTCTATGTTTCCAGTTCTTAGTCACCTGCCTCTTTCTCAAAAAAAAGTGATGGAAACAAATTTGAATAATCTTAAGAATTGGTTCAATGATATTCTGGAAGACCACAGGGAAAATTATGACGAAGAAAACATAGATGATTTGATGTATGCTTTTATGCAAAAAAATAATCAATCGGCTGACAATGTTGATTCAGATGCATTTAATATGAGGAATATTATTGCGGCTATTGGAGATTTGTTTGCAGCAGGCACAGATTCAACTGTTACAACCCTTAAGTGGGCCATACTCTTTTTTATAACAAATCCAAAAGTTCAAAAAAAGTTTCAAGATGAATTAGATGAAGTAATTGGTCGTTCAAGAATGCCAAATATAACTGACCGTGCATCAATGCCGTACATACAAGCCACAATAGCAGAGGTTCAAAGGTTAGCTGATGTAACGCCTCTTAGTCCAGCACATTCAGTTGAAGAGGATACAGAGGCTCTGGGATATTTTCTTCCGAAAGGAACCATTGTTGTGCCAAATATGCACGTTCTTAATTTTGATTATAAAACCTGGAAAGAACCAACAAAATTCAAACCAGAGAGGCATCTGGACACAGACGGAAAGTTTGTGAAACATCCCACGCTTATCCCATTCGGAACAGGTATTCAAATTTGTTAATTTATTGTAGTTTTGTTGTATATTTTCTCTAAACATATTAGAATTTGACTTTCTGCTGATAACTTAGATCAAGGGTGGGCTAGGCATTTAACCTTTCTCAGTGACAAGTTTTTAAATTATAGCCCAACTTTAAATCTCTATTATTCTTTTATACTTTTTTGTTTTATTTTTTATAAAGTGCAAGTGTGAACAATAGCCACACCAGAAGATAACTAAGTAGCTCCGAGGTGCCAATCATAAGGTTCACTGCTATTCAGATAAATAATTGTACACAAGATTCATGTGAATTTTAAATTGCAGTCATCAAATCTTCTATCCTATTTACTCATATATTTGAAACAATCAGCATAAAAGTGCTTCACTTTTTCAGTCGGGAAGCATGCCTATTTATAGAACATTTATAACACACGAGAATATAGAGGTAATGCAGCCCTTTGTTAAGATCTTGCGATAGAATGTCATAGTTTGTAATTTGTAAACTTAAAATATTATAAATCATTGTATTTAAAAACATCTGAATTTTCAAAATGGGCGTTTTGCGCATAAAAGCCTAGCTATATTGTCTATTTTTTTTAAATTTGAAAAATGTAATTTGCATAAAGCTTTAATGTTAGGATGGCAAAGGATTATGGGAAATATCACAAAATGGCGGCGTCTATGTAGCAATATGTTCCCATTTTTAGGAACATTTATGTTCCCATTAATAGACATGCTCCCGGACTGACTTTTGTGTTGAGTATTCCTTTGAAATGTTTTAGTTTTTCCTTTTTTTCATCCACCTATCTGAAGGAAATCGCCAGTGCCTGGGAGAGCAACTTGCACGAATGCAGCTTACATCGTCTTGACGCACCTTCTTCATCGGTTTACCTTCAGAGTTCCTGAGGGATGTGCCACCCCTTCCCTACAACCGACATTTGCCTTACTGAATAAACCAGTGCCATACACAGTATGTGCAATTCCCAGAGATTGAAAGTTGAGGCGGAAATTTTGAAGAAGAAAAAAGTACAATGCAAAATATTCTTTGATTGCTGAATGGACTTGGATTTAAATTAAATGATGGATAAAAGGGCAACATGCTTATACAGTACATTTTAGCCAGCGGTTAGTAACACATTGTTCCACTGAAGCTGGTAACGAAGAGGTGTGAGATGGGAGAAGGTGGGGGCAAGGCATGAAATTGTACTTCACACTGATCTTCCATTTTATAAATCATTATGAATAATTATATAAATCATTATTCTTTATCTGCTTCAAACACAAGTTCTAAACCTAATTGTCACTCTTTCGTTGTCGATCTTGTTACCTCTGTTGTCGTTCATTATTTCAATATTTGTACTTTTTTAAGGGGCTGGGCTCAAAAAGTTGTATTATACTTATTCCCAGTCCTTCTGTTTTCTACATATCTATCCAATGCTTTCAGCTTAAATTCATTATTATTGTTTAAGTAATTAATTATTACGTTCAACCATTGTTTATTCTGTAATAATGCTTTTGTTCTTGGTCTTATGTATTTGAAAACAGTAAATAAATAAATAAATAAATAAATAAATGTACTATCTTCTGGAACGTATGATTGTGATGTACTTTTTTTTTTTTTTTTTCAAATCTTGGCTGCAAAAGTAAGAAGTGAACCTGAAATTTTTGCCCAACTTCAAAATGTTTCTTAAAAGAATTGCAAATGTTTTAAAACTCTTGAAATATTTCCTGCTAGATGGTAAAATTTATCCCTGCCTCCCTCTTACCTATGCTGCGTGATAGCTTTCTCAATGTTCTTACCAATACAATTAAGCATCTTCACAGACCATTGAGGTGGCACCTCCCTGATGGCACCTCCCTGCTTATACGTTCTCCAGGACTATTGTTCTATTTGGGTACTTGCTCCCAACTCAGGGTTGTAGTTTAGTCTTAGATTCCTCTCAGAGTAGCATATTAGTTGTTGTGCTCCTTAAAGTTTTGAACAGTCAGACCCGACCTGATATATAAGCAGGTCGGGTCAGACTTTTCCTCTTTATTTTCTTTATTCTGAAAACCACAAGTGATTGGGATCAAATTTCCCTTATAAATGGCTCCATTGTACTTGTTCCCCTGTTGGTCCTGGGTTGTTGTGGAAGTTGGTGTAGAGTATCAAACCAAAATTGGATGAAGCAATTATTGTGTGGTTGAGTGGTTATCTTCATTAAGATAAGTGGTTTCATTATTTGCTACAGTAAGTTTGTGGTTATGATTTGCTGGAACAATTTTTTAAGGAGAAGGACAAGGGGTTGGGCATCCATTTGCACTAAAAAAAAATATTTTTTTGTGTGCATTTTTTGTTATTGAGCCCAACCACACATAGTAAATGTTATAGACATATTGATAACACTGTCAGATAATCTTTTGTGTCAACACCATTAACTGATTAAAGCTAGAGAAATCTCAAGCTAGGCTCAGCTGTTTGTTTGGGGCAAAATGTTAATGCAGTGTCATAGATCTGCGCTGTCCCTACTTTTGTTTGAGGTTGAAGCAATTTACAGGCAATGTGAGTTTTTGTATAATTGTAAAGATGTAAGAGCTTTTACATACTTGCATCTTAATTATATTGCATAATTAAGAGTCTCTCTTAAATTAATTCAGGAAGTGAAAGTTTGATCCATTTAACTTTTGCAATCATATTCTGAAAGTGGTGAGGGTGTCAAATTGAAAAAGCAATCTGCTCAGATTTTGACACTCTTTCAAAAAATATAGAAATTGCTACATGTTCATTAACCTTCCAAGATCAAGCTCCATACATGAGCTTCTCTAAAATCAGAAAATGGTAATGGTATGAAATAAATTAAATTCTCAATTAGACAAGTGATTAAATTTCCATGCAATTTTGACATGAAATTAATAAACAGGACATAATTATTGCTGATGATCTTTGAAAAATAAAAAATAAACTTAAATTGTATTTTACTCTATACAGGATCCTCCAGACAAAGGTGGAATTTGCCTACAGAAAGTGAGGTGCAAGCAAAGTCAAAAGTGGGAGGGTGGGGGAAATTTCACAAAGTCACGCTATTACTGTATAAGATACAAACAAAAAATAACATCCAAAAGATATAAATTCTGGAAAAAAAAGTGAAAATGAAAAAGTATGAAAACGAAAAACATGAAAATGTGACCATTTTGGCAATATTAGGTCTTTTGTTTTATACTGTATTGGGAAAAACTATCCATGCAAATAACAGCGTATATTAGTACGTTTTGTAAGCTGGATGCCCCCACATGTGGCCGAAGAACGGGGACATGATGAGATTTAGTGCTTTGCATTATAGTAAAAATGCTGCCTGTAATTGAACCGTGTAGCCTTGAATCAGTTTATTAGGTGTATAGGGGTTTGCAAGGTTTCTCATAGACATAAGTTGGTTTTGCATGGGGGATATTTTCCCAACTTTTGGCGAGGGTGGTCTATAGGTTGGTATCCTTCCACTTTTTCATATCCTTCGATAGTAAGAAGTCAAAACACAAAACTAATGTGATTAAATTAACTGTTTCGTTTGAGTTGAATTAATTCTCATTCATATATAAACAAATTGAAAATAAAACTGAAGTAAGAAAATGAAAACAAATTATTGGGTTGAATGCATTTATCTCTTTAATAGTGTCATAATGAAATTAGGCCTTTAACTTAGGTCAGTATGCAGTTACGCTTACACACTGCCTTCCATTTCTCCTCTTGACTGCTGTGCCCCCTCCCCCCCGACGAAAATCTATGGCGACGCCACTGTTACTTCCCAGAATCAATCTTTTTCAAACTTCTCCATATTTGTCATGGGTTTTTGCACCAAGCATGTATCATTTAGCATTTCTCCCATTCAAACCCCATTTGGTATCACACTGCCCAGTCACCAAGGAATGCGTGGGCATTGTATCCAGTATGTCCATGCCTATTATCCCAAAATGACGAATTTGGTCCACCTGAAAACTTGATAATTGTAAGGACGACCTATGTTATCCCTTATAAACATTTTTCATATCATCAGATCATTGTGTCCTCGTAATTAATATCAACTCGTGTGAAAGATAACGAATAAATTCGGCAATTGCATTCTTATTGCTCTGTTTTTTATTCTGTTATTGGCCTATATAATAGTTTATTTCACTTGCAAGTTGTTTTTGCGGTCCTATTCACTGTCATGTTTTGCCGTGCATCCTCACCTTCATTCCTAATGTACAGACATATATGCTGCGTATATACTCTTGAAGTTTGATGAGAGCCAACTTTGACGTTTGGTGTCAACGTCCAAATAGTTTGGTTGCAAGAAACCGTTTTATATCATTGTTTTTGAAGAAAAACGTATGGGTCTTTAGTTTTATTTTGTTCGTCAGGCCCTCAGATGCAGAAGCTTGAACCACTGCAGCTATTTTAACAATTTTTGAAAGTGGTGGGTCAAATGAAGTGGTTAGTGGGACAAAATGGCACACCACATGTTAAAAAAGATTTTTAGTGAGATGATACCAGGGACAGCAGAATACAGGGGCATAGGAAGCGGAGAGGCCGGGGACCGTGACCCCCAATAATTTTTCCAGAGGGTCCAAGTACCATTTTGGGTCCCCCCCCTCTCCCGCCCAATAATGAAGGTCTAAGGATTTGATTTCAAAGAGTCAGATTCCATGGTTTCTTTTCTTCTGGAAATCTTGAATTTTCGGGAAATTTTCTTCAATTTTCATGAAAAGTTCCTTGATTATCGTAAAATTTGCTTCAATTTTTGTGCAATTTTTTTCATTTTCGGAAAATTTGTTTTTCAATTTTCAAGAAGTTTCTATCAATTTTTAGGAAATTTTCTTCATTTTCGGAAAATGTTCTTCAATTTTCGAAAAATGCTACCGAATTGTACCAATATTTTCAATACTTTACAACCCCCCCTCTTATCTCTTTACATATCCAATCCTTTTCAATGGCTTTTTTTCTTCTAAAAGTCTTAAATTTTCGGGAAATCTTCTTCAATTTTTATAAAAATTTCCTTAATCATTGTAAAACCCAGCTAAATATCAGAATTATGTCCTCCTAACCGCCATGACCGCCAACTTGGCATAATGACAAACATCATACTTAGGCACTTAGTTAGGCAGAGATTGAAAATGTCGGATATACTGTTTAAATCAGAGATATATCTCAATCATGCCCGAATCGTCTAGATATTAGAGTACAGGTCGGGCAACTGGGACATTAGGAAAGATGCCCACTCATATGGGCCATTTAAAGTTTGGGCAGGAAAAACTAAAAGTCTTCCAGGGCTTCTCCCCCTGGACCCTTAGTCAATGAACCCAAAAAGTTTGGCCGAATTTTTCTAAATTTTAGAGGAAAATTTCCCCTCTACTTGTTTAGAAATGGTATAAACTGATAAACACTTATCTGAGTAGATTTTAACGTTAAAATTGATTTTTTTTTTAATCTTTTCATTAATTATGTTGTGGAATTATGTCTGTTTGTGTAGATTTTGGGGCAAAAAAAATAACAAATCCTTAGAACAAGGCTTCGCCCATGAACCCTTGAATGCTTTTGTCTGAAGTTTCTCAATTTTCAGGGGAGTAGATTCAATATGAGAATGTAGAATTGTCTTGTTATCATCAATTGAATTTTCCGAACTTTTTCAGTTCTGCAGTTCGTGTTTATTTTCAGCCATTTTAAGGCATCAAAGACACCCCTATACCCCTCCCAAGCATCTTATGTCGGACTTCTTCCCCTGGATCGTATATCCTTGCTTTGCCCCGGGACGATTTTTTCTTTACATTTTGGAACTTTGTTTTTATTTTAAGCCATTTTGGTGCATCAAACAGTCAAAAACAAGAAGAAAAAAAAATGCTTCACCCATAAACCACTCATATGGGCCATTGTGCCCAAATTTGAAGAGGAAGTATATCCGCTGGCTGTTTACCATACATAATGCTTATCTGAGTAAATCTTAAAATTATCTTCTTATTGTTACTTAAACTGTCCGAGCTTTGTCAAATTGTGTTGATTTTAAGCCATTTTGGAAATTTTCAGACCAGGGCTTCGCCCATCTGCCCATGAACCCCTCAATTTCCCCCCATTTCCCTCAAATTTTAGGGGAAATTTTTCTTCTGCCGTTTAGAAATGGTAACCTAGGTTTTAACATGAGAATCTAAAATTGTCTTCTTTTCATTTATTCACATTTTCGACCTTTGTGTTGATTTTCAGCCATTTTGTGAATACCTATCCTAAAAGTTATAGAAGGGCGCTTGTAATCACGACAAAAAAAATAGACAGTTTCTGCATAATGCGATTTTAATGAATAAGTTAAACAGCGGTGGAATTCGATGAGCATATTAGCAGATTAGGATGCGTCAGGGGTGTAGAAAGCTTTCAAAAAGTGGGGGCACAACCTCTTAGGGGGCACTTTTCAAGTCATATGTCCCCCATTTCAATCTGTAGATAAAAATAAGTGATCCCAAAACAACAAAGTAAAGTAAAAGGGGCACTTTATTTTTAGAACGGGACACTTTTCCAATGGGGACACATTCATCCCGTCCATGAGACTGATCAAAATCGCCAGTTTCATACTTTTGGGTCAGTAATTGAGGGGCACTTTTCATTTTCAAAAGGGGCATTTTTGTAATTTTTCGAAAAAGCGGAGGACGTGCCTCCTCCCCTTTCCCGTTCACACACCTAAGGGATGGGTAGTCCACATTAAAACAGATACAAAGTACATCACAAAGTGCATCACAAAGATGAATAAACACCAATCTATAAAATGGAATTTTCGTTTTTCAAATAAATAAAAACAATCTCTCTTCATTTTAGACTGATTTTTAGCATCCAAAATCAGAAACGCATTTCAAATATTTTCAAACTTTTCAAGATTTTCACATCCAATTTCTAGACCCTTTAAAATATGTTCGCGCTTCGTGCGATAACTTTAATGATATAACAGAAAATGTATCTAATTTCTTGTATTTTTCAGGTACGGTCTTTTTGCAACTTCCCATGAAATATAGGCCTGTATCATTTTTATTTCTGTTCAAGTGCTAAAGATTTTTGAGAAAATTAAAACATCCTCCCCCCCTCCCCCCTCCTAATATTAATAGGACAATGCAGTAATCGAAAAATAATCTCGATCATTTTAATCTAATAATCTAAAATAATCTTGATACATTTAATTTGAATACATGTAAACCCAACAAATCTATATAACTGAATTTATTTGATAATTTTATCTTTGAGGGCGGTTCCAGGATTTCTACGATGGGTTGGCTAACCTCCCAAACATTGATGTCTTGATATCATTCAGTGGCGGCGGAACCAAGGGGACGAAGAAAGTGGGACAAATATGTTATTTAGCAACCTCCCCAATATTTGATTTTAATTTTTCTTAATCTTATAGAAAATATGTTAAAGGGAAAATTCCCGGATTATATTCAAAGAAATAACGATTTGTTGGATTTCATAAACCGCAAAAACATGTTGTTGCCCTGCCCAAGGTTATACACACAGCGGCAATATTCATCATAACTTAACACTCACAATTCAGAAGCAAGGTCCCATGAATGAAACCTGTTGCCAAATACAAGATGTACGGACACATTCGACCGATCTCGATTGAAGAAGACACTACAAAAATCAAATTGAAATAGTATGAATATTCGATTTTTTGTCAAAAAATCTCTTGCAAAAGAAATACCTTTTAGGGTGAACTTCCCAAAGTCATATACATATGCCCGCCCCCTGTCTGTAGATAATAAACTAAAATAAAAGGGCACTTCATTTTTGGGACGAGGACACTTTCCAATGGGAACTTATTTCCCCGTAAATGGGACTGACAAAAGTTGCCAGTTTCCTACAATTGGATTAGTAATTAAGGGGCATTTAATTTTAAAAGGGGCGTTTGTAATATTTTTATTTTTTAAAGTGTGCTCAAATTTCACCAGTTCTTGCACCTTTGACAGTAATTGAGGGGCACTTTTCAATTTCAGATGGGGCACTTTTGTCATTTTTTGTAAAAGCTGGGGTCACGTACCCCCAGTGCCCCACGGTTCCAAAACATATGCCAGTAGGGGGTTAATCCTCCATTGGTTAACGTGTATTTCCAGGGTCCATTGAGATCAAGTGTATTTTTTGGGGCACTTTGGGTGCTTAAATCTTCATTGGGCACGCTGGGTGTTTGTGGTTTAATTCTCATTGGGCCCATTGGGTTTAACCCTTATTGGGCGCATTGGATGTTTGGGGCCCTCATTCGGTGTACTAGGTGCTTCCATTGAGTTAACGTGTAATTCTATGGTCCATTGAGATAACGTGTATTTTTTTGGACACTGGGTGCTTGGGGTTCAATCATAATTGGGCACTCTGAGTGCTTAAAGTTTGATCATCATTTGGCGCACTGAGTGCTTGGATTTAATCCTCATTGGGCGCGCAGGGTACTTGGGGGTTTAATCCTCATGTTCGCACTGGGTGCTCTTGGGGTTTAATTTTCATTGGGCGTCCTAGGCTCTAGATAGAGTAAATAAGTTCAGACACCTTGGTGCAACAGTGCGCTTACAAGGTGGTGGCGAGAAAGATATCAAAAACAGAATTTCTAAAACAAGAGTAGAATTTATGAAGTTAAATCAGATATGGAACTCATTTTCAAATGCTACAAGAGAATTTTGAAGATCAGATGGCCATATGTAATATCTAACGATGATTTACTGAGAACCATTAAACATGACAAAATCAGCCCTGAAGTAAAAAGAAGGTGGAGGTGGATTGGTCATGTGATGCGCATGAGCACTATTAAGCACTGTGTGACAGCTTTGACGTGGAAACCAGAGAGGAGAAGGAAGGTTGGTCGTCCTAGAACGACCTGGAGAAGGAGAGTCGAGAAGGAGAGGAAAGTGATGGGAAGGAGCTCGTGGACAGAAGCTAGACAAGTTGCAAATAACAGAGTCCAGTGGAGAGAGTGCACTGCAGCCTTATGGGATAGGAGGCCTGAAGAGACTAGGTGAGGTGAAGTGCACTAGGTTCTTCCTTTGAGGTAATGTGTATTTGTTATGGTCCATTGAGATAACATGTATTTTCTTGGGTACTTTGGGTGCTCGGGGTATAATCATCATTGGGCAATGGGCACTCTGAATGCTTGGAGCTTAATTATTATTGGGCGCACTGGGTGCTTGGGATTTAATCATCATGTTCGCACTGGGTGCTTGGGGTTTAATTCTCATCTTCGCACTGGGTGCTTGGGATTTAATCCTTATGTCCTCAGTATTATCAATGGAAATATGTGTATCTATATGTTATCTATTAAATTAAAGTGGGTGTGATTTTTTCGCATACACAAATTATCATAGGCTTACATGTGAAGGGCACTTGTTCACACGTAATGATGAGGAGTTGCGTGCATATTAATTAGGGGTTTTGCATAACAATAGACTTTCCTGCAAAATAATTAACCTGAGATTACAGCTTAAACAGGCGGTCTCGTCTCAAAACAAGTCGCAATGACGTCAATAAGCACAGCGGCAGTTCTTACACACGTCATCAAAAATCGACTCGGGCCTATCTTATTACAATTGTTCAGAGGAGCGTATATTAGGTAAGGTAGGCCTGCATACGTATGTTTTATCGGGGACATTTATGTAATAAACACACTTTATATGACACATTTTTCAATCGGGAACAACCTACCATTCGGGGACTCCCTAATTGGTTTTCTTCGAGATTTGGGTTCTCCGTGGGAGAAACAATATGCCACCTGAAATATTACGCATTTTACTGCTGTTCCCTTTTAGTAGGTTCTATGCAGGCTGTGTTTCAAAATATGTGTCTTTAGGTGTATTATCAGAATATGAAATTCTAGCACATATGTCTCCGGTTATGTGATTCAGACTGCACACTCTCCCCAGTTGGGCGAATAAACTCTTACACATTACCTGTTTTCCCGATTGGTATCTTTTATGTGGTATAGTGGTCCTGGTTGGAGGACATACACAAGGGTGTACGATGCAGTTAGTGTGTACTATAGAGTACATTCCTGTTTTATGTCATTAAACTGTTAAAAAGAACACGATGAGTAGTAAATAATATATTAATACAAATGGGCAGTGTGAAATTGTGATCAATCTCACCCAGGGCCGTAATTCCCGGGGGACAAATGTGACATGTACCCCCTCCCCCACTTTTCAGCAAATTTTTAGAAAATGTAGTACATTTTGTGGAATTTTTCTTATTTGTCCCCCAATTTGTTGAATAAGAAGCCATGTCCCTACCCCCTCCCCACTTCTCCCCTCCACACACACACACACTTTCTAAATAAGAATAACTGCCCTAATCTCATCTCATCTAATTCGGTTGAAAATAACGTCCATACGATGTCCCCGATCGGATGATTCAAAACGCATGTCCCCGGTTGGGACTCAAAACAAGTGTAGGTGTGTGTGAAGGGTGGGGGGGGGGGGGGGGTTCTTCCTGCCTTACGGGAATTACGGCCCAGGTTTTTATCATTCAAATCGTCCATCTGTCCATTTGTCCATAGATCTTGATTTAATTGTTAAAATTAATCCTTGAATAGATTACGGAAGATTGTAAGGTGCATGCATGTCAGCTAATTCTTGTAAGCGTGCGTGCGCTAACTGGTATATAGAGATGGGAATGTATTGAAGGTTATAACCTTCCCGGCTACCGTACTACGCCGGGTAAAGCCAACGCAACAGTGGGTAGGTGGGCAGCGAACCGATTCGTTTAATCCCTAAAATGGGCTTTCTGACAAAAGATGCACGAAAATTGGAAAGAAAGAACAATTAAAGGTTGACTAAGACCCATATGTCAGGGCGTCTTTTTGGTGAATTTTTAAATATTCATTAAACATATTTTATCTCCCAAAGTGATATAATTATCTGATTATATTGATTCTTAATCTTAGAAAGCTATTTCGTATGAAATTGGTGTTAGAGTAGTTCGAAGTTCTCCACGACGACCAAAAAGCTCAATTTTGCTGAATATGTGTGGGACTCTGGAAAATTGTGTCCTCACTTGTCGGTCTAGTGTCCCTTTAACTTATTGAATAAGATTACATGGGGTCACGATGTTTGCATCAAATGTCAACGAAAAGCAAATGCGCGGGAAATGTATAATATTTGTTATTCTGGATTTGACCATGGCACCTCGGAGACGTCTTGGAGCTTGTTACCTGTCAGGCAGGCGCCCGGGGAAAATCAAACTCTTCAGAAATGGTAATTAAACCTTAATTAATTTGTTATTATAGCACATACTATGAGAAAGAATGATTTACTATGTTTATTCATATTTTTTATTTTTTTATCAAAGAAGTTTGACAAACTATTTCAAAATAATTTTAAGTAGTTGGCAAATCATTAAACACTAATTGTACAGCCTTCAATTCTACTGGCAGCCTGCATGGCTGCATGGGATGGATTTCATCGCAATATCTTCCATTAGCCCCCTCAAGGAAAAAATAGAACTCTCCCCTATTTTAAGTTGGTCCACAAAGTTTTGAATTTTCTAGTTGTCCTATTAATTCTAAGGTCACAAAATATCGCGCAATTTATGCTAATCAGCTGATTAGGTATATTCAAGTTTTAACATGCGTACTGTAAAATGGTCAATTTTTGACTTTTGACGATGTGACTTATTGCTGTTTGACATTTTGACATAATTACTATATATATATATATATATATATATATATATATATATATATATATATATATATATATATATATATATATATATATATATATATATATATATATATATATATATATATATATATATATATATATATATATATATATATATATATATATATATATATATATATATATATATATATATATATATATATATATATATATATATATATATATATATATATATATATATATATATATATATATATATATATATATATATATATATATATATTGAACCATTTGAGCTCATGTTTTTGCTACCTGTCCATATACCTTAAATTCATTTGTTGTATATATTGAACCATTTAAGCTCATGTTTTTGCTACCTGTCCATATATATACCTTAAATTTATTTGTTGTAAGTTGATGTGTGATGTATGATTGGGCGGGCAAGATAATTTTGTCCTCAGTATTATGTAGGAATAACCCACGTTCGTATTGGAAAACAAACACGGGCACTTAAAATGATGTTTATGGATTGATAAAGAACATTCATATGATATCTGAACAAATCACTTCTTGAATCATTTTTGAAAATAGCACTTTCATGTTAATTTGTGGCATTGACACAAAATTGTTATGTAATTATATCAGTTGTCATGTAATTGTTATGTAATTCTATAAGTTTCTTTCTTAAAGAAGACATCAAGTCTGGCTTTTTCTTCTTCTAATATTATAGAAATGATAATTATAAGTCATCAGAAGAAACTTCACATCGTACAACACAAATTGGCTTATATTTTCTAAATTATTAAAACATTAAATCTGTCAATATAAAATGTACATGGGAGCGTTCATTTTGTCCGTACGCCCTCTAATAAATGATGTCATTCACTCAGTACAGATTAGAATAGTAATGTATTTCTTTATAATCTATTACAAATTTTCTAACTTGTAAGAAATATTTTTTCCTTTGCATGAGTTGATGAATATTTATTTGTGTATGATATTAATGAGCCAAGCCATTAGAACCTCATGTCAAAGCATTTGTTAGAAAACAAAATTCAAAGAGAATCATTCTAAACAAATACATATATTCTATAGCACATAAGGCAGATTATGTCATAATTCATAAATGGCATGATTTCAACACAAAAATAGACACAATTTTGTTTTTTTTCCATCCATGCACCTCTCTCGATCCCAGCTTTCTGCCACTTTCAGTTCTCGTGTTTCTCTGAATCTCCCCCTGTTTTCTTTCCTTCCTACCCCTCTGCCCCTAGAATGATCTAACCTTTCAGGCACAATTTGACCCTCGTTGTCGTGGTGCCGTTAAGCCCTCATAAAACAAACAAACATAATGGCAGCGAGAGAAAAGAAAATGAAAAAAATGGTAAGACAGAATATTTGGAGAAACTATCGTAACTTTTGAAAAAATTTGTCTACATTTCCAAAAAAATTGAAGAAAATCTCTTAAAATGTGAAGAAATTTTCCCGACATTTCCTGAAAATGAGAGAATCGCTAGGCCTTGGGGTACAAATTAAGGGCCCATTATATCTCTAAAGGGCAACAATATATATGTATATATTTTTAGTTCAAGTGACCGTTTTTTTGCCGATTTCTCTGCTTTTGTGGTTATGTTTTTTGTTTTTTATGGATGTTTTACTTTTTAGTCGCCAAAAGAAATAATCAGGTACTGTATACATTTGGGTGCCCACTGATCCCGGGTTCCAGTGCACCCCCTCCCCCCTCCCTCTTCTATCCTCCCGGTGGCATACTGTTTTTGAAGGCTGTAGAGATTTTCTCTTATTCTTTAAACTAGCACTTGGTGAAACATTGTATTTAGTTCCAAGGGTCAATCAAATCTGAGGATATTTTGACATATTCAATATTTTAAATATTAAAAAAAAGTGAACATTTTTTTTGTATTTCGTTCCTTAAATTTCAGTCTTTGAAAATATGCGATTGTCTTCTCCTAGATGTTGGTTGGTGGTAGACGTGAGTGAAAAAATAAAAACAACCTAACAGAATCACCCAATCAAATAGTTGTGATGCATAATAAATTTTGAAAAACACGTTTCTAATAAGAAAATAGTCAGTATGCCCGTTCATACATCAAACCAATTTGCATATTGGTTTGCACATTAACACGTCTAAAAGCAAAAAGCTGTAGAATGCTCAATTTGTAACCGAGCTTGACGGACAAAAGCTTAGGAATTTAAGCTATTTTCATGATTTGTACTGGATTATAAATGCCCATATGGACATATAGCAATTTCTATTTTCTATATTTAACAACGTAATTTTAAATCAAGTGAACTCCATTTTACCGGACAGCTGCGTCGTTGCGTTTTACGCGTCTTCACACAGCTCCGTCACATCACTCGTATACAACAAACAAACTACTTGCCAACCTACCAGTACCAGTTCAGCGAATTTGACTAATTGCAGTTTTTTGCTCGCTTCCGATTTTTCTTGATATTTTCCTTAAGTAATTAATGTTTTCACACGGCATACGAAGAGTAACTTTAACGTTAATGTCATCTGATTGTTCGTTATACTCAGACAAAGCCTATACCTGATATAAAGTGCTCGCTACAAATTTTAGTGTGTAGGTTGAAAGCCCGGGTTGAAAGCCGTTGCGTCGTACAGCAGAAACCCACTTCGAACGTCGTTTGCGATCAGATGGAAATCGAGAAAATGTCTTTTTATTCCCCGCACACATCTATTAGTGCAACCAACGGCACAGCAAGATTCCAGCATAATTATCTTGCAAAAATTATCTTATATATAATAAGAACATGCAAACTTATGTAAGTCTAAATTAATGTAACTTACAGCAGACGACAGTGGTTTTGGGAAGTTTTCGTAATTTTTCGTAAAAATCCATTCGTTTTCGTGAAATTTCCTTCGTTTTCGGGAATTTTCTTCATTTTCGTGAAACTTGAATCTATTTTCGTGAAATTTTCACAATGATCATTTTTGGGATGTTTTCTTCAATTTTCGGCATTAGTTGGAAAGTTTTTTTTCAATTTTGGGGAAATTTTCTTCATTTTTGGGAGATTTCTTTCATTTTCAGAAAATTTCCTTCATTTTCCAAAATTTGTCTTCTATATTTGGGAAATTTAACCAAAGCAGCGTTTCCGGAGGTTTCGCATCCTGGACCCCTTCCAGGGGCTTTGACAGTTCGGTTACTATGTTCGAAACACTGATTTTAAGCAATTTTCTAAACTGTTCATGCCAATTTACTTCTTATGAGCTTTTTTAGGAGAAAGGGAGGGGGGGGGCGCCAAAATTCCCTTTTCCCCCAGGTAAATATGACCCACCACGCCACTACAAAAGTATGTTTTTGTGAACAAAATATAGAGCATAGAGAAGAGGGGCAGTGTGGATCACCCCTCTGAAAAATAGGTACCGTTGTATTTCTTTTATTGTCAAAACGTAACATTTTCTGCAATCCTCTCGTCTATATGGCACAGTAAAAGTATATAAGAAGTAGGGTGCATTGTGGGAACATGCATCAAATTTATTGAAAATCAAATTTAATATCTTTAATTTTAAAGGTGTGAGCCCTTCGAATTACTCCCCGACTGTTTCGGTAGGCCTCTACCTGCCCACAAAAAACAAGTTTTGATCTTAAAACTGAGGACAGTGTCATATTTGAACAACAACAAAAAGTAACATATTCGGCTAAAAAAGCGACCATTTTACTGCTGCATTTTGAATTTTCAGGCCTTATTATAATAAATTATGCAAATTGTATAGAAATTGAGACATAGTAACAAGTTAATTTATTGTTTTCTAATCCTCCAACAACGTTTTGAATCTAGATTATATCCCCCTTATTCAAATTTAGCAGGAGAAAAAAGTCTTGATTTTTAGTGACTGACATTTAAGAGAGAAAGCATAATTTAAAAGAGATATTTAGTGTATATAAAGTTTATATATATATCAAAACTTTTGCATATATTTTAATTAGCCACATTTCGGAAACTATGGGTGCTTTTGACATAACCTAAAGACAATTCTGCGGTGGCGTAGGTAGATATTTGAAATTAACGATTGATTTTTGTCCCAACAGACCTACAAAAATGTACAGGTCTTTTATCACTATTAGTAAAGGAGGCGGTGGGGGGGTTGTGATTGGAAATTTTGGTAAAATTTCCCGAAAATGGAGAAAGTTTCACGAAAATTGAAGCAAATTTCCCGAAAATAAAGAAAATTTCACGAAAATGAATGAAATTTTACGAAAATGAATAAAAATGTCCCAAATAGGAAGACAAATTTCCCGAAAATGAAGGAAATTTCACGAAAGTTGAAGCACCAGAATTGATGCAAAATTCCCGAACATGAAGAAAAATTATCGGAAATGAAGGACATCTCACATATGAATAAGTTAATACAATTTTCACGAAAATTGGAAGCACTGATGAAAAATTTCTGAAAATGAAGGAAATTTCCCAAAAATGAAGATAATTTAAAAAGAGATTTTTTCCGAAAATTTCAGCAAATTTCAGGAGAATTTAGGCAAATTTTCCCAAAATGAAGAAGATATCTTGAAAATGAAGGAAATTCCAGGAACATTAAAGGAAATTTTCCGAAAATTGAAAATAGATTCCCAAAAATTAAGAAAACGTTTCGAAAATTGAAGGTTTCTTGAAAATTGAAGATTTCTGGAAGAAAATGCCATGGAATCTGAATCTGATTCTTTAAAATTAATTCGTTAAACCTTTAACATTTGAAGAAGGGGGGGGGGGAATTCAGCCCCCTGGTCCTGGTTCCTACGCCACTGTTCTGTTCAATATTTAAGGAGCTTTGTGGTGAATATAGCATCTCTATCTGTCCATATACAGTTAAATAAGGTATAAGTTCCATAACACATCATGATAAAATGTAAATCCCGACATGCTATTATTCAAAATGTGCATGTGGTTATAGGTGGAATGACATGTGGATCATAATGTTGGGTGGCATGTGGGTCATAGGTGGGATGACATGTGGATCATAATGTTGGGTGGCATGTGGGTCATAGGTGGGATGACATGTGGATCATAATGTTGGGTGGCATGTGGGTTATAGGTGGAATGACATGTGGATCATAATGTTGGGTGGCATGTGGGTCATAGGTGGGATGACATGTGGATCATAATGTTGGGTGGCATGTGGGTCATAGGTGGAATGACATGTGGATCATAATGTTGGGTGGCATGTGGGTTATAGGTGGGATGACATGTGGATCATAATGTTGGGTGGCATGTGGGTCATAGGTGGAATGACATGTGGATCGTAATGCTGGGTGGCATGTGGGTTATAAGTGGGATGACATGTGGATCATAATGTTGGGTGGCATGTGGGTCATAGGTGGAATGACATGTGGATCATAATGTTGGGTGGCATGTGGATTATAGGTGGGATGACATGTGGATCATAATGTTGGGTGGCATGTGGGTTATAGATGGGATGACATGTGGATCATAATGTTGGGTGGCATGTGGGTCATAGGTGGAATGACATGTGGATTATAATGTTAAGTGGCATGTGGGTCATAGGTGGAATGACATGTGGATCATAATGTTGGGTGGCATGTGGGGCATAGGTGGAATGACATGTGGATCATAATGTTGGGTGGCATGTGGGTCAGAGGTGGAATGACATGTGGATCATAATGTTGGGTGGCATGTGGGTTATATTGTGTGGATCACAGTGGCTTAGTGTTTAAGGCGTCGGGCTCTGGTGTGGAAGGCACTGGGTTCGATTCCCGGCCAGGCCAGTGTGTTGTGTCCTTGAGCAAGACACTTTATCTTCATTGCTTCAGTCCACCCAGCTGTAATGGGTACATGTGAGGGCAGTGACAGTTCTATGTGTTTGGAGCCCGGCGCCTGTATATGGCTGCTGATAAAACGGGCTTGTGACTCCCCAGGGAGTGAGAAAGTTTTCAGGAGAGTTGAGGCCCAGTGACCAGGGTAATAATTGTAAAGCGCTTTGATACAGTCTATGACAGTCTAAAGCGCTATATAAGCAATACGATTATTATCATTATTATAGGTGGGATGACATGTGGATCATAATGTTGGGTGGCATGTGGGTCATAGGTGGAATGACATGTGGATCATAATGATGGGTGGCATGTGGGTTATAGGTGGGATGACATGTGGATCATAATGTTGGGTGGCATGTGGGTTATAGGTGGGATGACATGTGGATCGTAATGTTGGGTGGCATGTGGGTTATAGGTGGGATGACATGTGGATCATAATGTTGGGTGGCAGGTGGGTCATAGGTGGAATGACATGTGGATCATAATGTTGGGTGGCAGGTGGGTCATAGGTGGAATGACATGTGGATCGTAATGTTGGGTGGCATGTGGGTCATAGGTGGAATGACATGTGGATCATAATGTTGGGTGGCATGTGGGTCATAGGTGGAATGACATGTGGATCATAATGTTGGGTGGCATGTGGGTCATAGGTGGAATGACATGTGGATCATAATGTTGGGTGGCATGTGGGTCATAGGTTGGATGACATGTGGATCATAACGTTGGGTGGCATGTGGATCATAGGTGGGGTAGCATGATAATGGATAGAGGGTTGGATTGCGCATACGAAATATGGTGAAGTATAAGGTGGTACAGGGTGGGATGGAATAGTGAGTGTAATGGCGAACGTGTTGGCTGTCGTATGGGAAATAGTTTTGGGGTGGCGTGTGAGACAAAGGTGGTATGGCTTATGGCGCATAGTATGGAATAGCATATGAGGCATAAGGTGAGATGGATGGCACATGGTACACAGGTTAAAATGCCATGTGAAGCATACTGGCACGATGGTATGTTGGGCATATATGGTAGATAGAAAATATTGGATAGAGGATGGGATTGGTTAAAAGAGAAAGGGTGGAATATCATGTGGAACATGAGGTGGGGTGGTATAAACGGGATAGTGCGCGTACGACATGGATGGCATATGGTACATAAGTTAAAATGTCACATGGAGCATGTAGGTCGTATGCTGCAGTGGAAAATATTGAATAAAGAAGATGGAATTAAAAATACGACATAGGGTGGGATATCATAAGGGACATATAGGGTGGGATGCCATATGGGACAAAGGGTGAAATGTCACATTGGACACAGGGTGGAATGTCACATGGAGCAGGGTGACATGTACTGGGTTTGGCGTACACGTATGCGACATAGCGTGGGTTGTCATGTGGGACATGGTTTGGGATTGAAGATAGGTGAAATGGTATATGGGACATAGGGTGTGTTGTCATACGGGAAATAGGGTGGTTTGTCATTAGGGGCATAGGGTTGGATGGCATGCGAGACAAAGGGTGGAATGGAACACACTGGATAAAGGTGGGAATGCGTATAAGAAAAGAGTTAGATACTATGTGGGACATTGCGTGGGTTTGGATGTGGGATAGGGTGGCATGTGTATAGAGGGTAGGATGACATACAAATAAAGGATGGGTTGCGTGGGAGCATAACATTGGATAGTATATGGGCATAAGATGCAATAAAAGAGTTGGAATGACATATGAGGCGTAGGGTGCGATGGAATGTGAGATGTAGGGGTGGCATAGTGTTTTGAACATATGGGTGAAAGGTATTGCATAAGGGTGAGATTGCGTATACGAAATAGCTTGAAATATCATATGGGAATTGGTCGGCATATGGAATAAGGTGATATGCATGGGCTAGTGGGTTTGGCATTCACGTATGCGACATAGCGTGGGATGTCATTTGTTGTTCAAACTTTATTTCAATCTGTTCGTATTATGTACAATGAATTAAATTAGATAGCACAGATTGTCAGTTATCTTGAAAAGAAAGAAGGGGGAGGCATTAAAATACGTCCACACTTTTTGGTTTTGACATCCGACCCTTAAGCCTGTCCCACCATATGTTCCATATACCATACAATATTATGCCTCATATACCCTCCCATCCATATCTCATTTGCCATTCCACCCATGACTCATATTACAACCCACCCTCTGTATTATACATGTACGCAATCATATCTACCATACAACACATGTCATCCCACTTTGTCATTTATGTTCCACGTGCCATCCCACCTTATGTCCTACCTGTCATCCCATTCTAATTCACATATGTCATCTTATCATATGTCCCATCCCAAACTATGTCATAAGTAATTCTTTAATTCACAACTATGATACAAGACATGCCACCCAACTTAGACCCCCATTGTTACGCTTCACTAAAAGTCAGTACCACTTTAAAATACCAAGGCGTACAAATTTGGAATTCATTACCAACGTCTGTTAAAAGCTGCCCCAGCATTACTTGCTTTAAATCCAAACTTAAGAACTATTTCCTCAGATGAATTTCGAATTCTTCCCATCATCCTACTTAGACCATTTCTATATTGTTGATAATCTGTATTGTTAGCCAAGTGTATTTTGAGGCCGGTATTGTCACTAGTATTTGTTATGTAGCTTTCTCTGTTTCTTTCCTTTACTTTAAATTCTATCCTATTATATATGTTCAAAGTTAATGTCCCTTGTTATACATGGAGAACCTTTAATCACAATCTTTTATACATTTTCTGAAAGTTCTCCTCTTTCTTTTCAACATAAAACATAATTGACAATCTGTGCAATTTATGTCGTGTGGCTTTGGGTCGTGTGGCTTTGAGTCGCGTGGCTTTGGGTCACGTGGCTTTGGGTCCCGTGGCTTTGGGTCGCGTGGCTTTGGGTCGCGTGGCTTTGGGTCGCGTGGCTTTGATTCGCGTGGCTTTGGGTCGCGTGGCTTTGGGTCGCGTGGCTTTGGGTCGCGTGGCTTTGGGTCGCGTGGCTTTGGGTCGCGTGGCTTTGGGTCGCGTGGCTTTGATTCGTGTGGCTTTGGGTCGCGTGGCTTTGGGTCGCGTGGCTTTGGGTCGCGTGGCTTTGGGTCAGCGTGGCTTTGGGTCGTGGCTTTGGGTCGCGTGGCTTTGGGTCAGCGTGGCTTTGGGTCGCGTGGCTTTGGGTCGCGTGGCTTTGGGTCGCGTGGCTTTGGGTCGCGTGGTTTTAAGTCGCGTGGCTTTGGGTCGTGTGGCTTTGGGTCTCGTGGCTTTGGGTCGCGTGGCTTTGAGTCGCGTGGCTTTGGGTCGCGTAACTTTAGGTCGCGTGGCTTTGGGTCGCCTGGCTTTGGGTCGCCTGGCTTTGAGTCACGTGGCTTTGAGTCGCGTGGCTTTGAGTCGCGTGGCTTTGAGTCGCGTGGCTTTGAGTTGCAAGGCTTTGAGTCGCGTGGCTTCGAGTCGCCTGGCTTTGAGTCGCCTGGCTTTGAGTCGCCTGGCTTTGTTTGAGTCGCCTGGCTTTGAGTCGCCTGGCTTTGAGTCGCCTGGCTTTGAGTCGCCTGGCTTTAAAAGTCGCCTGGCTTTGAGTCGCCAGGCTTTGAGTCGCGTGGCTTTGGTCGCGTGGCTTTGGGTTGCGTGGCTTTGGGTCGTGTGGCTTTGGGTCGCGTGGCTTTGGGTCGCGTGGCTTTGGGTCGCGTGGCTTTGGTTGCGTGGCTTTGAGTCACGTGGCTTTGAGTCGCGTGGCTTTAAGTCGCGTGGCGTTAAATCGCGTGGCGTTGAGCCTGACTTTGAGTTGCAAAACTTTGAGTCGCCGGGCTCTAAGTCGCCAAGCTCTGAGTCGCTAAGCTCTGAGTCGCCTCCTGGCTCTTTGTCGCCGCCTGGCTTTGAGTCGCCAAGCTCTGAGTCGCCAGGCTCTGAGTCGCCGGGCTCTGAGTCGCTGGGCTTTGAGTCGCCAGGCTCTGAGTTGCCGGGCTCTGAGTCGCCGGGCTCTGAATCGCCGGGCTCTAAGTAGCCGGGCTCTAAGTCGCCGGGCTCTGAGTCGCCGGGTCTTGAGTCGTTGGGCTTTTAGTCACCTTTTGGTCACGTGGCTTTGGGTCACGTGGCTTTATGTCGCGTGGCTTTGGGTCACGTGGCTTTGAGTCGGCTGGCTTTGGGTCGCATGGCTTTGGGACGCGTAGCTTTGGATCGCGTGGCTTTGAGTCGTGTGGCTTTGGGTCGCGTGGCTTTGGGTCGCGTGGCTTTGAGTCGCGTGGCTTTGGGTTGCGTGGCGTTGGGTCGCGTGGCTTTGAGTCGCGTGGCTTTGGGTCGTGTAACTTTGGGTCGCGTGGCTTTGGGTCGCCTGGCTTTGGGTCGCGTGGCGTTGAGTCGCCTGGCTTTGAGTCGCCTGGCTTTAAGTCACCTGGCTTTGAGTTGCCTGGCTTTGAGTCGCGTGGCTTTGGGTCGCGTGGCTTTGGGTCGCGTGGCTTTAGGTCGCGTGGCTTTAGGTCGCGTGGCTTTGGGTCGTGTGGCTTTGGGTCGCGTGGCTTTGGTTGCGTGGCTCTAAGTCGCCGCCTAGCTTTGAGTCGCCGGGCTCTAAGTCGCCAAGCTCTGAGTCGCTAAGCTCTGAGTCGCCTCCTGGCTCTTTGTCGCCGCCTGGCTTTGAGTCGCCAAGCTCTGAGTCGCCAGGCTCTGAGTCGCCGGGCTCTGAGTCGCTGGGCTTTGAGTCGCCAGGCTCTGAGTTGCCGGGCTCTGAGTCGCCGGGCTCTGAATCGCCGGGCTCTACGTAGCCGGGCTCTAAGTCGCCGGGCTCTGAGTCGCCGGGTCTTGAGTCGTTGGGCTTTTAGTCACCTTTTGGTCACGTGGCTTTGGGTCACGTGGCTTTATGTCGCGTGGCTTTGGGTCACGTGGCTTTGAGTCGGCTGGCTTTGGGTCGCGTGGCTTTGGGACGCATAGCTTTGGATCGCGTGGCTTTGGGACGCGTAGCTTTGGATCGCGTGGCTTTGAGTCGTGTGGCTTTGGGTCGCGTGGCTTTGGGTCACGTGGCTTTGAGTCGCGTGGCTTTGGGTCGCGTGGCGTTGGGTCGCGTGGCTTTGAGTCGCGTGGCTTTGGGTCGTGTAACTTTGGGTCGCGTGGCTTTGGGTCGCCTGGCTTTGGGTCGCGTGGCGTTGAGTCGCCTGGCTTTGAGTCGCCTGGCTTTAAGTCGCCTGGCTTTGAGTTGCCTGGCTTTGAGTCGCGTGGCTTTGGGTCGCGTGGCTTTGGGTCGCGTGGCTTTAGGTCGCGTGGCTTTGGGTCGCGTGGCTTTGGGTCGCGTGGCTTTGGGTCGCGTGGCTTTGGTTGCGTGGCTTTGGGTCACGTGGCTTTGAGTCGCATGGCTTTAAGTCGCGTGGCGTTAAATCACGTGGCGTTGAGCCTGGCTTTGAGTTGCGTGGCTTTGAGTCACCAGGCTCTAAGTCGCCAAGCTCTGAGTCGCCGAGCTCTGAGTCGCCAGGCTCTGAACCGCCTGGCTCTTTGTCTCCGCCTGGCTTTGAGTCGCCGGGCTCTGAGTTGCCAGGCTCTGAATCGCCGGGCTCTGAATCGCCGGGCTCTGAGTCGCCAGTGTCTGAACCGCCGGGCTCCGAGTCGCCGGGCTCTGAATCGCTGGGCTTTGAGTTGCCGGGCTCTTGAGTCGCCGGGCCTTGAGTCGCCAGGCTCTTAGTCACCGGGCACTGAATCGTCGGGCTCTGAGTCGCCATGCTTTGAACCGCCGGGCTCTAAGTCGCCGGGCTCTAAATCGCCGCCTAGCTTTGAGTCGCCGGGCTCTAAATCGCCAGGCTCTGAGTCGTCGCCTGGCTCTGAGTCGCCGCCGGACTCTAAGTCGCCGCCTGGCTCTGAGACGCCGGGATCCGAGTCACTGGGCTCTGAGTCACTGGGCACTGCGCGCCGCCCAGACCTGGCTGGCTCGGCGCGCCGCCCAGACCTGGCTGGCTCGGCGCGCCGCCCAGACCTGGCTGGCTCGGCGCGCCGCCCAGACCTGGCTGGCTCGGCGCGCCGCCCAGACCTGGCTGGCTCGGCGCGCCGCCCAGACCTGGCTGGCGCGCCCCAGACCTGGCTGGCTCGCGCCGCCAGACCTGGCTGGCTCGGCGCCGCCCAGACCTGGCTGGCTCGGCGCGCCGCCCAGACCTGGCTGGCTCGCGCCGCCCAGACCTGGCTGGCTCTGCGCGCCGCCCAGACCTGGCTGGCTCTCGGCGCGCCGCCCAGACCTGGCTGGCTCTGCGCGCGCCGCCCAGACCTGGCTGGCTCGGCGCGCCGCCCAGACCTGGCTGGCTCGCGCGCCGCCCAGACCCTGGCTGGCTCGCGCGCCGCCCAGACCTGGCTGGCTCGGCGCGCCGCCCAGACCTGGCTGGCTCGGCGCGCCCCAGACCTGGCTGGCTCCGGCGCGCCGCCCAGACCTGGCTGGCTCGGCGCGCCGCCCAGACCTGGCTGGCTCGGCGCGCGCCGCTCCCAGACCTGGCTGGCTCGGCGCCGCCCAGACCTGGCTGGCTCGGCGCGCCGCCCAGACCTGGCTGGCTCGGCGCCGCCCAGACCTGGCTGGCTCGGGCGCCGCCCAGACCTGGCTGGCTCGGCGCGCCGCCCAGACCTGGCTGGCTCGGCGCGCCGCCCCAGACCTGGCTGGCTCGGCGCGCCGCCCAGACCTGGCTGGCTCGGCGCCGCCCAGACCTGGCTGGCTCGGCGCGCCCCCAGACCTGGCTGGCTCGCGCGCCGCCCAGACCTGGCTGGCTCCGGCGCGCCGCC
This sequence comes from Chiridota heheva, assembly GCA_020152595.1. Classification (NCBI taxonomy): domain Eukaryota; kingdom Metazoa; phylum Echinodermata; class Holothuroidea; order Apodida; family Chiridotidae; genus Chiridota; species Chiridota heheva. Next base: position 241,285 of record JAIGNY010004515.1, read on the forward strand.
CAGACCTGGCTGGCTCGGCGCGCCGCCCAGACCTGGCTGGCTCGGCGCGCCGCCCAGACCTGGCTGGCTCGGCGCGCCGCCCAGACCTGGCTGGCTCGCGCGCCGCCAGACCTGGCTGGCTCGGCGCGCCGCCCAGACCTGGCTGGCTCGGCCGCTGGCCGGCGCGCCCAGACCTGGCTGGCTCGGCGCGCCGCCCAGACCTGGCTGGCTCGGCGCGCCGCCCAGACCTGGCTGGCTCGCGCCGCCCAGACCTGGCTGGCTCGGCGCGCCCTTCAGACCTGGCTGGCTCGGCGCGCGCCCAGACCTGGCTGGCTCGGGCGCCGCCCAGACCTGGCTGGCTCGGCGCGCCCGCCTCGCGCGCCCAGACCTGGCTGGCGCCGGCGCGCCGCCCAGACCTGGCTGGCTCGGCGCGCCCCAGACCTGGCTGGCTCGGCGCCGCCCAGACCTGGCTGGCTCGGCGCGCCGCCCAGACCTGGCTGGCTCGGCGCGCGCCCAGACCTGGCTGGCTCGGCGCGCCCAGACCTGGCTGGCTCGGGCGCGCCCAGACCTGGCTGGCTCGGGCGCCGCCCAGACCTGGCTGGCTGGCGCGCCGCCCAGACCTGGCTGGCTCGGCGCGCCCCAGACCTGGCCCAAAAGACCTGGCTGGCTCGGCGCGCGCCAGACCTGGCTGGCCCGGCGCCGCCCAGACCTGGCTGGCTCGGCGCGCCGCCCAGACCTGGCTGGCCGGCGCCGCCCCAGACCTGGCTGGCTCGGCGCCGCCCAGACCTGGCTGGCTCGGCGCCGCCCAGACCTGGCTGGCTCGGCGCGCCGCCAGACCTGGCTGGCTCGGCGCGCCGCCCAGACCTGGCTGGCTCGGCGCGCCGCCCAGACCTGGCTGGCTCGGCGCGCCGCCCCAGACCTGGCTGGCTCGGCGCGCCCCCAGACCTGGCTGGCTCGGCGCCGCCCAGACCTGGCTGGCTCGGCGCGCCGCCCAGACCTGGCTGGCTCGGCGCGCCGCCCAGACCTGGCTGGCTCGGCGCGCCGCCCAGACCTGGCTGGCTCGGCGCGCCGCCCAGACCTGGCTGGCTCGGCGCGCCGGCGCGCCGCCCAGACCTGGCTGGCTCGGCGCGCCGCCCAGACCTGGCTGGCTGGCGCGCGCCCAGACCTGGCTGGCTCGGCGCGCCCGCCCAGACCTGGCTGGCTCGGCGCGCCGCCCAGACCTGGCTGGCTCGGCGCGCCCGCCCAGACCTGGCTGGCTCGGCGCGCCGCCCAGACCTGGCTGGCTCGGCGCGCCCAGACCTGGCTGGCTCGGCGCGCCGCCCAGACCTGGCTGGCTCGGGCGCGCCGCCCAGACCTGGCTGGCTCGCGCGCCCCCAGACCTGGCTGGCTCGGCGCGCCGCCCAGACCTGGCTGGCTCGCGCCCGCCCAGACCTGGCTGGCTCGGGCGCGCCCAGACCTGGCTGGCCGCGCGCCGCCCAGACCTGGCTGGCTCGGCGCCGCCCCAGACCTGGCTGGCTCGCGCGCCGCCCAGACCTGGCTGGCTCGGGCGCGCCCAGACCTGGCTGGCTCGGCGCGCCCCCAGACCTGGCTGGCTCGGCGCGCCGCCCAGACCTGGCTGGCTCGGCGCGCCGCCCAGACCTGGCTGGCTCGCGCGCCCAGACCCTGGCTGGCTCGGCGCGCCGCCCCAGACCTGGCTGGCTCGGCGCGCCCCAGACCTGGCTGGCTCGGCGCGCTCCAGACCTGGCTGGCTCGGCGCCCAGACCTGGCTGGCTCGGCGCGCCGCCCAGACCTGGCTGGCTCGGCGCGCGCGCCCAGACCTGGCTGGCTCGGCGCGCCGCCAGACCTGGCTGGCTCGGCGCGCCCCAGACCTGGCTGGCTCGCGCGCCGCCCAGACCTGGCTGGCTCGGCGCGCCGCCCAGACCTGGCTGGCTCGGCGCGCCGCCCAGACCTGGCTGGCTCGGCGCGCCGCCCAGACCTGGCTGGCTCGGCGCGCCGCCCCAGACCTGGCTGGCTCGGGCGCCGCCCAGACCTGGCTGGCTCGGCGCGCCGCCCAGACCTGGCTGGCGGCGCGCCCCCAGACCTGGCTGGCTCGGCGCCGCCCAGACCTGGCTGGCTCGGCGCGCCGCCCAGACCTGGCTGGCTCGGCGCGCCGCCCAGACCTGGCTGGCTCGGGCGCCGCCCAGACCTGGCTGGCTCGGCGCGCCGCCCAGACCTGGCTGGCTCGGCGCGCCGCCCAGACCTGGCTGGCTCGGCGCGCCGCCCAGACCTGGCTGGGCGGCTGGGCGCGCCCAGACCTGGCTGGCTCGGCGCGCCGCCCAGACCTGGCTGGCTCGGCGCGCCCCAGACCTGGCTGGCTCGGCGCGCCGCCCAGACCTGGCTGGCTCGGCGCGCCGCCCAGACCTGGCTGGCTCGGCGCGCCGCCCAGACCTGGCTGGCTCGGCGCGCCGCCCAGACCTGGCTGGCTCGGCGCGCCGCCCAGACCTGGCTGGCTCGGGCGCGCCCAGACCTGGCTGGCTCGGCGCCGCCCAGACCTGGCTGGCTCGGCGCGCCCAGACCTGGCTGGCTCGGGCGCGCGCCCAGACCTGGCTGGCTCGGCGCGCCGCCCAGACCTGGCTGGCTCGGCGCGCCGCCCAGACCTGGCTGGCTCGGCGCGCCGCCCAGACCTGGCTGGCTCGGCGCGCCGCCCAGACCTGGCTGGCTCGGCGCGCCCAGACCTGGCTGGCTCGGCGCGCCGCCAGACCTGGCTGGCTCGCGCGCGCGCCCAGACCTGGCTGGCTCGCGCGCCGCCCAGACCTGGCTGGCTCGGCGCGCCGCCCAGACCTGGCTGGCTCGGCGCGCCGCCCAGACCTGGCTGGCTCGGCGCGCCGCCCAGACCTGGCTGGCTCGGGCGCCGCCCAGACCTGGCTGGCTCGGCGCGCCCGACCTGGCTGGCTCGGCGCGCCGCCCAGACCTGGCTGGCTCGGCGCGCCGCCCAGACCTGGCTGGCTCGGCGCCGCCCAGACCTGGCTGGCTCGGCGCGCCCAGACCTGGCTGGCTCGGCGCCGCCCAGACCTGGCTGGCTCGGCGCGCCGCCCAGACCTGGCTGGCTCGGCGCGCCGCCCAGACCTGGCTGGCTCGGCGCCGCCCAGACCTGGCTGGCAGACCGGCGCGCCCAGACCTGGCTGGCCGGCGCGCCGCCCAGACCTGGCTGGCTCGGGCGCCGCCCCAGACCTGGCTGGCTCGGCGCGCCGCCCAGACCTGGCTGGCTCGGCGCGCCGCCCAGACCTGGCTGGCTCGGCGCGCCCGCCCAGACCTGGCTGGCTCGGCGCGCCGCCCAGACCTGGCTGGCTCGGCGCGCCGCCCAGACCTGGCTGGCTCGGCGCGCCGCCCAGACCTGGCTGGCTCGGCGCGCCGCCCAGACCTGGCTGGCTCGGGCGCCGCCCAGACCTGGCTGGCTCGGCGCGCCGCCCAGACTGGCTGGCTGGCTCGGCGCGCCGCCCAGACCTGGCTGGCTCGGCGCGCCGCCCAGACCTGGCTGGCTCGGCGCGCCGCCCAGACCTGGCTGGCTCGGCGCGCCGCCCAGACCTGGCTGGCTCGGCGCGCCGCCCAGACCTGGCCCAGACCTGGCCGGCGCGCCGCCCAGACCCTGGCTGGCTCGGCGCGCCGCCCAGACCTGGCTGGCTCGGCGCGCCGCCCAGACCTGGCTGGCTCGGCGCGCCGCCCAGACCTGGCTGGCTCGGCGCGCCGCCCAGACCTGGCTGGCTCGGCGCGCCGCCCAGACCTGGCTGGCTCGGCGCGCCGCCCAGACCTGGCTGGCTCGGCGCGCCGCCCAGACCTGGCTGGCTCGGCGCGCCGCCCAGACCTGGCTGGCTCGGCGCGCCGCCCAGACCTGGCTGGCCGGCGCGCCCCCAGACCTGGCTGGCCCGGCGCGCCCAGACCTGGCTGGCTCGGCGCGCCGCCCAGACCTGGCTGGCGCCGGCGCCGCCCAGACCTGGCTGGCTCGGCGCGCCGCCCAGCCTGGCTGGCTCGGCGCGCCTGCCCCAGGCCTCGGCTGGCTCGGCGCGCGCCCAGACCTGGCTGGCTCGGCGCGCCGCCCAGACCTGGCTGGCTCGGCGCGCCGCCCAGACCTGGCTGGCTCGGCGCGCCGCCCAGACCTGGCTGGCTCGGCGCGCCGCCCAGACCTGGCTGGCGGCGCCGCCCAGACCTGGCTGGCTCTGGCGCGCCCAGACCTGGCTGGCGCGCCGCCCAGACCTGGCTGGCTCGGCGCGCCGCCCAGACCTGGGCTCGGCGCCGCCCAGCCCCGGACCTGGCTGGCGGCGCGCCGCCCAGACCTGGCTGGCTCGGCGCGCCGCCCAGACCTGGCTGGCTCGGCGCGCCGCCCAGACCTGGCTGGCTCGGCGCGCCGCCCAGACCTGGCTGGCTCGGCGCGCCGCCCAGACCTGGCTGGCTCGGCGCGCCGCCCAGACCTGGCTGGCTCGGCGCGCCGCCCAGACCTGGCTGGCTCGGCGCGCCGCCCAGACCTGGCTGGCTCGGCGCGCCGCCCAGACCTGGCTGGCTCGGCGCGCCGCCCAGACCTGGCTGGCTCGGCGCGCCGCCCAGACCTGGCTGGCTCGGCGCGCCGCCCAGACCTGGCTGGCTCGGCGCGCCGCCCAGACCTGGCTGGCTCGGCGCGCCGCCCAGACCTGGCTGGCTCGGCGCGCCGCCCAGACCTGGCTGGCTCGGCGCGCCGCCCAGACCTGGCTGGCTCGGCGCGCCGCCCAGACCTGGCTGGCTCGGCGCGCCGCCCAGACCTGGCCTGGCTCGGCGCGCCCAGACCTGGCTGGCTCGGCGCGCCGCCCAGACCTGGCTGGCTCGGCGCGCCGCCAGACCTGGCTGGCTCGGCGCCGCCCAGACCTGGCTGGCTCGGCGCGCCGCCCAGACCTGGCTGGCTCGGCGCCGCCCAGACCTGGCTGGCTCGGCGCGCCGCCCAGACCTGGCTGGCTCGGCGCGCCCAGACCTGGCTGGCCGCCCAGACCTGGCTGGCTCGGCGGCCGCCCCAGACCTGGCTGGCTCGGCGCCGCCCAGACCTGGCTGGCTCGGCGCGCCCAGACCTGGCTGGCTCGGCGCCCCAGACCTGGCTGGCGGCGCGCCGCCCAGACCTGGCTGGCTCGGCGCGCCGCCAGACCTGGCTGGCTCGGCGCGCCGCCCAGACCTGGCTGGCTCGGCGCGCCGCCCAGACCTGGCTGGCTCGGCGCGCCGCCCAGACCTGGCTGGCTCGGCGCGCCGCCCAGACCTGGCTGGCTCGGCGCGCCGCCCAGACCTGGCTGGCTCGGCGCGCCGCCCAGACCTGGCTGGCTCGGGCGCCGCCCAGACCTGGCTGGCTCGGCGCGCCGCCCAGACCTGGCCTGGCTGGCTCGGCGCGCCGCCCAGACCTGGCTGGCTCGGCGCGCCGCCCAGACCTGGCTGGCTCGGCGCGCCGCCCAGACCTGGCTGGCTCGGCGCGCCGCCCAGACCTGGCTGGCTCGGCGCGCCGCCCAGACCTGGCTGGCTCGGCGCGCCGCCCAGACCTGGCTGGCTCGGCGCGCCGCCCAGACCTGGCTGGCTCGGCGCGCCGCCCAGACCTGGCTGGCTCGGCGCGCCGCCCAGACCTGGCTGGCTCGGCGCGCCGCCCAGACCTGGCTGGCTCGGCGCGCCGCCCAGACCTGGCTGGCTCGGCGCGCCGCCCAGACCTGGCTGGCAGACCTGGCTGCCGGCGCGCCGCCCAGACCTGGCTGGCTCGGCGCGCCGCCCCAGACCTGGCTGGCTCGCGCCGCCCAGACCTGGCTGGCTCGGCGCGCCGCCAGACTGGCTGGGCCTGGACCTGGCTGGCTCGGCGCGCCGCCCAGACCTGGCTGGCTCGGCGCGCCGCCCAGACCTGGCTGGCTCGGCGCGCCGCCCAGACCTGGCTGGCTCGCGCCGCCCGGCGCGCCGCGCCCAGACCTGGCTGGCTCGGCGCGCCGCCCAGACCTGGCTGGCTCGGCGCGCCGCCAGACCTGGCTGGCTCGGCGCGCCGCCCAGACCTGGCTGGCTCGGCGCGCCGCCCTGGCTGGCTGGCTCGGCGCGCCGCCAGACCTGGCTGGCTCGGCGCGCCCAGACCTGGCTGGCTCGGCGCGCCGCCCAGACCTGGCTGGCTCGGCGCGCCGCCCAGACCTGGCTCGGCGCGCCGCCCAGACCTGGCTGGCTCGGCGCGCCGCCCAGACCTGGCTGGCTCGGCGCGCCGCCCAGACTGGCTGGCTCGGCGGCCCGGCTGGCGCGGGCGCCCAGACCTGGCCCGGCGCGCCGCCCAGACCTGGCTGGCTCGGCGCGCCGCCCAGACCTGGCTGGCTCGGCGCGCCGCCCAGACCTGGCTGGCTCGGCGCGCCGCCCAGACCTGGCTGGCTCGGCGCGCGCGCCCAGACCTGGCTGGCTCGGGCGCCGCCCAGACCTGGCTGGCCGGCGCGCCGCCCAGACCTGGCTGGCTCGGCGCGCCGCCCAGACCTGGCTGGCTCGGCGCGCCGCCCAGACCTGGCTGGCTCGGCGCGCGCCCAGACCTGGCTGGCCGGCGCGCCGCCCAGACCTGGCTGGCTCGGCGCCGCCCAGACCTGGCTGGCTCGGCGCGCCGCCCAGACCTGGCTGGCTCGGCGCGCCGCCCAGACCTGGCTGGCTCGGCGCGCCGCCCAGCCCTGGCTGGCTGGCCGGCGCGCCGCCCAGACCTGGCTGGCTCGGCGCGCCGCCCAGACCTGGCTGGCTCGGCGCGCCGCCCAGACCTGGCTGGCTCGGCGCGCCGCCCAGACCTGGCCAGACCTGGCTGGCTCGGCGCGCCGCCCAGACCTGGCTGGCTCGGCGCGCCGCCCAGACCTGGCTGGCTCGGCGCGCCGCCCAGACCTGGCTGGCTCGGCGCGCCGCCCAGACCTGGCTGGCTCGGCGCGCCGCCCAGACCTGGCTGGCTCGGCGCGCCGCCCAGACCTGGCTGGCTCGGCGCGCCGCCCAGACCTGGCTGGCTCGGCGCGCCGCCCAGACCTGGCTGGCTCGGCGCGCCGCCCAGCTGGCTGGCTCGGCGCGCCGCCCAGACCTGGCTGGCTCGGCGCGCCGCCCAGACCTGGCTGGCTCGGCGCGCCGCCCAGACCTGGCTGGCTCGGCGCGCCGCCCAGACCTGGCTGGCTCGGCGCGCCGCCCAGACCTGGCTGGCTCGGCGCGCCGCCCAGACCTGGCTGGCTCGGCGCGCCGCCCAGACCTGGCTGGCCGGCGCGCCGCCCAGACCTGGCTGGCTCGGCGCGCCGCCCAGACCTGGCTGGCTCGGCGCGCCGCCCAGACCTGGCTGGCTCGGCGCGCCGCCCAGACCTGGCTGGCTCGGCGCGCCGCCCAGACCTGGCTGGCTCGGCGCGCCGCCCAGACCTGGCTGGCTCGGCGCGCCGCCCAGACCTGGCTGGCTCGGCGCGCCGCCCAGACCTGGCTGGCTCGGCGCGCCGCCCAGACCTGGCTGGCTCGGCGCGCCGCCCAGACCTGGCTGGCTCGGGCGCCGCCCAGCTGGCCAGCTCGGCGCGCCGCCCAGACCTGGCTGGCTCGGCGCGCCGCCCAGACCTGGCGGCTCGGCGCGCCGCCCAGACCTGGCTGGCTCGGCGCGCCGCCCAGACCTGGCTGGCTCGGCGCGCCGCCCAGACCCGGTTGGCTGGCTCGGCGCGCCGCCCAGACCTGGCTGGCCGGCGCGCCGCCCAGACCTGGCCCGGCGCGCCGGCTCGGCGCGCCGCCCAGACCTGGCTGGCTCGGCGCGCCGCCCAGACCTGGCTGGCTCGGCGCGCCGCCCAGACCTGGCTGGCTCGGCGCGCCGCCCAGACCTGGCTGGCTCGGCGCGCCGCCCAGACCTGGCTGGCTCGGCGCGCCGCCCAGACCTGGCTGGCTCGGCGCGCCGCCCAGACCTGGCTGGCTCGGCGCGCCGCCCAGACCTGGCTGGCTCGGCGCGCCGCCCAGACCTGGCTGGCTCGGCGCGCCGCCCAGACCTGGCTGGCTCGGCGCGCCGCCCAGACCTGGCTGGCTCGGCGCGCCGCCCAGACCTGGCTGGCTCGGCGCGCCGCCCAGACCTGGCTGGCTCGGCGCGCCGCCCAGACCTGGCTGGCTCGGCGCGCCGCCCAGACCTGGCTGGCTCGGCGCGCCGCCCAGACCTGGCTGGCTCGGCGCGCCGCCCAGACCTGGCTGGCTCGGCGCGCCGCCCAGACCTGGCTGGCTCGGCGCGCCGCCCAGACCTGGCTGGCTCGGCGCGCCGCCCAGACCTGGCTGGCTCGGCGCGCCGCCCAGACCCTGGCTGGCTCGGCGCGCCGCCCAGACCTGGCTGGCTCGGCGCGCCGCCCAGACCTGGCTGGCTCGGCGCGCCGCCCAGACCTGGCTGGCCCGGCGCGCCGCCCAGACCTGGCTGGCTCGGCGCGCCGCCCAGACCTGGCTGGCTCGGCGCGCCGCCCAGACCTGGCTGGCTCGGCGCGCCGCCCAGACCTGGCTGGCTCGGCGCGCCGCCCAGACCTGGCTGGCTCGGCGCGCCGCCCAGACCTGGCTGGCTCGGCGCGCCGCCCAGACCTGGCTGGCTCGGCGCGCCGCCCAGACCTGGCTGGCTCGGCGCGCCGCCCAGACCTGGCTGGCTCGGCGCGCCGCCCAGACCTGGCTGGCTCGGCGCGCCGCCCAGACCTGGCTGGCTCGGCGCGCCGCCCAGACCTGGCTGGCTCGGCGCGCCGCCCAGACCTGGCTGGCTCGGCGCGCCGCCCAGACCTGGCTGGCTCGGCGCGCCGCCCAGACCTGGCTGGCTCGGCGCGCCGCCCAGACCTGGCTGGCTCGGCGCGCCGCCCAGACCTGGCTGGCTCGGCGGCGCGCCGCCAGACCTGGCCAGCCCAGACCTGGCTGGCTCGGCGCGGCCCGGCGCGCCGCCCAGACCTGGCTGGCTCGGGCGCCGCCCAGACCTGGCTGGCTCGGCGCGCCGCCCACCTGGACCTCGGCGCGCCGCCCAGACCTGGCTCGGCGCGCCGCCCAGACCCGGCTGGCTCGGCGCGCCGCCCAGACCTGGCTGGCTCGGCGCGCCGCCCAGACCTGGCTGGCTCGGGCGCGCCGCCCAGACCTGGCTGGCTCGGCGCGCCGCCCAGACCTGGCTGGCTCGGCGCGCCGCCCAGACCTGGCTGGCTCGGCGCGCCGCCCAGACCTGGCTGGCTCGGCGCGCCGCCCAGACCTGGCTGGCTCGGCGCGCCGCCCAGACCTGGCTGGCTCGGCGCGCCGCCCAGACCTGGCTGGCTCGGCGCGCCGCCCAGACCTGGCTGGCTCGGCGCGCCGCCCAGACCTGGCTGGCTCGGCGCGCCGCCCAGACCTGGCTGGCTCGGCGGCCCAGACCTCGCGGCTCGGCGCGCCGCCCAGACCTGGCTGGCTCGGCGCGCCGCCCAGACCTGGCTGGCTCGGCGCGCCGCCCAGACCTGGCTGGCTCGGCGCGCCGCCCAGACCTGGCTGGCTCGGCGCGCCGCCCAGACCTGGCTGGCTCGGCGCGCCGCCCAGACCTGGCTGGCTCGGCGCGCCGCCCAGACCTGGCTGGCTCGGCGCGCCGCCCAGACCTGGCTGGCTCGGCGCGCCGCCCAGACCTGGCTGGCTCGGCGCGCCGCCCAGACCTGGCTGGCTCGGCGCGCCGCCCAGACCTGGCTGGCTCGGGCGCGCCGCCCAGACCTGGCTGGCTCGGCGCGCCGCCCAGACCCTGGCTGGCTCGGCGCGCCGCCCAGACCTGGCTGGCTCGGCGCGCCGCCCAGACCTGGCTGGCTCGGGCGCCGCCCAGACCTGGCTGGCTCGGCGCGCCGCCCAGACCTGGCTGGCTCTGGGGGCGCCGCCCGCGCGCCGCCCAGACCTGGCTGGCTCGGCGCGCCGCCCAGACCTGGCTGGCTCGGCGCGCCGCCCAGACCTGGCTGGCTCGGCGCGCCGCCCAGACCTGGCTGGCTCGGCGCGCCGCCCAGACCTGGCTGGCTCGGCGCGCCGCCCAGACCTGGCTGGGCCCGGCGCGCCGCCCAGCGCGCCTGGACCTGGCTCGGCGCGCCGCCCAGACCTGGCTGGCTCGGCGCGCCGCCCAGACCCGGCTGGCTCGGCTCGCCGCCCAGGCTGGCTCGGCGCGCCGCCCAGACCTGAACCTGGCTCGGCGCGCGCCCAGACCTGGCTGGCTCGGCGCGCCGCCCAGACCTGGCTGGCTCGGCGCGCCGCCCAGACCTGGCTGGCTCGGCGCGCCGCCCAGACCTGGCTGGCTCGGCGCGCCGCCCAGACCTGGCTGGCTCGGCGCGCCGCCCAGACCTGGCTGGCCGGCGCGCCGCCCAGACCTGGCTGGCTCGGCGCGCCGCCCAGGCCTGGCTGGCTCGGCGCGCCGCCCAGACCTGGCCGGGCGCCGCCCAGACCTCGGCGCGCCGCCCAGACCTGGCTGGCTCGGCGCGCCGCCCAGACCTGGCTGGCTCGGCGCGCCGCCCAGACCTGGCTGGCTCGGCGCGCCGCCCAGACCTGGCTGGCTCGGCGCGCCGCCCAGACCTGGCTGGCTCGGCGCGCCGCCCAGACCTGGCTGGCTCGGCGCGCCGCCCAGACCTGGCCGGCTCGGCGCGCCGCCCAGACCTGGCTGGCTCGGCGCGCCGCCCAGACCTGGCTGGCTCGGCGCGCCGCCCAGACCTGGCTGGCTGGCGCGCCGCCCAGACCTGGCTGGCTCGGCGCGCCGCCCAGACCTGGCTGGCTCGGCGCGCCGCCCAGACCTGGCTGGCTCGGCGCGCCGCCCAGACCTGGCTGGCTCGGCGCGCCCAGACCTGGCTGGCTCGGCGCCCAGACCTGGCTGGCTCGGCGCGCCGCCCAGACCTGGCTGGCCCAGACCGGCGCGCCGCCCAGACCCTGGCTGGCTCGGCGCGCCGCCAGACCTGGCTGGCTCGGCGCGCCGCCCAGACCTGGCTGGCTCGGCGCGCCGCCCAGACCTGGCTCGGCGCGGCCGCCCAGACCTGGCTGGCCGGCGCGCCGCCCAGACCTGGCTGGCTCGGCGCGCCGCCCAGACCTGGCTGGCTCGGCGCGCCGCCCAGCTGGCTCGGCGCGCCGCCAGACCTGGCTGGCTCGGCGCGCCGCCCAGACCTGGCTGGCTCGGCGCGCCGCCCAGACCTGGCTGGCTCGGCGCGCCGCCCAGACCTGGCTGGCTCGGCGCGCCGCCCAGACCTGGCTGGCTCGGCGCGCCGCCCAGCCTGGCTGGCTCGGCGCGCCGCCCAGACCTGGCTGGCTCGGCGGCGCCGCCCAGACCTGGCTGGCTCGGCGCCGCCCAGACCTGGCTGGCTCGGCGCGCCGCCCAGACCTGGCTGGCCGGGCGCCGCCCAGACCTGGCTGGCTCGGCGCGCCGCCCAGACCTGGCTGGCTCGGCGCGCCGCCTGGGCCTGGCTGGCGCGCCGCCCAGACCTGGCTGGCTCGGCGCGCCGCCCAGACCTGGCTGGCTCGGCGCGCCGCCCAGACCTGGCTGGCTCGGCGCGCCGCCCAGACCTGGCTGGCTCGGCGCGCCGCCCAGACCTGGCGCGGCTCGGCGGCGCCGCCCAGACCCTGGCTGGCTCGGCGCGCCGCCCAGACCTGGCTGGCTCGGCGCGCCGCCCAGACCTGGCTGGCTCGGCGCGCCGCCCAGACCTGGCTGGCTCGGCGCGCCGCCCAGACCTGGCTGGCTCGGCGCGCCGCCCAGACCTGGCTGGCTCGGCGCGCCGCCAGACCTGGCTGGCTCGGCGCGCCCCCAGACCTGGCTGGCGGCGCTGGGCGCCCCCAGACCTGGCTTGGCTCGGCGCCGCCCAGACCTGGCTGGCTCGGCGCGCCGCCCAGACCTGGCTGGCCGGCGCGCCGCCCAGACCTGGCTGGCTCGGCGCGCCGCCCAGACCTGGCTCGGCGCGCCGCCCGTGACCTGGCGGGCCTGGCTGGCTCGGCGGCCCAGACCTCGGCGCGCCGCCCAGGCCTGGCTGGCTCGGCGCGCCGCCCAGACCTGGCTGGCTCGGCGCGCCGCCCAGACCTGGCTGGCTCGGCGCGCCGCCCAGACCTGGCCGGCGCGCCCCCAGACCTGGCTGGGCTCGGCGCGCCCAGACCTGGCTGGCTCGCGCGCCGCCCAGACCCTGCCCAGACCTGGCTCGGCGCGCCGCCCAGACCTGGCTGGCTCGGCGCGCCCGCCCAGACCTGGCTGGCCTGGGCGCGCGCCCAGACCTGGCTGGCTCGGCGCGCCGCCCAGACCTGGCTGGCTCGGCGCCGCCCAGACCTGGCTGGCTCGCGCGCCCGCCCAGACCTGGCTGGCTCGGCGCGCCGCACCCAGACCTGGCTGCCCGGCGCGGCTGGCTCGGGCGCCCCGACCTGGCGCCGCGCCCAGACCTGGCTGGACCTGGGCGCCGCCCAGACCTGGCTGGCTCGGCGCGCCGCCCCAGACCTGGCTGGCTCGGCGCGGCGCGCCAGACCTGGCTGGCGCCGGCGCGCGCCCAGACCTGGCTGGCTGGCTGGCCGGCGCCCTCCAGACCTGGCCTGGCTGGCGCCGCGCCGCCCCAGACCTGGCTGGCTCGGCGCGCCGCCCAGACCTGGCTGGCTCGGCGCGCCGCCCAGACCTGGCTGGCTCGGCGCGCCGCCCAGACCTGGCTGGCTCGGCGCGGCTCGGCTGGCGCCGCTCCAGACCTGGCTGGCTCGGCGCGCGCCCAGACCTGGCTGCCCGGCGCCAGACCTGGCGCCCAGGCGCCGCCCACCTGGCTGGCTCGGCGCCGCAGACCTGGCTGGCTCGCGCGCCCCCAGACCTGGCTGGCTCGGCGCGCCGCCTGTCAGACCTGGCTGGCTCGGGCGCGCGCCCGGGAGACCCCCTGGCTGGCTCGGGCGCCGCCCAGACCTGGCTGGCGCGCCGCCAGACCTGGCTCCGGCGGCCCCAGACCGCGCCGCCCAGACCTGGCTCGGCGCTGCCCAGACCTGGCTTCGGCCTTGCTCGGCGCGCCGCCCAGACCTGGCTGGCGGCGCGCCGCCCAGACCTGGCTGGCTCGGCGCGCCGCCCAGGCCTGGCTGGCTCGGCGCGCCGCCCAGACCTGGCGGCGCGCCGCCCAGACCTGGCTGGCTCGGCGCGCCGCCCAGACCTGGCTGGCTCGGCGCGCCGCCCCAGACCTGGCTGGCTCGGCGCGCCGCCCGCCCAGACCTGGCTGGCTCGGCGCGCCGCCCAGACCTGGCTGGCTCGGCGCGCCGCCAGACCTGGCTGGCCGGCGCGCCGCCCAGACCTGGCTGGCTCGGTGCGCCGCCCAGACCTGGCTGGCTCGGCGCGCCGCCCAGACCCTGGCTGGCTCGGCGGCGCCGCCCCAGGCCTGGCTGGCTCAGCGCGCCGCCCAGACCTGGCTGGCTCGGCGCGCCGCAGACCTGGCTGGCTCGGCGCGCCGCCCAGACCTGGCTGGCTCGGCGCGCCCAGACCTGGCTGGCTCGCGCCCCCCAGACCTGGCCTGGCGCCGCCCGGCCTGGCGCCCGGCGCGCGCCCAGACCTGGCTGGCTCGTGGCGCCCCCCAGACCTGGCTGGCTCGGCGCGCCTCCCAAACCTGGCTGCTCGCGCCGCCAGACCTGGCTGGCTCCGGCCGCGCCGACCTGGCTGGCAACCGGCGCGCCGCCCGGGCCTGGCTGGCTCGGCGCGCCGCCCAGACCTGCTGGCTCGGCGCCCGACCTGGCTGGCTCGGCGCGCCGCCCAGACCTGGCTGGCTCGGCGCGCCGCCCCAGACCTGGCTGGCTCGGCGCGCCGCCCAGGCCTGGCTGGCTCGGCGCGCCGCCCCAGACCTGGCTGGCTCGGCGCGCCGCGGGCCTGGCTGGCTCGGCGCGCCCCCAGGCGCCTGGCTCGGGCGCCGCCCAGGCCTGGCTGGCTCGGGCGCGCCGCCCAGACCTGGCTGGCTCCGGCGCGCCTGCCGAGACCTAGCTGGCTCGCGCGCCGCAGTCCCAGACCTGGGCTCTCGGGCGCGCTTCAGACCTGGCTGGGCTCACACACGAGACCTGGCTGGCGCGCGCCGCCAGACCTGGCTGGCTCGCATCCAGGCCTGGCTGGCTCGCGCCGCCCAGACCTGGCTGGCTCGGCGCCGCCCAGACCCTGGCTGGTGGTTTCCGGCGCGCCGCCCAGACCTGGCTGGGCGCCCGCCCAGTTTCCCTGGCTGGCTCCGGCGCAGACCTGGCCACCGGGCCGAACCTGGCTGGCTCCGCCCGCCTAACCTGGCTGGCCAGCGCGCCCTTCAGACCTGGCTGGTTTCGGCGCGCCCAGACCTGGCTGGCTCGCGCGCGCTGGCCGCGCCAGACTTGGCTGGCCGGCGCGCCCAGACCTGGCTGGCTCGGCGCGCCGCGCCAGACCTGGGCGGCCCGGCGCGCCGCCCAGACCTGGCTGGCTCGGCGCGCCGCCCAGACCCTGGCTGGCTCGCCGCACCTGGCGCCCCCGCCCAGACCTGGGCCTGGCGCCCAGACCAGCACCCGGGCGCGCCGCCCAGACCCTGGCTCTCGGCGCGCCGCCCAGACCCTGGCTGGCTCTGGCGCGCCAGCCCACTGGACCTGCACCCGGGCTGGCCCGGCGCCGCCCAGACCTGGCTGGCTGGCCGGGCGCCCCAGACCTGGCTGGCTCGGCGCGCCCCAGACCTGGCTGGCCTCGGCGCGCCCCAGACCTGGCTGGCTCGGCGCGCCGCCAGACCTGGCTGGCTCGGCGCCCGCCCAGACCTGGCTGGCTCGCGCGCCCAGGCCCGGCGCGCGCCCAGACCTGGCTGGCTCCGGGCGCCCCAGACCTGGCTGGCTCGGGCGCGCGCCCAGACCTGGCTGGCTCGGCGCGGGCCCCAGACCTGGCTGGCTCGGCGCGCCGCCAGACCTGGCTGGCTGGCGGCTCAGACCTGGCTGGCTCGGCCCCAGACCTGGCTGGCTCAGCGCGCCCAGACCTGGCTGGCTCGGCGCGCGCCCAGACCTGGCTGGCTCGGCGCGCCCCAGACCTGGCTGGCTCGCCTGTGACTAATGGCGCGCGCCTCCGAACCTGGCTTGTCGCGCGCCCGCCAGACCTGGCTGCTGGCCGCCTAGACCTGGCTGGGCTTTCGGCGCGCCCAGACCTGGCTGGCTCGGCGCGCCCGCCCAGACCTGGCTGGCTCGCGCGCCGCCAGACCTGGCTGGCTCCGAACCTGGCGCGCCGCCCAGACCTGGCTGGCTGCGCCGCCCAGACCTGGCTGGCTCCGGGCGCGCCAGACCCGGCTGGCTCGGCGCCCCAGACCTGGCTGGCTCGGCGCGCCGCCCAGACCTGGCTGGCTCGGCGCGCGCCCATCAGACCTGGCTGGCTCGGGCGCCGCCCCAGACCTGGCTGGCTGCGCCCAGACCCGGCTGGCTCGGCGCCAGACCTGGCTGGCTCGGCGCCGCCCAGACCCTGGCTGGCTCGGCGCGCCGCCCAGACCTGGCTGGCTGGCGCCAGGCGCGCCGCCCAGACCTGGCTGGCTCGGCGCGCCGCCCAGACCTGGCTGGGCTCGCGCGCCGCCCAGACCTGGCTGGCTCGGCGCGCCGCCCAGACCTGGCTGGCTCGGCGCGCCGGCCCAGACCTGGCTGGCCGGCGCCGCCTCCCTGGCTGGCTCGGCGCCCCAGACCTGGCTGGCTCGGCGCTGGCAGACCTGGCTGGCTTCCGGCGCGCCGCCCAGGACTTGAGCGGCTGGCGCCGCCCAGACCTGGTTGGGTCGGCGCCGCCCAGACCTGGCTGGGTTTCCGGCGCGCGCTCAGACTGCTGGCTTGGCGCTCATCAGACCTGGCTGGCTCGCCGCCGCCCCAGACCCAGGCTGGGCCTGGGCGCGCTTCAGACCTGGGCTGCCTGGGCGCGCCGCCCAGACCTGGCTGTGGTTTCCGGCGCGCGCCCAGACCTGGCTGTCGGGCGCGCCGCCCAGACCTGGCTGGCTCGGCGCGCCGCCC